>CM034541.1:23828419-23879566 GCA_020002185.1 Paraescarpia echinospica
GGCAGTGGAGTGAGTAGACAGTGGCCAGTAGGTAGTAGACAGTGGAGTGAGTGATGTCTGTCAGGGTAGTGTAGACAACTACCATCACTAGCTTGTGAGGATGTCTGTCAGGGTAGTGTAGTCAACTACCATCACTAGCTTGTGAGGATGTCTGCCAGAGTAGTGTAGTCAACTACCATCACTAGCTTGTGAGAATGTCTGTCAGGGTAGTGTAGTCAACTACCACCACTAGCTTGTGAGGATGTCTGTCAGGGTAGTGTAGTCTACTACCATCACTAGCTTGTGAGGATGTCTGTCAGGGTAGTGTAGTCAACTACCACCACTAGCTTATGAGTATGTCTGCCAGGGTAGTGTAGTCAACTACCACCACTAGCTTGTGAGGATGTCTGCCAGGGTAGTGTAGTCAACTACCACCACTAGCTTGTGAGGATGTCTGCCAGGGTAGTGTAGTCAACTACCACCACTAGCTTGTGGGGATGTCTGCCAGGGTAGTGTAGTCAACTACCACCACTAGCTTGTGAGGATGTCTGCCAGGATAGTGTAGTCAACTACCACCACTAGCTTGTGAGGATGTCTGCCAGGGTAGTGTAGTCAACTACCACCACTAGCTTGTGAGGATGTCTGTCAAGGTAGTGTAGGCAACTTACCACCACTAGCTTGTGTGGATGTCTGTCAGGGTAGTGTAGTCAACTTACCACCACTAGCTTGTGATGATGTCTGTCAGGGTAGTGTAGTCAACTAACACCACTAGCTTGCGTGGATGTCTGTCAGGGTAGTGTAATAGTTCGGTCGGTGGGATAGGCGTGTACCACGATCCAATGCTTCCTCTTCTTAAGAACGGAGACACGAGGCTATGTCGTCATCGAAGTCATCGGCGTCGTGGCTGATAGGTGGTGGTGGCGGTGGTGGTGATGGTGGAGTGATTGGGCGAGGGGGGTCACTCCGTGATATGGGAGCGACCGAGCATACCGGCTTTGCTGCTGCTGCTGCTGACAGGGCCGTTCTTGTAGGCAGTTGGATCTTCAGTACTCTATGAAATAAACCACAATACATGTACGCGTGCGTGCTTACAACACTTTTCAAAATATGGCGCATGCGCACTTAACACATACTGCCTAGTCTACCGTTATTCTACAACATATCGCGCATGCGCACTTCACACTAATACCGTTATCTTACTCAATTACGCGCATGCATACTTAACACATCCGAGGCATTTGTTTTCGGAAAACAATTACCGGTCACGTCAGTACATTCATCGTCAAATGTGTCTGTACATCAAATTTATCTAATATCACTTCACCGCACGATTCCCTACCCCACACTGAACATATACAACGTTTATTTTCATGCTTTCAGCTTTTCGTTTATTGTTTTTGAAAATGCATTGTTCTCCGTTCACATTCCAATCGCGATAAGTCACGCGCTACAGATTACAAAATTACGCGCATGCGCACTTAATACGTACTGCCTAGTCTACCGAGGTATTTGTTTTAGGAAAAAAGTTTCCGGTCATCTTAGTACATTCATCGACAAATGTCTCTTTACATCGAATTTCTCTAATATCACTGCACCGTACGATTCCTGACCCCACACTGATCATATACAACGTTTATTTTCTTGCTTTCAGCTTTTCGTTTATTGTTTTTGAAAATGCATTGTTCTCCGTTCACATTCCGATCACGATAAGCCGTAGTGTCATGCGCCACCGCTGTTTTTGACACTGCGCGCGAGCGCGCGCTCATTGCCCATTCACCATTTTCCAGTCAGACACTCGTGATCGTTTCTCAATGTCTCATCGGTTTGTCACAATGGACAACACAACATCATCATCGTCTCATCGTACGCCAACACATCGGTAAGACTGCTTTTATGTATGCATGCATGTGTGCGCGTTCATGCATTGTCACCCTTTGTTTAAACAGTTGTAAGCACGTAAGCCTGCTTTTACGCATGTCACAATGGATAAAACATTGTCTCCTCACACGTCAACACACTGCTTTTATGCATGCATGCATGTACGCGTGCATGCGTGCGTGTGCGCGTTCATGCATTGTCACCCTTTGTTTAAACAGTTGTAAGCACGTAAGCCTGCTTCGTACATGTATTGTGGTTTATTTCATAGAGAGATCCAACTGCCTACACGTACGGCCGCCCTGTCAACAGCAGCAACAAAGCCCGGTCGCCCCAACATCACGGAGTGACCGCCCTCGCCATGCATGCATGCTTGCATGTATGCATGGTTCTCATTTTATTTTGGCGCCCCTTGTTTAAACACGCGTACATGTATTGTGGTTTATTTCAGTAAGCCTGCTTTTATGCATGCATAGTTCTCATTTTATTTTGGCGCCCTTTGTTTAAACACACCTACATGTATTGTGGTTTATTTTCATAGAGAGATCCGACTGCCTACAACCGCCCTGTCAACAGCAGCAGCGACAAAGCCCAATTCGACGACGAACGCTGGAATAAGTGTCACCGTGATGAATATACAATGCACACAGCAGTCTATAATAAATACTCTCTCTACTACTCACGTTTCCACGCGTCTGTATCCACTGCATAAACACCCTACGTACAGTGTCACCAACTGAACGTTAGCGTATTTATGCATTTGGTTTCGTTGTAATCCCACAACTAGATGTATTTATTTATTTAAACGCACAACGCATTGGTTTCGTTTTGATCGTACCACCAGAACGCTCACCGTTAGCCAGCTATGCTGTCATGCAGGGGTCATAGTCCACTCCAGCAGCAGCAGCGCTTATCGCAACAACACTGCTGTAAACATAGGGTACAGTGGGGCATCCACATAGGGCTGACGGGGGGGGAGTCTGCACACAGTGGTTTTATCGTGGTTATATAGTTGCGTCATATAGTGCTTAGGTCAGCACACGCTTGAGAAATCTGCTTAGGTCAGCACGCGCTAGGTAACTGTCCTCACCGCTAGGTGTTTTATTGCGGTTATATAACCGCGTCATATAGTGCTTAGGTCAGCACGCACTAACGTTGATCGCTAGGGGACAATCTGCTTAGGTCAGCACACTGTCCTCGCCGCTATATAGCCGCACAATCAGGCTACTTTGAGAGGTCTACTCTGCGGTAGGTCTACTCTGCGGTCCGTGCTTGTGTACATTCTACTCAGCTTATTCAGTGGTTTCATGCTAGGGGACAATCTGCTTAGGTCAGCACGCGCTAATCCGTGCTTGTGTACATTCTACTCAGCAGGTATGACGTTGATCGCTAGGGGACAATCTGCTTAGGTCAGCACGCACTAGGTACGATGTTGATCGCTAGGGGACAATCTGCTTAGGTCAGCACGCGCTAGGTACGGCGTTGGTCGCTAGGGGACAAACAAACTGATCTCTACACTCACCGCTAGGTGGCAGCAATGCTGTCATGCCGGGGCCATAGTCCACTCCAGAAGCAGCAGTGTTTTATCGCTGTAAACATAGGGTACAGTGGGGCATCCACATAGGGCTGACGGGGGGAGTCTGCACACAGTGGTTTTATCGTGGTTATATATTCGCGCGATAAACGCATTATTGCTTACGTCAGCACGCGCTAGGTACGGCGTTGATCGCTAGGGGACGAACTAAAAGGATCTCTGCACTCACCGCTAGGTGGCACCTCGGGGTAATCAATCACGTTTTTTATAAGTAGGTGTCCGAAAACGATTAGTGTCAAAGGGGGTAATCCATCACGTTTTTTATAAGTACGTTGCCGAAAACGATTAGTGTCACAAAAGCCTTTGATCTTTTTTTATAAGTAGGTTGCCGAAAACGTTTAGTGGTCATTAAAACGTTTTTTATAAGTAGGGTTTGGATACCGTACAGCTCCTCTAAACTACTCAGATGGTTTCTTACAAGCTGCATGCGATCCATATTCGCCGAATTCGGAGACCCTCAGACAACGTTCCTCAATACGCAACCGGTAATTTCGCAACATGCTGCAGGAAGTACAATTCCAAGCATGTCAGTCCTCATTTTCCGCAGGCAAACGGGGAGACGGAGCGATTTGTAGACGTAGTGAAACGGACGCTACAAAAAGCACTGGAAAGCCGACGAAGATGCACACATGGCCATGCTCTGCATAAGAACCACGTACGCCAATAGGTCCCAAACTGATGTCGCCAGCACAGCTCACGTTCGGACGCAAGGTACGATCAAATCTTCCCGCCGTCAACACAGCCGAGCTCGACGAGGACATTCAGAGGAACTTACGCAACTTCCGAGGTAAGCATCAGACCGCATATGACATACGTAGTCGACCACTCGGTGAGTTGATCCCCAACCAAAGTGTGCGAATTCATGACCTATCACCAAGAGGTGGACTCCTGCAATCGTCACTTCCAAGGAAGCCGAACCACGATCATATCTCTTGGAACACACCTGTGGCGCAACGTACAGGAGTAATCGTAAGCACATCAGAACTGCTGGTGAGCGCTTCAATTTAACGCGTGACAACAACGACGACCAAGGCGCAGATGTAGGACACACAGGGTCAAGCAGTGACCAAGCCACTTCAGACCAGGCTGAAATACTTACCGGTTCAGTGACCCCATCGGGTAAGCCCCTGACACCGGATACGTGACCCGCTCAGGGCGCAACGTCACTGCACCCAGACGCATGGACTTGTAGCCATCTGCTGGACATTGTCAACGACAAGCAGCTTGGTTTAGTTCTATAATTTCAGTGATCAGCAGCCAAGTTGTGGAATGCGCTACCGGTTCACATTCGTGAAGCAAAAACACTGAACACTTTCAAGAAGCTGCTAAAAACACATTTGTTTCTAGCTGTTTTTGGTGCTTAACTCTTTCTAGTCAGTTTTTCTTACATTTTAAAACAATATATATATATATATTCATTTTATTATACCCAGTCTTCTAAAAAAAAATTGTTTAATTTTTTTATCATGCTATCGTTGTTATGCTTTGTTTTTACTCTCTATGATTATTCTATTGATTGTGTACAGCGCTTTTGAGCAGGCTTTTATGTATGAAAAGAGCGCTTTATAAGTTCGGTATAATAATAATATAGTCAGTTGTGTGTGTATTATAACAAACAAAACATTGGACTTGCGTTAATCAATACTTTCTTTTTAACAGGTATTCTAAGTGTAATATTATAAGGACATCTAAACTTTTTCTAAAGAGGGAGATGTTGTGAGATTGGTCAACCATCATGAACATGCTAATTATATGCTGGCTTGTGGACAACATCCGGGCAGTTCATACATGCATACTATCCCATTTGGATGTTTATAACTGTACTCTATAATACAAGTATATTTAACCATCTTATTAAGTTGTTGTCATTGTATCGACACGCGAAACACAGCATTACCTTTGCCACCAGTGTTGATAACGGTTATATAATTATAATACATGAATTACATCTCATAAAGCAAACATTCCCGCATACAGATGTCATTTTTAAAACTTTGTCTTGTCATAAAGAAATACTTTTGTGGCCATAATTTATATTAAATATACGAAGGAATGTCAGAACATACGACGTGCTCAGCATCCATTTTTGATGGCTTGACGAGGTTTATGCAAGAAATTATACATTAGACCTCCGTCAAGCTTTGTCTTTGCAAGCAATGTTGATAACAGATAGTGAATATGTATGTGAATTTGCCTACATTACTAGGGCGACATGACATCAGCTAGATAAACGTTCCCACATAATATTATAACTGTCTCTTAAAATGTTGCCTTATGTTTTTGTCATGAAGATATACATTTAATTGGGACCAGAATTTCAACAAAATATAGACTCTATACTACATGACAGAATGTCGGAACGCTACACGGGTTCGGCATCCATATTGGATGGCTTGACGGATCTTTTGCTAGGCAACAGATCGCGTCATAAATTAATAGGTATATTGAAGAACAAACGAGCTACATTGCGAAAAAAATGTCACATGTGTAAACATTGTGAATGTTTATTAAACAGGCATGAACACTTGGGGAAACCGCCTTCTGTGTCTGTGTGTATGTAGCGTCATTTGGGATTGGCATTTTTAACGCGGAGGATGAACATTTTGGTTACTTAATAGAAAATGTAACTGGAAACGCAATCAAAAATAGTTATAATTTGTTTTAATGATTTAATCGTCTTCCTTCTACATAGACCGAAGTCAGAAGAGAGAGAGAGAGAGGGAGAGAGAGAGAGAGAGAGACAGACAGAGAGAGAGAGACTGAGAGAGAGAGAGAGAGAGAGAGAGAGAGAGAGAGAGAGAGAGAGAGAGAGAGAGAGAGAGAGAGAGAGAGAGAGAGAGAGAGAGTGCGAGAGTGCGAGAGAGAGAGAGAGAGAGAGAGAAGCGCAAAAGGAACTATACTAGTTGCACACAAAGCAAGTAGGGTTAGATATTTACATAACCGACCTAAATAAGCATGGTTAGTTAAACTAAATGGTGTGTAGACGTGTAGGCCCAGTTATTAACAGAATTAAAACGTCTAGAAACACTAGATCCAATATCTCGCTCCGCCGTTGGTTGCCTCATACCCAGACTAGTCGCTAGGTGGCAGCAGCGTACACTCATGTGTACGCTGATGGAATCGTCAATAGTTCATGAAACATTCACCAGATGTCTGCCTAAATCAATAGAAACGCCTTGATAGAAATTAGAGTCCCTGTATAGGACTTCTGTAAAGAGACACTAATAGAAATGTAGTTTTGTGCAAGATATTATTTACTTTTTTTACAACAAAATTAACTTTACAGCCCAGAATAGCTACAATTTAATAATAGTAATTTGGTTTTGTTGCAAAGATACAAGGTCAAGGAGATGTAATAGAACCAGAAAATAGGATTGTAGTGCAACTTGACTGGGTACATGATTCTCCTAAGAAACCCGTAGCTGGCTTAAGGGTTTATAGCTGGACCACCTGTACTAGTAGAAACGTATACAATCAAACTTATTTAAAATAATGGTGACAATAGAACTACTAGTACTTCACTATTAAACAAATTAACAATATAATAAATATTCAACACATAAACTTTTCAGTACCAATGTATTTGTTGATGGCAGCATAAACTTCCCATTTGTGTAGTAAAATCACAATATTTGAAGTAAAAACTGTCTCAACAGACAACTACACATTGTGCAAACAACCACAGAGCCATATTATAGTTTTCACAGAAGAGAAGTGCAAAAAAATACAATTACCTAGAACAGCATGTGTAAATCAGAATATAAAATAACCTGGATAGCATGAGACACACTTGCAAGTTTCAAAAATTGTGGATGACATGTTAAAGCATGATTTACATGTCCACATATATAACAGGATACTAGATATCAATGTATTAAAAATGCCTGAGTTGTCCTCATATAAGCGCCATGCTTGAACACTGGTAGGTACATTGAAGCGGCAACCAACAATAAGGGCATACGACAGAAAGTGGCAGTTTGGTCCTAAATATTGGTGGGACCAAATTGGCCTATAATGTTTTGAAATCTGGGATGTGAAATATGTGGGATGTGAACCCCAAAAAGGTGGGATTTAGAAGGTTGAAACCCTTGCCATACATACCTTTTAGTAAATATGAACATGACCATCACAATTTTAGAATTTGCCTAAAATCAGAGCATATGATATGGGTGATAACACTTCACTTTAGGCTCGGGGTAATAGTTATATGTAATAGTATCAATTACAAATATTGAAGTAATAGTAATAGGTTGAGCAAAAAATCAATGTGATAGTAATAGGAAGCAATGTAATAGTAACTGACCTATTACTTTTATAGTATTATTGAACATTTCAACCGAATTTCAACTACATAACAATTCCATTTGATTAGGTTGTAGATTTCACTAGTTTCTCCAGGTTTAAGGTTGCTCCCCCCTTGTCATCTTCAGCATGGCCCTCATGAAGTTTTACCCTAGAGTCTTATGAGTATCTACATAGCAAGAGACACTGATACAGTGGGACTGCTGCATCAACTAAAGGTATTAAACTGGGCTTTCACTGCTTTGAAGCCAGTTCTGTCAAGTAAGCCTATTGGTTTAGTGACAGCGGCCATGGTGCACACAATTGAGCCTGAAGGACAGCAGGTGTAAAAAACATCCTGATGTATTTGTACTTGAGCCAATAATGAACTGTCCACCAAGCACCAAACAGCAGTAGAGCAATGTGGTTTAATTAGACTGTAATATAATCAACCAAGTTATGTGGCATTGACTATTGCTTTTGTCTTTCATTCCTGTGTGGTATTTAAATGTAAAATGGAACATATATGTTATATCCTTAGTCAATGTAGTTAGTACTGGATTGTACTAAATATAGTATAAACTATTTATAATTTTTTATACTTTATAATACTTCCCTAATGATGACGAAAGTACTTGACATTCTCAAATATCATTTCAAATACTTTGGGCACGGGTATCAATAAAAGGCAAGTTAGATTTTTTATTCACCTGTCTTGTTTAACTTCTTGAGACTGTGAGTCAAACAATTGTACATATTGTATTTATGAATACTGTGCATTATACCATAACATGCTCTGATGAAATATGTAATAGTAACTGCTTCACATGTAATAGTAATAGGAAGGAAACAAAGTAACAGTGATGTATTACATTGCAATGTAATTGACCCCAGACCTGTTTCATTTTAAGATCCATTAACTCTACTCCACCTTTTGTTACCATTCGAGGAAATCTCACAATATAACCCTACATCAACCTTGTTATTAACTCCCACGTGGACCCACCAGAACAAATACAATCTGTTGTTCCTAACCGAGAAAATAATAAACTATTAAGAACATCTGTCATCACTGTTGTTATCTGCAACCAAACAAGCTTTGGATCTAATAACATATTTGTCAAGTGTCATCATAACAAGACAAATATAAATCTCTTGCTTTGACATTTCGAATTGCAGATGCTCAACATTTAAGACATAATATTCCATACAGTCCTGATGCTTTGATCATTTTACACATAGACTAAATCAGTAAAACACATTTCATTTGCAATGTTAAAAAACTAAAAATTCCCTTAGAATACATCATTTCTGGGGTACCCCCAGTGGGCTGGTGTAGATAAAACCACAGGCATCACAAGACGCCCAGTGAAAATGGCTTAAAATGAAACATCTGCCAACTTATATATAAATAAGTCCTGACTTCCCCTGTTACAAAATACATAGGTGTATATTATTTAATCATCATTTACAACTGAAGAAACTTTTCAGATTGATCAACAACGTCATTTATCATATGACATCATCAAGTTTGACAGAATTAATCAACTTCTTTGGCAACGGAAGTTTACAGATCTTCTCTTCTGAGAATGGTCCTGATAAAGACAGTTGGTGGCGAACAAAGCTACGACAAAGACATACCAGAGGTGCAGCATTGCAGTATATATGCATCAGAAACTCCACAATATCACTACAGACACCATTCTGCATGGAAGTATGATAATCCGGTATCCATGCATCATTTTTTAGACTGTACCCAGCTTCTATGAGCAACTGGCAATTGTAGAAGTCACCGTGGTACACAAGGTTTGCCAGTGGTGTGCCATGGCCGAATATCGCTGGGTGGTTGAGAATGCACCCACCCTTGATGAGCAGGGTGACAATTTGAGTGCGACCGTGGAACGCGGCATAGTGCAACGCGGACGAGTGCATGCGATCGAGTTGGTTCACATTGGCTCCGTTCTCTATGAGCATCTTCACAATGGATGTCCATCCCGACATGGCGGCTTGAATGATTGGCGTCATGTTATCACGGTCCGTCGAGTTCACATCGACGCTGTGTGCGAGAAGCAATTCAGCCACCTCAAGGTGTCCACCAACACAAGCCCAGTGAAGGGCGTTGCGGTTGAACACGGAGTCCTTCCCATTGACGTGCAGGTTGGGAAGCTTCAGCAGGTACTTCATGATGCTCAACTGCCCTTCTAGAGCTGCTGTTGCCAGTACGGTGGCGCTCTCTCTCCGCAGTTCGCTGTGAAGCACTGTATTGGGTGAGATCCCGGCTGACATGAGGCGCTGGACGCTGCGGATGTTTCCCGTCTCGATGGCATGTAGAAGATGATCCTCCTGGTTGTGCGGGTACATGTAGTAGTAACTCATCATTGAAGTGTGTCTGTCACACGGCTGGAAAACAAAATGCAGTATTGTTAATACCAAATTATTTTTACACTAGACAGTTACCTCTCAAGAAATTAGCTTTTTGGTGATTTGATTATTTCAACCACCTCGCGCGGCCTTCCCCAGCAGACTGAAATTACGGTTGTGTCACATGACCAGAGCCGGAATGTAAAGAAGTACTTTTACTTTGTTCCTTTATTTAAGTAAAAAAGTTTACTTTTCTTGAGTAACAAAATACATTTTTAGAAGTACTTTTACTTATAACAAAATACAATTAAGGTGTACTTTCCTGAATGTAATGAAGTATCCATAATTTATGTGTTAACACTTTGGAACTTCTAACTTCTTGCCCCCAGCACAGATCTATACATAGATATCAGCGGGAACCACAAGTGGCATTATTTTCTGATTTGCTGATTCGTTACCATTAGCCGACATGATTACCAGGTGGTGTACAAGTTGCAAAACAAAATTACAAGCCATTTACTTAGAAAAAAGTACTTTTTTTGTTTACTTCAAGTACAGTAGTTTACTTTTTACTTGTGCTTTAAGTACATTAAAAAAAGTACTTTTACTTTTATTTGAGTAGTTGTTTCCCTAGTTACTTGTACTTTTACTCAAGTACAAAATAAATGTACTTCTACCAGCTCTGCACATAACCAACATCACGTGACGAATTCCTTGAGAGGTAACTATGTACAGTATCAATAACCAAGAAACCAGATATTCTATCCATTCAAGTAAATTATTCTTATTTTTCTTGTAGCCTTAATTTAAACATTCAGTTTCCTAAGTCATTGCATTTATATAAGTTGAACTGTGTATTTTATAATTTACTTGATCATGTAGTGAATGATGCGCTTATTATTCTTGTAGCTTTAATTTAATCTTTAATCTGTGTGTTTTATACTTAAGTAATGAATGGATCTATTTTTTGTCATTCATGCAGCACAAAGTGCTAGTTCCATGATTTTATATAATAGCAAACTTACTAGTACTAATACACTTATATACACGTCTTGGCTCATTGTCACACTGTGAACTTGAACAAAATAACAAAAACAGTACAGGCCTCGACATTAACATTGGCCTGCTGGCCTGGCGCTTTTTTTGAAGCTGTCGGGCCAGTTCGGGCCACCAGTTTTCATATTTTACTGGCTACTGGTTTCAACCCAATTGACCAACGTCGTGTTTCCGGTAACCCAATCCTACCTAGCAAAACGGGACGACCTTAAAGCCTAATCTTGTTATTTGATATTTCAATCAATGTTCGTTTTGTTTCATTTGTTAGAACTAATTAAACATCAGTGACTATCCATGCGGATATGATGGCATGTACACACTGCCGAAATCATTTGTGTCTGCCCATGTGATTGGTGAATGGCGGCGAACATTAATTATTAACCCAATAAGCAGTCTTGTTACACGTTGACTAGGTGTGGTAAGATGACAGTCGATCTCATCTGTCGTCTGTGTAATAAAACGTTAGTGCATATTCCATAATTGAAAGACACCAAGAACATTAAATATGATTTGTTATACTGTCAAATGGTTGATAGCATTGCAAAAAACAATGGCTGCAGCGGTGGATCTTGTAATACAGCCTTGACGGAACGAGAGTAAGGACTTTGAACAGCGTTCACACTAACACTGTTGCACACGACGCGTTGTTTACATCGTCACTGACGCAAGCGATACACATGGTATCAGCGGTCAGATGCAAATTTATCATGGTATCATGTATGCCTGATCCTGGCAATACCGGCCGTAACATTGAGCCTCAGCCACAACCAAAACCAAAAAATGCTTTTGATGTGCTGATGACAGCCAGCTAAAATTTCAAGGCCACCCACACTGGAAAATACCTGCCGCCTATTGAAACACCTATAGGTGCTGGTACTTGCTAGCTTCATGAGTTCGTCTTCTCTGACTCAGTGACTTTAGTGTATTTTGATAATATATGAGCTGGTAATAGGCCTATATAATGTCACATTAATTTTTTATGTTTTATTTTGACAGTATTCTTGGAATTTAAACTGACTATTATGTGATATGTATACATAATTTACACAACACTGACAGTGACTTTTGTCATTGGTGCAAATGGTTTATGGTATACTTATTTTAGTGTAATAAAGTGTGTACATAAATGTGCTAAGATTGTTTACTGCGAATGACACCTCAGATTTTGCATTAATAGCAGAGTGGCACTATGAATAAAAATCTTCGCGTTCTCACATTTTATAGTCGTTATCTTATTTTCGTAAACGAATATAAACAAATGACAGCTTCGGAAAAAGCCTGCATTCGTGTCATCGCTCCTAGTGTACTTCTTGTGAAGCGATGGGCACCTTGGTATCAGCATTTTTTTTACAAAGTTCGGGCCAGTAACTTTTTGGGTGGGCCAGTAACTTATCAAATCTACTGGCCCCCTGGGCCAGTGGATACACAACCTTAATGTCAAGGCCTGAACAACATCTTAAACACACATGTATAATAGAGCTCACTCAAAGTAAATTTGTTGACATAAAAAATAAACAACTACGATGGATTTTTGACAAAACCAACACCATTTAATTTGTTAGAAAGTGTCGTGATACATATCGTGGGGGTATGGTATCATTAGAACCCTATGTATCACTACTTTAACTGGCACTGACCACTGGCTCAGTCAATAAGTACTCACATTCACTCCAATACTGCCGTTATGACAACCCTGTATTTATATTTCAGTGCAGTAATCCCAATGTTCACAACATTGTTTATTTGATTGATAATACCCGCAGTATTTGATATTCCATGCCAGGTACTGAATGATAAAGCGGAATTAAGTTTGAACCAATACTAAACACAATAGTATATATTTTTGTACTTTGGAGCAAACTTTTGAAATCATCCCTGTCTAAAATTATCCTCTCTGCCCAGACGTCCACACACCAAATACTGTCTGAAATAGGCAAATGCCAATGTATAATACAGTGTATTGTAATCTATCATTGTTAACTGGCCGTGTCTGTTGGCCAGTATTTTAATTAACACAAAACAAAATTTCCCACCGTTACTGGCGTTACTCCATTAGACGTTACAGTAAAGTTGAGTAGTGTCTAATGATACTAGTAATTCGTTTAAACATTTTGTTTTGGCTTGAGCTGAGAAGTTGAGTATTGTCTACTGACGAATTAAACACAACACGTCAACACGGTCAATACTGGCAACAGTCCAGTGTCACTGTCACTAGTGTATGTGATTTAACTATGATTATGACAGTACGAGTGACTCGAGACAGTTGTAAACACTGACTTACTGACTGACAGACGAACAAATTTAATCCTTACTACTATGAGTATGAATTTACCACGTAGTAATCATTACATATATGTCTATGGCGGAGCAACTTACCAAATTACGCGTCGTCTCTGGCGTTCCGCGTCAAATGAAGATGCGTCACATAAAGCGATCAACTGGCAGTGGATTTCATTTGGTTCAATAACCGAGCGAAGTTGGTGAGCGATAATACCGAATATTTGTAATTAAAACGCACTTTACGTGAACTCGACTTAATATGTCACTATATCATTGTCTCAGGTCGACTGCTGTTAAAATAGGTGTGCATTCTCATATAAAAAGCAAATAAAGTCGACTGTCTTAGATTTGGCGTATTTACGCGACATTACGTTATCTACCGTAGCCGTAGGAGTAGCCTTTCGGTCGTTCATCCGGATACGAGGGGAATTCAGTCCACGGTGAATGCGGCCCGGTGAATTCGGCCCACTTCGATTGGTGAATTCGGCCCAGAACTCTGGATAATTCGGCCTCCGAGCACGACGTCCCGTTGTCCTTGGTGAATTCAGCCCAAACGATTATACATTTGTGACCTACGCCCAATTTTAAAATTGAGTATTACCATAAAATATAGCACACATAATTCAATCATTAATACAATATAAGCAGATGAAAAATATGTTAAATCTAAATAACTGATAACGGGCTATTGTTTGTTGTAAACACAACGACCTAAGCCACCGGTGAATGGTCTTTGATCTGTGTTTTTCACAAGATCGCGTGCATGTTCACTTATTCACACTTACCCCGTGGGCGAGAACAAATGCAAAGCATTACACATCAGCAGTATGTAACTACACTGGCATAATTCCCTTTTATGACGAGTACATGGATAATTATATCGCTCAGAGTAGATGATTAATGAGCAGATCTTTAATCTCACTTTTGTGTAAGATATGTTTTAAACGACTCGTACAGTAAGATTCATTGACCTCACAAATTACCCTTTATAATGAACATATTCAATTCAATTAAGTTTTGGAAACTAGGAGTGACCTTTGATTGCGACTTCAATTTCAGACAACACATATCCCAAACGTGCCGTTGCTGTTTTTATTATATCCGTGATCTTCGCCGCATTCGCCGACATATGTCGCTTTCTGTCGCTAAGACTATCGCAACAGCTCTTGTTAGCAGCAGATTAGATTATTGCAATTCCCTCCTTAATAATATTGCTATCAAGGATATTGCAAAACTACAACGCGTCCAAAATTGTTTAGCAAGGGTAGTCACACAATCTCCTCAATTCTCCCGCTCAGTGCCACTTCTAAAATCACTGCATTGGCTCCCCGTGCGATATCGCATTATGTTTAAGATCTGCACAATCACCTACCAAGCCCTTTCATCCAAACAACCTAGTTATTTACATTCAATGCTCACACCGGCTATACAAGCCAGACAACTTCGGTCGTCTAGTTCGAAGTTGCTATCTGTTCCTAGAGTTAAGACAAAGGCTGGAACTCGAGCTTTTTTAGTTGCCGCGCCAACTATATGGAATTCGCTTCCCGTTAATGTTAAATTAGCAGAAAATATTGTTACATTTCGTCGTCACCTATCTTTTCAATATCGCCTATCCTCCCAAGCTTCCTAGCACATCCATCCATTTGTTGACGACTTTCGCCTATCACACGAGTACGAGAATGCTTAATCCTTTGGTTTTGGTGTGCCACTGAGCTCGGATTGTCTGAGGATATTGGCGCTTAAGAAGTTATTTATTATTATTATTATTTCCAATTGAGAATACAACATACAACATATATACGTATTACAGTTGACACAGTTCAAAATGGAAAGAGGGGAAGTAGAAGCTCATTGCTTATTATGCACATTCCCCATCATCAATATAACATGGTCATAATCTTAAACACAGTGTTAGTAACATATCAAGAATTGATAAAATTGCTAAAATGAGACCAATACTACATTCGTGCTTCCAAATACTTTCTGAACCTTAACAATAACCAAATTAATTACATAATTTATACTCTTCAATTAAGTAATTTTTATATCGTTTTTTTAGATCTTTTTTAAGTGCTCGTCTAAACAATTCCACAATTTAATACCGTACACAGATATACACTTAGCCTTTAACGTGGTTCGGGCATAAACATGTTTTAGTTTATTTCTTTGGCGTGTTACATAGGGTGTAGTATATTTGGCATTTACAAATAATTGAAGGTTATCAGGCAACAAATTATTGTTAGCTTTAAACATTACGATAGAAATTTTTAATTTTATTAAGTCATAAAGTTTAAGAATGCCTAGATCATAAAATAATGTATTAGTAAAACTTAATGTATTCTTATTACATATTATTCGTACAACTTTTTTTGTAATATATAAACACCATTAATATATGTTTTATTCGCATTTCCCCAAACTTCGCTGCAGTACAATAAATACGGGAGAAATAATGAACAATATAGTATAACAAGCGACTTTTTATCTAATAAATAGTTTGCCCTATATATAATGACAATAGTGTTTGTTAATTTAGACTTGATCATATGAAGATGTTTTACGATGTTTTTCACGTGACGTAAATAGCATTGTAATTGGTAGTAGTACCAAAGAGACTCCGTAGGAATAGAACCGTTGGTAGATCGCATCATGATTGTGTGAATATGTTTAAAAATAAAATCGACACATACCTCAGAAGGGCGGGATACACGTAGATAAAAAGGCTTGAACTCTCGAAAACCCAAAGGCTTCCTTGTACACCTGCCATCTAGAGGTAATTCTCTGTGTGACAATTTTGTTAAATCTTTTTACATCCTTGATAGTAGGCAACTGCAAACCAGTTTGTGTGATAGGATTAACGGTCGTCAGCGTACGGTACATCACAGAAAGCGGCGTCAGCTCCGTGCCGTTGACAGGGTCCAACGCACGGAAGACATTCATTGGTCTTGGATGTGTCAGGCGGGGGATGAGGGGTAGAGCCACGGAGATCTGTGGCTGCTATATAAACGCGTCAAATCATCATTAATTACAACAATAACGATTGTGGCAACATGTATGTCGATACGTCCCAGAAAATGCCGTTACGTTTGTGATCGGTGTAACACTGAATGTGTGAATGATGTCATCGAGTGCGCGAAGGTGCAGATCTTGGACACATGCGTCGTGCATAGCGATGTACCAGGCATCGTTGCGGAACTGGAGCGGCGCTGATAAAGATTTCCTTTGTCAATCCTGCGCATTCACGAATGGCAGCTATGACATGTTGAATGCTATTCAAAGGTGTGTGTTAAACTTCATTATACTGTCGTCTATTTTATTGGTTGCATTTTATTACCATTTTAATATAAGAAAATGTATGCACAAAAGATTTACTTAATGTTTCGTACTTGCTACCATATCTATCAGTTTGGCATTTGATGTTATACGATAAATTATGTTTTTGAAAAATGGGACATGTTATCATGAGGTGATCCGGCAATAAAATTTGCCCTTTTTCGAACTTTACAACTGTTGTCATGTGTTGG
Source organism: Paraescarpia echinospica (assembly GCA_020002185.1). NCBI lineage: Eukaryota > Metazoa > Annelida > Polychaeta > Sabellida > Siboglinidae > Paraescarpia > Paraescarpia echinospica. Next base: position 23,845,370 of record CM034541.1, read on the forward strand.
TATTGTTGCATCAAACAAGCTGAGGCCACACATAGGTACACAGTTAACTCGCTCTCTAGTATGATACATAAATGTATATATGAGTAAAAGTCAAATTACGCGACACTTGTAAAATTGGTGTCCCTTCAATATTATGGATCCTCAAATTCATGAATAATGCATGTAGGATGCTACTTTGCATAAATACCAAAAATGTGAACCAAGAAACCATAAAAACGTTTTCCATCTTGACTTTTAGTGAACTGTAGAGAGACATATAGGTGGTGTTTCAGTTAAATTTCGCTTGTCCCCAGCAGAGGGTCAGTTTTTCACATTGACTGAAGTGTTATTTGTAAGCTGCATAACACATTTCCTAGGAGACTGGCAGTTATATACATAATTCCATAATTCATTGCACAAAACACACTAGCCTAACACAACGGCAAGTATGGTACAGACAGCTAAATATATGTGTCCTCAGATTTAATTACCACTCCTTTACCAACACTAAAATGCATTCCACATAGCGAATGCTTGTGTAGCTATTGCGGTTGGTAGTTCTTCTACAAGGTGTATCCACACGACATCGAAAAATTTGAAAAGTTATCAAAACACTCCACTTTCCATAGAAATTTGACTTGATTTGCAGCGTGTATGGTAAGTATACTTTCTCATCTACTATTCCGTTAACAATATTTTCAAGCGATAAAGCGACATAGATAGTTTTTGATACGTGTGGACTGAAAGTCTTCCATACACCTCCGCATGCACGGGTGGTCTCCACATTGTGATTGTCAATGTCAATGTTTGACTTTAAAATTTGATTTTCAATTGCATTTTAGTTGTGCTTATTCCACTTCACTTTTTGTTTTTTCTTTTCGAACTCCGTTACTTAAGTAGCTATTCTACGTATTTTATTAACAATAAAAGTGCTTATATTTGCCCTAGTTGGTTCAAAGTAAACTATATATTCTCTATTCAAGTTGTGTATATTTGGTAAAGTCAAGAAATGAACATCAGCCTTAGGATCATCATGGCAGTTTGGTAACGGAGTGGATATATTATTTTAGGCTTACATATTCAATGGTTATTTCTTTGCAAGAGAGAGAAGATTAAGTTCAGCTTGACATTTGTCTATCTTTCAAGGGGATCAAGGTTACATGTACTTCCCAAATTGAATTGATTGCTTCTTCTATTTTTTCCATCAAACTTCATTCCAAAAGTGACATGTAATTTGACTTTTTCCCATGTATATGAGGTGGAATGAAGCCAACTTTGTTTTGTCTGTTCAAACACATTTCATAAATGACGTCTGGAAGCATGCCAAACACAATGCTGATGATCATCTATGCTCCATCTCTCCTCGGGTGACATAGTCTCTGACAGTAATGTATGTGCCCTGTATTGTCTAGATTAAACATTACAACGTTAAAGGCCATATCCTGGAATAAAATGTGCTCTGTCCCTTAATAACAAATGGTTGATACCCTTTCAAATGATGATAGTGCCAAAATGTTTAAATATCGTATATGAGCATATGACATAAAAAGAGCCTTTAAATTTGCCATTTTACGGAAACTCCCGAGCGATGCTGGGTTTGCATTTGTTGCTGAAACGTGACGTCAGTTGTGGTTCCGCCGTCAGTTAGTGCAACGGCTTCACGCCTGCGGCCCTGCGCAGTCGCGCGGTGACATGTAAACAACTTGATACAAATAGCGGCTTACTCGAGTAATTCAGAGAGCGATATCAATTTTCACGCGGATCACGAAACGTTTGATCATATATATTTCGGTGACAGTGAGGATGACATTGCCGAGATCGACAATGTTGATGTTAGTCAGCACGTTGTGGCACCGTATAGACACGAACCAGTGAAGATGCTCCGACAACTGACCGGGCCCACTTGCGCAGATTCGCCGGTAACCGATTCGCCTTAGCCTAGGCTTCGCCTCTGTTGTGTTCTTCAAAGGAACGGCAGATTTCTTGGTACTTTTGCAGTTTAGGCCCGCACCTCGAAAAAAACATGAAAACGCTCACCTACAGTCACCAAACTTCACATCATATATCTACAACACGTATTCTACACATACATAATTATTACGTGATAAAAAAGTTAAATTTACTGTCTTTTATCGATCAAAATGTACAAGAAATTCACTGGTTTTTGCGTGTATTCATTAGTTCCACCGGAAACTCCGGTAGGTGGCGTCACTTTATGGTTGACTTCAGACATGGGGATAGGCTGAAGGCAACCATAAAGTGTCGCCACCTGCCGGAGTTTACGGTGGAACTAATGAATACACTCAAAAACAAGCGAATATTTTGATCAATAAGACAGTAAATTTAATTGTTTGATCACGTGACAAATGTATATGTGTAGAATAAGTGTTGTAGATATATGATATGAAGTTTGGTGACTGTAGGTGACTATTATCATGGTTTTCTCGAGGTGCGGGCCTAAACTGCAAAAGTACCGATTTCTTTACGTCTGACTTACGCCTGAAACCCATCTTCCATTATACGAAGCCTTCGAAGTCGTCAGGCGCAACGAAATGCGAACCACAAATAATGCTAGTTGCCGTAGCATGCGTCCAGTCGGCCCTGCCGTTTCGAACAAAACGTTCCCATTTCTGCTGAGTAACTGGCTCTTTGGGAAATTTGTGCACAGAATGGCCAGTCAGGTTCGAATTGTTGCAATTTCCAACAACACATTTGTTCACCATTTCTATATGTGAACGAATGTATACCACTTCAAACATCCACCAAAGAAATGCAGCCGCCGAGAACGCTTGCAATCCCGGGAATGTTTTCCACAACTGACGTCACGATTCTGCCCCTCGCGGCATTTCCGGAAAACAGACTTTTCGAAGCCTGCACGAAGACAGGTCCCGTTTAATGTCAATTTTAGAAATGTTTCAGCAAATGTGTGGTTTTGGGGTTGTCATTATATTGCAGAACACATATGTACATGCATATTTTTATACTTATTATCAATTTTTTTCTCCCAGGATATGGCCTTTAAATTTGGTCAATATAAGGCAATTTTTGGGACATGACAAAGTTAATGTTACCCACTTTCTCCCTTACGCTATGATTAACCAGTGACGCGGGAACGAAATTCATATTGGGGGGGGGGACTAACGGAGCTTCAGCACCACTGACAAAATTTCGTCGCCGCATATCTTCACATCTTCCATCACCTTGTGGCTGTCTCGGTTGGCTCGACTGTGACATCGGGAGACGAGGGGTGCTGTTGAAAATGTTTTGCCGCTGCGCCGCTGTAACTTCAGCTTCTCCGCTGTGAACTCATAACATCCGAAAAAACACGAGGGGGACAGTGCTATTAAAACAAAATTACGTCGCGCCGCTACTGTCAATTTAACTTCTCCAGCTTCTCTCCGCTGTCTCCCCGAAATGATGCCACCCGAAGACGGGGGAGGGGGTGCTTTCGAAAACAAAATTCGTCATCATGCCGCCTATTACTGGGTGGGGGCAGAAAACAATATGTCAACCCTCCAATTGTACACCCCTTTCATAGTCAACAAAATACACATTAATCGTCTCATAAAATTTATCCACCCGCCATATGTCATATTATGAATGTAGACTGACTGTACAATGAAACTGAAAATTTGTATTTACCATACCAATATTAAACTTTTACAAGTATCGCGACACATCAATATACCGAGTGTTGATCTTGTGCTGTAATGTACCTCGATATATCAAAAATATTGTGATACATCAAAGTATCATTATCAAACTTTCACAATACATTGGTATATCGAGTGTTAATCTAGTGCTGGGTCGATGCTAGATATATCAAAATATCGCAATATATATCAATGTGTTAGTATTTAAATTTCAAAGGTATTACATTATATTGATATACCTAGTGTTGGTATAGTGCTGGTTCGATACACTAAATACCATGGATTAAATACAATGAATTAGCGCTATCAAACTGTAATAAATATCACACAAATGTGATATATTGAGTGCCAATTTAGTGCTTGTTTCATATTTAATATTATATCAAAGAAATATCATGAAACTACAAAAAAATAAAAAAATGGCATTGAACTTAGAAATGCTGCAATACTTTGATTGGATTACTTTATAATTATAATGCGAAGAGAGATTGGGGGAGGAATGGAGAAATAGCGTGGAAGATATAGAGGGAATGGAGACAGCTAGTGGAGAGAGCAGTGCAAGATTAATGAAGACAACTGAAATCGAGGACAAGAATCGAGCCAGTCTCACTCCTGACGAAAGAGAAACTAGTACAGAACAACAATTATCCGATAAGCACAATACGAAGAAAAACACGCATTACACCTTAGAGTTAGTGCTGGATAATCCTCGACGTGGACTGTCAATACCAATATAGTTTCAGCCACCAAGTTATGGAAACACTCCGGACCGTAGCATAACTTACTTGGCGTTGAGTTGGGATGCCGGCGGCGGAGAAGGTTAAATTCCAGTGCTTGTCGTGTTTCGGGGGTATTCTAGGTCTTCGTCGAGTTATCCAGTGAAGGAATAAAGAGAGTGAGAGAACCATTGTGAGAGTTCCTATACAAACGTAAAACATAATAATTTAACTAATTGCATCTATTCACGTCCATACATTTCAAAGGGGAGCTTTTTAATAATTTTTTTGTTATTGCAATTACTGATATGACGATCACGAAGGCAATTGTGAAAATTGTTTTCTATCATCACTGCATGTAAAGCTTACTCGGAATTTAATATTCATTTAACATTACAAATAAGTAGCACTCCACATTATATTGTCTAGTATTCAAACGATGCAGCACGAAATCCAAAAGATTAGCCACACCAAATTGGCTAATTAAAGTTAGATTTTCGCTGCAGCATGCAAAAATATTCTGCTATTTGACGTTTAACTCAAAGTATTGTATAAAATTGAACATGTTTGAAAGGTTCTATAACAAAGGCACTTTAACTAATTAAACAACCACCACTTCAGACCTTTAGCTGCACATCGATCCCATTTGTACATAATTGAATAATATTATTGAGATCGAAGACTGGGATAGACGTAACCGATGGCAGAAAGAAGATTTTGGCTTTGTTTAAATGAGACTAGATCGTTGAACAGTAGGCCTACACGATGGTAATAAAATAATATATCCATATCACAGTAGCACACATAAGCACGCACGCAAGCGCGCAAACACATACACGCACACAAACACATGCTCACACACGGATTCACACGCACACGTGACATGTTTACAACTACACACGCACACTTTCAACTGATCAATGCTACGACCAGTTTAATACAGTGACCATGCAACTTCCGATAATATTAATTAAAGTATCGTTAATATTTAATTGGGTTAGCGGCCACATTCCAGATAAGCTGTGGCTTGGACCGTGGTGGCTTGTGTACGTCTGACTAGACTACTCCGTAAGACGCCGGATTTGTAGGTTGCCATAACACGGCGTTTGGGAAGGAAAACGACTCAGTTATGGTGGTGCACTTGAAGAACAAAAAGCTGTGCGCAGTCTGGATAACATTGCCCGGTGTCGTGCTCTTGCTATCTATGTTGACGTATTCCTGGCTATCTTGCCACGGCGAGTGGCTACAGCCGGCTGACGTTGCCGAGGAAGCAACGACGTGTGTGTTTGGGCGTCCATGTCTGTACGCACACACTGTGCACCTCAGGGTCATAGTCATCGCCTTCAATCGACCGGCGTCACTGCAGGTGAGACGCTTCTTTGACAACCGCCACGTCACCCAAACTCAGCGTTGAACAGTAGTTGAAATTAACTTGTTACCGATTGGCCGAGTAATGGACGGTTTTAAATTGTGCGCATATGCATGGTGATTTAAACGCAATCTGTCTTATAATATTATTATAAGCAGAGATGCAGGCCTGTGTGCGTGGTTGATGTGTGTGTGTGTGTGTATGTGCGCGTGCGTGCGTGCGTGCGTGTGTGGTGCGGAGGGTAAACATCGAACTGTACCCCCTCCCCCGATGCTCAAAAAACCTCCAGCTGCACTCGCTAATAAGGAGACCGGGGTATTGGTTGTCACACGGGTTGGTTGTCACAATGTCTCTGGTGTTTCCCATAGATGTCGAGAGCATTCAGAATTGTCACTGTAGTGACTGTCTAGTAAACATAAACCCCCATTCGTATTGTTTTCTTCCGCGATTCAATATTGACGCGTTGGCGACATGTTTTCGTTTTATTCAGGTTAATAAAATCTTGTTATGTTACTATTTATGATGTAACACCGAGTAGTATTTAGTTTTGCTTGAAGAGATTGTCATGTCGAATAGGACCGGTTGTGAATTCTCAAATGTATAACAGTAAAATTAATTCGCACAACAAGTACCATATCAATAATTATATGTTATGCCAAATCTTGCTGGAGGGGCAGGTTGTCACAAAACAGCTGGGGTTGGTTGTCACAAGAGAGATGGGATTAGTTGTCACAAGACAGCTGGTGTTGGTTGTCACAAGAGAGCTGGGGTTGGTTGTCACAAGAGAGCTGGGGTTGGTTGTCACAAGAGAGCTGGGGTTGGTTGTCACAAGACAGCTGGGGTTGGTTGTCACAAGAGAGCTGGGGTTAGTTGTCACAAGACAGCTGGTGTTGGTTGTCACAAGAGAGCTGGGGTTGGTTGTCACAAGAGAGCTGGGGTTGGTTGTCACAAGACAGCTGGGGTTGGTTGTCACAAGAGAGCTGGGGTTGGTTGTCACAAGACAGCTGGGGTTGGTTGTCACAAGAGAGCTGGGGTTGGTTGTCACAAGAGAGCTGGGGTTGGTTGTCACAAGAGAGCTGGGGTTGGTTGTCACAAGAGAGCTGGGGTTGGTTGTCACAAAACAGCTGGGGTTGGTTGTCACAAGAGAGCTGGGGTTAGTTGTCACAAGACAGCTGGTGTTGGTTGTCACAAGAGAGCGGGGTTGGTTGTCACAAGAGAGCTGGGGTTGGTTGTCACAAGAGAGCTGGGGTTGGTTGTCACAAGACAGCTGGGGTTGGTTGTCACAAAACAGCTGGGGTTGGTTGTCACAAGAGAGCTGGGGTTAGTTGTCACAAGACAGCTGGTGTTGGTTGTCACAAGAGAGCTGGGGTTGGTTGTCACAAGAGAGCTGGGGTTGGTTGTCACAAGAGAGCTGGGGTTGGTTGTCACAAGACTGCTGGGGTTGGTTGTCACATATCTCACATATGAGAACTTGTTATAAAATTTACAATTTTGGAAAATCCTTTCGATCAATTTCATACTTTGTGTATCTATCATACACACATCAATGTATGTCATGTTGAAATGGGCCATGATTTGAACAAATACTTTTCATGTAGCATGTGATTAAAAAACATTAAATATTCTAATCGTGAAACTTTTGATATCATAGTGTTTAGCCACTTGCTAATTTTTTTCTCAAATTCATCGATACGCAACCAGGCATCTTTCAGAATGCGTCTTTCATTGTGGCATTATTTTTCGTGAACACATTACTTTATTTTACGTTATCGAAGTCCAAACATTTTGTGACAACCAAAACCACGTTGTGTGTCGACCAACCCAACCCGGGCATGGGGCAGCTTGTCACAAGACAGACCCTTTTTTAAATGACCCAAATAGCATATTTCTAATAAGGCTACGTCGACATTATTAATACCCATACATTCATTATAGATTAAAATTAATCTTAGAAACAACAAAACTTAGGGATTTGTTGTAACAAATAAGATAAAACTAAAATGTGTGACACCCATCCCCGGTCTCCCCTACCTACAATCCCCAGACCTCCATTTACTAAAATTGGGCGACCATTCGTATTATCCAAGCATGTCTGACCATAAGACACTTCGCATTCTGCCATTGAAAGGTAGGCATACCCTGTTCTTGAAAACGATTATTCTGTTTGAGCATTTTAAATAACTACAGTTCATACTTGTACTTGTATTAAACATGCAACCCAGTGACCGTGCTGTTTGGGTTGACGTCACGCGGAGGACACCTTAAAAAGAAAACCACGCAATAGTCATAATAGCCTATACTAGTCCTGCATATAACATTAACTGCGTATAGTCTTCGGCGATACATGTACATACACATCCACACACCACAAATACACACAACAAACACAGCGCACATACGCACGCAATCAAGCACGCACGTACACCCGCACACACGCACACATTCACACAAACGTATACATATATATATATGTATATATATATAATATATATATATACAAGTGTATATATATACAGATCCTGTATATATATATATATATGTGTATACGCTCCCATGCGCACGCACGTACGCACGCGTTTATTTACAGAAACACGCACTTGCCCATCCACATAAGCGCGCGAAGGTTCGATAGCTCAGCAACGAAAACACGTCAATTACCTGCAAAACGACTACACGCTACGGGCCAACAGTAGCCGCTACACGCTATAAGGATCGCTAGCAATGGGCAGTGGCTACACACTGAGGCCGGGTTGATAACAGCGAATATCCGCTAAGGGTCAACAATAACAGTTACATGCGAAGGGTCGATACGAGAGGATGAATGGAGTGAGTCGTCGAATGAAGGATCTCACCCAGAGTCAGTTATGTGTCGTTTGATAACGGTGTATAGGCCGATGCGCAAAGCGCATTGGCGACCACAGATGACACAACCATAGGTGGTAATAGGTCCCGGAGGAAGTTGACCATTTTTCGGTTGCATTCGTTTGACCTTGAGTTGTTGATGACATTTCTATTCAAAGTCCCTCAGACCACTCATGCAGGTGTGACGCCAGATGGGGCGATTATTTGCAATCTCTTCCCAGGTGTTGTGCGGGAAGGAGCCCACCTTGTTGCCACAAACCAGTTTTCAGTTGATAGTAGAAAGGCGCCTTTGGTATGCGGTCATCCGTCTTGCGGACCAATTTGTAAGGTTGTCGTCCCCTCCGTCTTCCTTCCACCCTTCCTTCAGTCGGGCGGTACGCAAATGACTTAAGAAGACCGGAGCCTTATATCGGGTATGTCGCTCGCCAAGCCGTGTGCATCATCGTTCTGTGGTAATGCATTGTCCCCTCACGGCTAAGGGTGTATTTGTTTGTCAATGAAATTGAACAAACACGCTTTCCAGGTTCGTCACGAATATATATGTTTTATTCATCAGTAGAAACTTCAGACACGATGTCCGTACAACGTTTATACATTCATGTGCGCTGGTAGTCCAACTCTATTTTACATTTAAAGTGTCCGTGGTTTTTGAAGATCGAAAGATAAAGCAATATATAAACCACCGTGGAGAGCGTCAACCGTCTCTCCTTATGTATGTCAATTTCTGCCCTCCCTGTAATTCCACAAATTATTCCCTTTTAAACAAACTGGCTTGGCCTCAAGCCAAATCCGGGAATTGTCTTTAAACCGTAAGGGATCGAAACGCATAGTATGAAATTTGTAGAATTATGGCTCTACGCATGCGTGTTTTTATGTCGTCATACTATGGGGATGAGGGTGCTCACTCACGTGAGGGGGTCTGCATTTATTTGCATAATTTCATCTTTCCGGTTCGATCTTAAAACCAGGACATGGTCACGAAGTGAATCTAAGGTCAGGCCAATGTCTGTACCAAATTCCAGTCATGACTCTTAACTGTCAACTACATCCTACAGGCGTAGTTCCGGTAGACACCAAGAACTACGCCTACGGACGCGAAAATAAACAAATCGTTCAAACCTTGTTGCTTTAGAAACGCGCCCACAATGACTGCGACCATATGCTTGCCTTGTGCAGCATCCTTTTATATAATGGTTTTATATAATGCGAATCTGGATTTTCTGTGCTAGTCTTTCTCTAATAACTAATACTAATAGTAATTAACTAAATTAGCCACTGCAGGTCTGTTACAAATTGACCACACCATCCTAGTTGTGCGCGCTGGATATGAAACTGGATTCCGAACGTTTCGCATTTGTCCAGCGCCTCAGTGTTTGGCACCAAGTCTAGCCACTTGATGCCCGCAATCGGGGTACAGTCATTAGCCCAACGATCATTTGCACAGCACTCAAGTGGGAATAGGGTCATTTGCCCAGTTGTGAAAAATACAAATAAATTGAAAGTTGAAAACAGTTTAAATTTGGGTGAGTATTCAATGTAGTAATCAAAGTTAACTTAATAGAACAAAAAATTAAGTCCATAAGTTTGATAAAAAGTCACTTATAAATCTCACCTGTGCTCAAATATCAATGTAAATGTGAAAAACTGAGTTTCATCAGAATATTCGCCTTAATCATCAAACTTTATTTTGTTGAATTATAACTTATCAGTGAAATTTTTGTTAATTTTGTATTTAGCGAATAGTTTTCAAATAAAATTATGTTGTGACTTTATTTCCTGTGACTTTTTACTTAACCAACACTGTGATTTCATTCCCGTGACTTTTTTCCCGTGACGTAATTTCCGCCGACTGTACCCCTAGGTTCTACCTAACCTTTACTCAGTTCCTTATGCTGGCAATTGTATGCTCAACATTAGTGACCGACACAATCTAAATTGTTTCCCCAAATTTAGCAATGACAATTGTGATTTGTTTGTTTGTTTGTTTGTTTGTTTGTTTGTTTGTAACTACTCCGTTACCAAATAAACAATAGAAACAGTTAGCAACTTTTGTTTCATTTATTACAATTTTTTTCAAAACTGGGCAAATGACCCTTTTCCAACTTGAGAGCTGGGCAAATGACCGTTGGGCAAATGTCCGTTGGGTAAATGTCCGTTGGGCAAATGACCCGACTTCCGGCAATCTGCCATAGGCAGCGCATGTGGAATTGCTCTAAACGTCTGATATGGCATCGATATATGGGGTCCTAGCCTCACATCCATACAGCAGTGTCGACAGTACGACGGCACAATACACATTGATGTTTGTGCTCATTCCATAGGCGCTTTGTTTGTCTACCAAGACGGGAAGAAATTTCATCGTCAATCATTGTGTTTACAGATAACATGCTACCCAGATATGCAAATTCCTCCACAACATTCAATGGGACGTTATCGATTGTAACGTTTGGTGGTACATGGTTGGTTCCAGGCTTTGGTTGGAACATTACTTCTGTTTTCTTTAGACTGATTGTGAATCCAAAACGGCGGGCTGCTTTAGCGAAACAGTTAATGTCATCGATTGGATGTGCAATAAGAAAAGTCATCAGTAAAGAGTAGGTCTCATACAAGTAGCTGTGAACTCTTGCTCATGGCTTTCAGCCGTTGTAGGTTAAATATATTACCATCAGTACGAAACTGGATGTAGACCCCTAGCTCGCTATGGCTAAGGATCTACCTGACGGGAGCGGCTAAACCAAAAGGACCAAGAGTATAGCCCACTCGCTATTATGGGCCAACAGTGTAGCAGTTGCACGTTCGAGTAGTTCACTGGTAGAACCTCATATTTCCCAAACGCTAAAATTATTTCTTTGCACTTTTGATTAGTCCATGTCATCTAGTAACACATTTTTTAGGATGTTGATTTCATTAGGGCATGTTTGACGATGGTTAGAAGGCAAGGTCATGCCGAATAGGTCAAGGTAATTTGAGGTTCCGAAAACCTTAAAATGTTTTAGAATGTGAGCGTTAAAGATGTGGCAAAGCGAATCAAAGCTTCTTTCATGGGGTTTTAGGTGATGACGAATCCAAATACCTACATCATCTGAAGGTCAAAATCACTTGCTAAGGCAAAGATCATTTTTGGTCCCCGAATCCTGATAATGCCAAGCTAGACCATTGGTAGGTCAAACTGTGATCTCTGACTCTACATTATGCTGCACTTGTCGCAATATTATCACTGAAATGAAATCGGCAAAGAGCAGCTTAAGCTATTTTTGAGCACCTGGCAAGAGAGATTTTATGGCAAGCTCTCCAAATGCATGGTGACCGTCGCTTCCCAAAAAAACATATTCTTATCGGAGAGCACAACGTATTGGACCAGGAGGCCATCTACGCCAGGGTCATAAGTCTTCTAGGTAGCAATAGAGATCTCGACCTACCACAAGTACTCTCAACCGAGCTGGTAGCCTACTCATCCTTCATCCAGATAAGAGCATGAGAATGGCGACCGATAAATCAATGCTCAAGAAAAACCTTGCTGTGGAAGTGGCAATGAGGACTTGGGGCTCTCCGACTGCTATAGTCATTGATATCTAAGTTGCTCTCTGAACAATTATTTGACATGTAAAGGGCTCAGTCCAGACGCTTGTTCAAGGCGTCGTAGTCTGGTTGGCCTCCAAACTCTTTGAAAGTGAAGTGTACCTCGCGTTTGACAGGTACCTGGACTACTCAACCAAAAGCAGTGCACGAGCAGCGTGAGCCACGTCGTCTTCAAAGGTCCATAAACTCAACCTGAAGTCACCACTGTCAGCCCGTGATTCTGTGCTCAGTTGTACGCAGGCAAGGAGGCAGACATCAGCAAGCTATTTTCTTTGGCCAGAATCCACAGGCAAGAGTCTCCGTCGTTGCTGATGACACGTGTATTTTTGCGTTACTTCTCCACCGTTACTCAGCCCAAAACCTGCAGTGTCTCATGACCCTGCAGTCTTCCATCCGTGGCCGAACATGTGTTGACATCACAGCAACAGTGAACAAGCATTCCGATATCATCTCACAGGTTCTTGCCCTGCATGCCACAGGTGGACGAGATACTGTGGCCGCCACTTTCGGAATTGGAAAGGTAACTGCCATATCAACAGCAAAGAAGGGATTGAAAATGACACTATCGGTAAAGTTGAAGGTGATATAGAACATAACATGACGGAGGCAACTGCATTTATGATTGCATATTATGCTAGCAAGCTGAAATGAGACTCCATGACAGGGTGCCGCCAGCGCATGTGGGTGCTAAAAACTGGAACGAGTACTCCCTCTGCCCCCAAACTATGCTCTCTCTCTCTCTCTCTCCCACCAACAACTCAGGCATTTGTCCAGAATGTGTCCATATGCTTTTTTCAGGTTCCACAATGTTATGAGGCCTTGCAATCGGACCCTCCCATCAACCCAATAGAGTTCGGATGGGAGGCAGACTATGCCAACAAAGCCCTATCTACTCGCACTGTTGTTGGGGGAGTACCCCTAGATCACGAGACTGTGCTCAAGCTCATACGATGCTGTCGTGAGTCGGAGCGAGCCTGTAAAAGCAACAACTGTGGATGTACTGGGCGCCAAGTCGCATGCACTATCTTTTGTGCCTGTGGGGGAGAACTTGAATGCAACAACCCATTCAACAAGAAGGTGTCTACTGAGGACGAAGATAATAATAATAAGATAACTTCTAATGCGCCTAAATCCTTGGAAATCAAGCTCAGAGGCGCATCAAAACAAAAGGATTGGTCAATCTCAAAATCCATAAAATTATGTAGTTTTCCAGTTGTCAACAGATGGGTCAAGGCGCTAGGGAGCTACAGTGGATAAGCAAGGTTGTAAAGATACGTTTTTAAATGACGACGGAATTTTGTAATATTTTCAACTGATCTAACACTAAGAGGGAGCATATTCCAAAGAGTTGGTGCAGCAACAGAAAAACCTCTAGTTCTAATGTTAGTGTTGACTCTAGGGAAAAAAATAGGTCAGAACTAGAAGATTTTCTTACAGGAGTAAGCAATGAATGCAAATAAGACGGTTGCTTATTGGACAGTGCCTGGTGTGTAATGGTACAGATCTTAAATATTATACGATATCGTACAGGATGCCAATGCAAAGACTTCAAAAGTGGTACAGAGCGAGAAAAACGAGAAGATCGTGTAACTACTTTTGCTAGACAATTTTGGACACGCTGAAGTTTTGTGATATCCTTGCTAGCGATATTATAAAGGAGGGAATTGCAATAGTCAAGTTTGCAGCTAACAAGCGCTGTTGCAATAGTCTTAGCAACAGAAAATGACATATACCGGCGAATATGGCGAAGGTCACGAATATGATAAAAACAGCAGCGACATGTTTGAGATATGTGTTGTCGGAAATTGAAGTTACTATCAAAGATTGCAGGCGTGATATACCGATTCAAAATACGCGTAGGGAAAAAACCATCCAGTTTAGTACGCTGCATTGGAGTACCAATAATGATCAATTCAGTTTTATTTGCATTTAATTTCAACTTGCTGTCAGTCATCCAGTGGAAGATATCTTGAAGGCAATCACTAAGTTGGTTAAGGGAGCGATTTGTATCCGGGGTAGCCAATGAAATGTAGATCTGAGTATCATCAGCATAAAGATGATGATCCAAGTTGTGTCTTTGCATAACAGAGCTTAGTGGCGTGGTGTAAAGAGTAAAAAGCAAAGGCCCAAGAACAGAACCCTGGGGAACACCAAATAAAGCCGGTAGTGCAGCTGAAAAGCAGTTCCCAATCTATCAGTTAGATATGAAGAAAACCAGCTTAGAAATGTGCCAGATATGCCGTACCACTTTAATAGGCGTTCAATGAGAATGCTGTGATCAATCGTGTCAAACGCGGCAGAGATCTAGTAAGGTAAGTGCAGTCACTTTACCATCATTAATGTTCAAGTTAATATCATTACGAACCTTTCAGAGGGCAGTCTCTGTTGAATGAAACTGCCCATATGCTGATTGTGACACATTAGTTAAGACATTTGTGCTAATGTGAGACCATAGACGACTTGCTACAACCTTTTCAAGTATTTTGGAAATGAAGCTGAGATTAGAAATAGGTATATAACTGTTTAGGTCTTGTTTAGGCAGAGATGACTTCTTAAGAAGTGGTGAGACATGGGCTTATTTGAAATCATCAGGAAAACAGCCAGAGCAAAGTGATGCATTTATAATATTTGTTATAGGTCCAATTAGTGTATCAAGACATGCTTTTAGTAGTATTGTTGGAAATGGATCAAGTGCACAAGATTTATTTGGGGAGGACATAATTATGTTCTTAACTTCATCAACTGTTGCAGGTTCAAATGATACAAGTTGAGAATTTACTTGTGGAAAGACCACACTGACATTACTTATATTATGACGTGGGAAAGCAGAACGAATAATACTTATTTTATTCTTAAGGTGACTAGAGAATGAATCACATAGAGACTTAATTGACACATGATCTGGTCGCGATGGAGTAGGCCGTCTGTGTAGAATGTTATTGATGCAGTTCCATAACTGACGCGGATTATCAGACTTATTTATGACCATATTTGTAAAATAATTTCATTTAGCTTTAGCCATTTCTCTGTTACAGAGGTGACATTGCTTAGAATAGCGCGATCTATCTAATGGCGAGCGTGATTTGCGCCATACACGCTCTAAATAACGACGACGCCTTTAGATAGTATCATTTCGGAAGTCATCCATGGAGCCGGTGGCCTTTCTGACACCCATTTGGATTTTATAGGTGCATGTTTGTCAAGTAATGCATTGAGTACTTGACAGTACTGTTTATATAAGTCAGACAGATGTTTTTTTATCTGTGATAAGGTCAGATATAAGGATATCAGCCATTAAAGCTGTAATGTAAATCCTATGAATGGCTCTGTAAGACACATTGCGTTTCGACTGTAAAAGGGTTATAGAAACGTTAATATTAGCAATGACAGTATGGTGGTCTGATAACCCATCTGAAACAGTAGGTGCTTGGATATTATTACAAGTTGAACGGGTTATCAAGAGGTCAAGCTAATGGCCATGTATATGTGTCGAAAAGGTAACATGTTGTTTCAAATCAAATGATGCCAGAATATCATCAAACGTAGTTGTAGTTGTAGAAGGTATATCCAAATGTACATTAAAATCACCAAGAATGTAAAATTCTGAATTAATAACTGCCAGATTTTCCAACATATCCTGAAAGTCTTCAAAGAAATTGGCCGGATGTCCTGGAGGGCGATAGATACAAACAAAGTATGCGGAGAAAGAAGAATCTGAAATTTCAGCACAGATGTACAGGGTTAGAATGTAATTTAAAGGGAATAAAAACATATATTGCTCGAATTCATGTTATATTACATCCTGCTATCTATTTCCACGTCCACCAAGCCAAAAAAAATCAAACAAATTCAATGAATTAGAAATTCCACATTTTATGGTGTGCACCCGGACATTTTCAAATATGCATATTTTTGGCGCGCTTTTCGGGATACCGAGATGTGACGTCACTTATGACTCAAACTCGCATCAGGCCGACCCTTTCCATGCATTCAGAGCATGTTTACAAGTATAGCTTTTGGGTCGAAACGAGCGTCAGAACGAGTTATTGTGCAATATTCCGACGTAATACAAACACTAGTCATCATAGAGGAACAAGCAGTTATCTTGCGGTTCCACATGAATCGAATTTTATTCAAAACAACGAATGCGAATGGGCTTACAAGTCGACTAGGTTTCGCCGAGCTTGGGCTCGTTTTCAGAATAATTATATCGAATGCAACCAACGGAAGATAATCTACACCAATAAACATACATAGCAAACATATATTGTATCCAGCTACATAAAATAACGTGTATAATCTCATAATATCACTAGAATATCGATATATGACAGAGTTGTACAATTTATCATAACAACTTAAATCAGTCAGAGAGCTTCCGTTGGTCCCGCTAGCTCAGTGGGTAGGCGCGTTGGTTACTTCTCGTTTATTTTACAATCGGGCGACGCCGGTTCAATCCTGACAGCATGCAAACCTTTGATTTTCTATACACTTTTTTTGTTTATGTTTTCACGAAGTAATATAAACAAAATCATTTTATACTATAATGCACTGTAAATTATTTTTATTTTTGTAGTAACTTTATTCGCCACAAAAATGAAAATATGGTCATTATATAACGATGTTTCTAAATTTTATTTATCCAAACAAATGTAATGTAATGGATATATAATTTATTAATTGTAAATATATTGTACGGTAATATATTGTAATTATATATGTGAAAACAGATTGAGATCTATCTGGATAAATACAATTTAGAAACATCGTTATATATAATGACCATATTTTCATTTTTGTGGCGAATAAATAATTACTATAAAAAATATTTACAAACAGTGCATTATAGTATAAAATGATTTTGTTTATATTACTTCGTGAAAACATAAACAAAAAAGTGTAAAGAAAATCAAAGGTTTGCATGCTGTCAGGATTGAACCGGCGTCGCCCGATTGTAAAATAAAAGACAAGTAACCAACGCACCTACCCATTGAGCTAGCGGGACCAACGGAAGCTCTCTGACTGTCTATGTCTATGTCTATATAATAATTGGCAAAAACCATAAGGTCATTACGCCAATATAGGGTGGGGGGCATATGCCATAGCACTACAGGGAATTTTAGAGTCGTCTGCCCAGCCTAGATTTAAAAGTATCCACCGTGGCTGCAGACACAACTGTTTCGGTTAGTCCGTTCTAGTTCTTTACTGTTCTATTAAAAAAGCTGTTAGCATAAACCTGAGTCCTTGCCGACACCTGAATAAATCGTTCTCTGTGGCCACGAGTGTTGTTGATTGAGTGAACAAGGTGACTCGGCAAAGGAAGAGCTATTTCTCCGTGTAGAGATTTATAGAACATTGCTAGGCGGCTGACCTCTCTGCGGCGTTCTAGGGACTCCCACTTGAGTGTTTTCATCATTAATGTTACGCTGCTTTCCCGACTGTTTTTACCCATTACAAATATCGCTGCTCGTCGCTGTATTTTCTCAAGTTCGTTAATATTTGTTTTGGTGTATGGATCCCAGGCAGCGCTCGCGTATTCGAGGTTAGGACGAACTAGTGTAAAGTAAGCCAAATGTTTAGTTTTCTCTGAGCATTTATACAGATTTCTCTTGATAAAACCTAATACACTATTATATTTGGCAGATAGGCGGGATATGTGAATGTTCCATCTGAGGTCATCAGAGAACTTCACACCTAGGTACTAGGGTGGTGGTGTACCATTCCCAGGTTGTCTCCATTGATGGTATACTGGGACTGGTGGACAGTTCTCTTCTTGGTGATATGCATAACTGAGCATTTATTTATATTAAAATGCATCTGTCAGGTTGCAGACCAGTCCACCAGCCTCTGCCGGTCAGACTGGAGGGCTTCTCCGTCATTACTGTTATTGATACGCCGGTATAAAATACAATCGTCGGCAAAAAGCCGGATGTTAGAGGTGATCCCCTCTCCTATATCATTGATATATAATAAAAAAAGAAGTGGGCCCAGTACAGTGCCCTGGGGTACCCCAGACTCGACTGTCACTTCTTCTGACGACTCGCCATTTACTACTACATTCTGCTTTCTGTCAGTTAGCCAATTTGAAATCCAGTTGGTGACTCCATCACTGACCCCGTAATACTGGAGTTTTCCCATAAGGCGTGCATGGGGCACGGTGTCAAAGGCCTTAGAAAAGTCCAGTATTATGAGATCAGTTTGGTGGCCGTTATCTATATTTGTTTGCAAAGTCTTCAGTGGCACCAATTAATTGTGTCTCACATGAATGTTTATTCCTGAACCCATGCTGGTACTCTACGATGATGTTATTAGAGTCCAGGTGTCCCATTATGTTGCTGTAGATAATGTGTTCAAATAGTTTGCAGCATACTGATGTGAGGGATGCTGGCCTATAGTTTGCTGCGACTGATTTGTCACCCTTTTTGAAAACTGCTGACATATTAGCATGTTTCCAGTCAAGGGGGACCTCACCCGTGTCGATGGATTGCTGGAATATTCTAGCCAGGCAAGGTGCAATTTGATCAGCTGTCTCCGTTAGAATTTTGTTTGGGATTGCGTCAGGGCCATGCGCTTCAGTCTGAGTAACAGCTTGTGTACTCCATGTACCGTGACTGTGATTCCCGGCATTGCGGAATATGGTGACTGAGGCATGACTGGAATGTTGACAAGATCTTCCTTTGTGAAGACAGTTTGGTACTGCTTTGACAGTATATCTGCTTTCCCCTTACTAGACGAAACCAGACGATTGTTGTGGTCTTTCAGAGCTGGTATACCAACAAAGTCCTTTCTTAGATTTTTGACGTATGACCAAAATTTCTTGGGGATTAACCTTTCTTCGTTACACTCGACGTCAAGCATGCTATCAATATAGTTATGATACGCAGCGGTTAGCTCTGTTTTTACATGTGTCCGGAGCTTCCTGAAGACAGCCCAGTCCTGATTGTTTTGTGTCTTTTTTGCTTTGTTATATAGTCTCTGTTTCTTGCGGATTAGTCTGTGAATATGTCTTGTCATCCATGGGAGATTATTCCTAGTTGATAGTTTCTTTGTAGGAATGAATCTGTTCATGCTATCCAGTACAATTAATTTAAACATATTCCAATTCTCATTAACTGATCGCAAGTTGAAATCCTCTCCAAACAAGTTTATATTAAATTCCTCTATTTTTTTTATTTTATGTCTGCTCGTTTATATATATAAACGGTTCTGGCTTACGATGTTATAATAAATTGTACAACTCCTTCATATATCAATATTCTAGTGCTATTATGAGATTATACACGTTAGTTTATGTAGCTGGATACAATATATGTTTGCTATGTATGTTTATTGGTGTAGATTATCTCCCGATGGTTGCATTCGATATAATTATTCTGAAAACGAGCCCAAGCTCAGCGAAACCTAGTCGACTTGTAGGCCCATTCGCATTCGTTGTTTTGAATAAAATTCGATTCATGTGGAACCGTAAGATAAATGTTTGTTCCTCTATGATGACTAGTGTTTGTATTATGTCGGAATATTGTACAATAACTCGTTCTGACGCTCGTTTCGACCCAAAAGCTATCCTTGTAAACATACTCTGAATGCATGGAAAGGGTCGGCCTGATGCGAGTGTGTGTCATAAGTGACGTCACGATACCACGTGATCGCCTAGCTCATTAAAATTTCATTTTCCGCGGGAATCGCTTCACATACGGGCTTAAAATCGAATTGATGCTACAAATGTATTTTTCTGTATTTGTTTAATGTTGTCAAATGTTACATACAGTGTTAAACTTTCTGTACACATGGAAAAAGGATTTTAGCTAATGCCTTATTTTTATTTCCTTTAACTTTGAACTGTTGTGATATAAGAAAGCCAACACCACCTCCACGGCCGACTAAACGTGGTCGATGGTGAAAGGTGTAACCAGAAGGGGAAACGTCAGCAATGCATGCATGTGTATAATGTGGTCTGAGCCAGGTCTCAGTTTCAGCTAGAATGTTTATTTTCTTTGAAATTAATAAATCACAAAGTGAGGCTGTCTTACCTCGTACAGATCGAACGTTTGTAATGGCCACCCGAATGTTTCGTCTAACAGATGGCCCAGGATTGAGACTTACATCTCCTGCTTGTAATAAAAGTATTGCTAATTTCAATGTTGGCGTAGAGCGGGGATTGGCAGTAACTTTCTATTATAACAAACATGAAGACATGGCTGACTATGCAGAATTGAAATAGAATGATGAATTTTAGTGTGATTAGGAAAAAGCACATTACAATTATTATATGTCAATGGTTTGCATGAAACAAAATCTATATCCCTTACCGCAACAGAGCAAGACAAGCAGAAAACACCCAATAAGAATAATGGTGACATAATTATGTTAGACTATTATCATATTATGATGACGAGGATGTGTCAGATGAGAGTCAGCATGACATAGCTGAGTCTAACGAGGATCAAGAGTAATTGTTAATGAGGCACATACAAAAGGCATTTTGGTATGTTTGGCATAAATGTGTCTAGTTGATCAACTGATAGTTGTATTCTACTTGGGTAATGTTGGTACAGTTGCCTGGTGTGTTCTATCATAAAGCTGAAATAATATTGTCATGTCTGCATCAGAAATTTGAAAGTTATGCTTGATATGTAGGTTTTCTGAAACGGTCACAAGTCACGGTCACTGACATTAAATGTTTATTGACAATACGTTGAGGAGTTTCACAATGGATTGCAATTAATAAATAGACTGTTCGTTTCATATAACTGTTTCAATTTGGTTATTCTTAGCAACAGACAAATACCAACAATATGTGTTGGCTTCATATATTTAGCCTTCAGACATCCATTTTGGAGGACATATAATCATTTGGCAGCATAGGGATTCCTCAAATCGTCACGAGCCCACCAGAATCGGAATACCTGACCCCGAAAACCAATATCATCTGTCTATGTCACCTAGCTCCAAAATGATGGCATTTTTAAAGGATTTGTAGCATTTGGCAATCATTTTGGCAGTCATATTGGATTTTTTGCAATAAGAACTCAACCAATCTTTATGAAAACCTCAGAAATAGATTCCTTACCCCCAAATACCTATGTCTAGACCCGAAGGTCACCTTCGTAAGATAATTTGTTCAGAAGTCATGCCATTTCTAGCATTTCAGCGGCCATCTTGTCCGCCATCTTTGATTTTGAATAAAGCAAGCGAGTGTGAAGTCCACACCCAGTTGATTTTGTTACTAGATAACATGATGAACTAATCAAAAATGCAAAGAAATTATTTTAAGGGGACATTGCAGGGTGTTCTGGTTGAGTCACTGGACTAGAAGTCAACAGTAGCGGATACAAGGTAAGCGTCGACATGAGCAATTACACGCTAAGGGGAGACAGCAGCGACTACTAATGTTGACCCGCCATACCATATAGCGGCGTTAGTTGTACGCCAACTCTACAGTTGCGTCCGGTTCTGTGTAAAAATGTATGTTCTTGTATAGCGCGGTGTCCAGTCGTTAGCCGTCAATCGAACACCATCACAACTTCTCCGGGAACCATTCAGCCACACTGCAATTACTGGGCGAAGACTATTCGTACACAACTATCCCCGCTGTTTATAGCCAGGTACTCATTCATACAGCTGGGTGGAATTGGAACAACATAGAGTGATCGAACTTGTCCATGATTCGAAACGGCAGCAAAGGGACTCGACCCCGTAATCTCTTGATTCAGAGTTCGACGCCCTAATCACTACACCACCGCGCTCCACGTGCATCACAGTTTCACGCCGTTAGAAATAACATCGAAACACTGGTTGCCCAGATTCAAATTCGCTGGAGAACGCTGGATGTCCGCCACTCCCCTCCCAGTAAAGTCCTCTGCACACGCTTGAGCCACAAGTGTAAGCGTTTCGCATTCAGAAGACCGAATTGTCCACAGGCATTAGCGCCGCGCAGTCCAATGCGCAACGGCCTATTTCTTATTAAAGTGGCAAAGAAGAAAACAGAAGGTGACGATCGAAGAACAGCAAACCTCACTTCCACCCGGAAACTCCTATTGCATTATCATCAGATCTGCATATGAAGTATTAGGTTCCTGAAACAGAGAAGAAAGGAGAAGGCGATGTTCGTTAGACTAGCAAGCCTCACTTCCACCCGGAACCTCCTGTGCCGCTGCCTGCAGATCAAGTATATCCGGCTCCTGGATCATATCAGGATTCACGATCGACCCTCGGCTTACAACCGTTATAGATGTTTGTTACTAGAGACCGCCGATGATGACTTTGCCGTTTAGATTTCGTTCCATTGCGTGAAGTAGTCTTCTCCTTGTCTCTTCGTATGCCGGGTATTGTAACCAATGCTGGTGTGACGTCATTATGTTGCGAACGGTAATCAATAAACGATTGCTGCGTGAAATAACGGTCGCTGATTTATCAAAAAGTGTCGGACATTTAATCAACCGTCAACAGAACGTTCTTGAAGCACATCAACCATTGTTTTGCTAATGAACGCTGTGTTGCAAGGGACGACATGCAAAACGGGCCCCTTAA
Organism: Paraescarpia echinospica; assembly: GCA_020002185.1. Taxonomy (NCBI): domain Eukaryota; kingdom Metazoa; phylum Annelida; class Polychaeta; order Sabellida; family Siboglinidae; genus Paraescarpia; species Paraescarpia echinospica. The sequence continues at coordinate 23,868,058 of CM034541.1, forward strand.
GCGAGATTTGTGACATATTTGGCATTTTTACTATAATACTTTTTCTTTACGGGATCATCTTTTCCACTTACTTGACTACATTTATTTTAAAATTTAGCGCATTTCTAAAAAAGATTGTTTTTCACACTTTTCTTAAAATTGTAACACTATTTACAAAATATCATATTTCCGTTTTGTGCGCGTTTAAACCAACGGAAACTGTGGCATGCATAAGCCAAACGTAAATGCTATGATATATATGTATTATATTTTTAAAAAAACATGGAAAGTTTGTATTCAAATTGATTATCAACCCGAGGCTGTGATGTTCGCCCAAAACGGGCTCCTATGTTGTCCTCTATGATAACAGGGGTTCGTCGATATGCTGTTGATACAATTACACACTTGCATTTGTAAGGTTTTGTGGTATTACACTATTTTACATAGTATATTATATATTACCAAAAATAGATAAGCGAGCGAAAAATGAAAAACTGTCAAACACGTTCCAAAAACGCCTTTTGAACGACTGCTAGTACCATTACGGTTCGTCGGATCCTAACAATATTGATGTCGTTTGAAAGTTTAAGCTTTCTGCTATTCAAACATATAAATGGTTTCCTGATAATCATTCCTAAAATTAACTAAAAACGGACCTACAACCGGGCCCGTTCCGGTGTCTTAGATACTGCGAACGATGTTGTTTCGTCGACACAGTTCTCCAAACTAACGATTGAGGCACCACTATCTGATTTCATGGTATAAGCTCCACCCACTTTCAAACGGCTGCTAAAATGACATACTCGAATTAGCCGTGACGTCACAATCACGTATATCAACCAACCAACGCAACGAATTTAGACCCGTTGGGTGGCGTACGTTATTGTGACGTCACGCCGACGTAGAGATATATCGGTTTCGCTGCGATCAAAGCACATCAATTTCGCCGCGGTTTAAAAGTGGGTGGAGCTTATAACATGAAATCAAGAAATGGTGAAGTGCATATGTCTGAACCTATGCAAATGAGGAAACAGACGACGCGAGTGGGACTACACGAGGAAGGAAGAGATCGTTCGCCATGCCACTGCGATGGATCGTAGCTTCGAAAACAAGCGAGACAACTGGGTGCAGAAATGATGGATGGAGAAGCCGCTGATGCGGTTGACAGCATCGAGCGTTGCATCGAAGAAGCGAAGCAGTGGATGTCAGACCACAATCTACTGCTGAACGAAACCAAAACCGATGCTATTATCATCACGGCACCAAATCGTAAACACCTGCATGACGTTTCGTGTGTTTGTTCCGTCACCGACCATCCGCATAATCGGGATTACAATCGACTCTGGACTAACAATGTCGTCACACGTGTCACGGGTGTGCAAGTCAGCTTACTACCACCTCTACGCAATTTCAAAAATAAGACATTGTCTTACTACTGATGCGTGTAAGACACTAGTCCACGCCCTGGTGACATCGCGGCTGGACTACAGTAACGCGGTCCTGTACGGCATCACCGAGGCACTTATAAACAAATTGCAGATGGTACAGAACTCGGCGGCAAGACTTATTTCAAGACACCGAAAGCACCAGCACATAACACCTGTGCTGGTCGAACTACATTGGCTTCCAGTTCGCTGGCGTATCCAATACAAACTGCTGGTCCTTGTTTTCGCGGCTTTACATGGTTTTGCTCCAGCATATATCCAAGATCTCATAATACCGTATACGCCCACCCGCAACCTCCGATCTGCTGATCTACATCTGCTTGTAGTCCCGCGCTACAACTTAGAGGGCTACGGCAGACGAGCTTTCTCCGTGTCTGGACCTACGCTCTGGAACGCTCTGCCAATAAACGTTCGTCAAATAGAGACTTTGAATAAATGCAAAACTTGCCTTAAAACGTATCTATTTAAGCAGGCGTACATCGACTGAGGAACTGTGTTGTAGGACACTTTTATGAACATGTATTTAATCAATTAATTTATTTCTATTATATAATGTATTTTAATTAATGTATTATTACTTATCTTTTAATACAATTTTATATATCATAATATATATTCTTTCACTTAATTATCTTAATATTTGTGCAAATATGTCATGTATTTTATTCACATAATATATATATATATATATATATATACAATCTTGTAAATCTTAATAATTATTATATTTACCGGCACATTTATAGATATATATTTTTACATTTGTTTCCATGTACGTTTTATAATGTGTGTACGCGCCTATGAACGGGCTGGTCCCGGAGATATGACGCTATAGAAATGCTAGTAATAATAATAAAAAAAGAAAGGATAAAATATGACTAATATGCGCATTGGGCACACCATGACTAATATGCACAATGTGTTTGCGAAATGTGTGATGATGGCTAAATAATACAAAGAGATATGCAGGGGACCCGTTTTGGGTGCTCCTTTTTAGCAAAGTCAAAATGGTGTTCTGAAACATCCCGTAGATATAGTAATTTTAATAGAAATACGTTAAATTTTAGCACAGACGTAGTCAGATAAGTGGAGAAGATAATTCCGTAGAGAACAATTTATTAGAATGCCCTTTTTGTACGCTGTTCCCCTATGTGTGTGGCTTTTGTGTAATGTTTTATAATCCTATTCCTTTCATAAGGAGCGCCGCTGTTTGCGACCGACACGTCGAGTTTGTACGCTGCCTAATCAAAAGCTGTAGGCCTAAGTGGGAGACGGAAATGTCAGCTCGACCTCGGTTTTTCAATTCAAAGACCAGAATACCGTGCCACCCAGACGAATGGACTCTCGATATACGGAAGACACCAGGACTTGACTTTATCAAACTGGTCTTTACAGCCATGGCAACAGTTCGTAAACGTTCTGGCTGCGACCTAAATACCGATCGCAGGAAAAATATTATACTACACGGCGTTTTAAATTGATGCAACATTCCAAAAGACGGCTAAAATGTTCCGTCTCGCATGCGGTATGTTAAAGGAAAGTTCGAATACGCAATGCATGGAGACTCGAGGGCGAACGTTCCTTATGCCAGGACTCATTCCAGCGAAAGGCTACTGCATATACACCAATTTACCCCTATGTAGAGGTGCACAATCAAGTCGCATAATAGTTAAATTATATTTACTCTGATTATTCCTGCCAACCCTCGCGGATTTTCCGGTGGTCTCCCAGATTTTCTGGGAGTCTCCCGGATTTGTTATGTAACACCCCAGCTACCGGAAAAGAAGAAATTCCTCCGCATTGTGAACTTTAAAATGAGGATCTTGACTGAAGATCAAATATTGTTATTAGTTATAATCTAGTATGTGTTAGATTATGTTTGTAAATGTAGGTTAGGCTAATTTTGTTTCAGTTAACATTAACTGACAATAATGACATCAGTGGGTTTAGAGACAGTAGTGATAATTATTGATATTACTATTTGTAAATGATTGTATTACTTGTTTACTACTCTTTTTGTACTTCAATTAATTTAAGTTTTTTATATGTTGTTTATATAATATCAGTAAGTTACATTTATACAGACATATTTATTATATATTCGTCATGGTGGCCAGCACATCAGCGATCCTGTAGGTCTTATTAGTGCAGGCCTCCATAGATCAATCATCATGTATACTTATATAATAATGTATAAACTGTATTATTATGTACATAATTGATCTGAAATAAAATGTATCTATGTATCTGTGTCGGGGCAGGTGTCTTACTCTAATATACGTCCGCCCAAGTGTGAACCACACAGCTGTGTATTTTGCTCGATATGTTGTAAGAACCATAAATTATATTAGTAGTAAATGGTAGTAAGGCTTTATCGTAAAGGAGTGTGGCCTACACCACACGGTTATAATATTTGTCGGCAAGTAGGCCTACCATAATATTTAATTGAACTGTTTTTAAAAATCGCGGTCTTAAAGGAGACACTCCGTACGTTGTTACGGCTTTACATATCCTTCTGATATTAGGTCTACGGAATAAGACACTCATTTTTCAAATGGCATGAGAATAACATCAGTTCTAAACACGTCCTATCAGTATGATTTCGTTCTTCGTATACATAACAGGACCTAAATGTGTTATCCCTCCTTGCAGAAATGTCTGGCGCGCCTACAGCGTCTGCAGACCGACGGAGACACGGTCGCAATGGAGATCTGGCTCGACCGCGACGCCGCCGGACACGTTCACAACAAGACGCACGCCGTTGCCATGACATTCAAGTGGGCGCGCGGTCCGACCCGCGTGCACGTACAGGAGAGGCACGCCGGACCATATGGACAGTGGATCAACTCGTGGCGCCCGCGGCCGAACGACACCGAACTCGCCTTGTTCGTTGAAGACGACGTCGACCTGTCTCCGTACGCCTACAGGTAGACCCCTATGTCTGCTCTAGTAATGTATACGTAAAGTAAAGGTAAGTTCTTATATAGCGCAGTATCCAGTCATCAGGACTACTCAAAGCGCTTTACATTTTACTCCATGGCAGACCTGTTCAATAGAACACCATCTCGACTTCTCTGTGAAGCATCCAGCCATGCTGCAATTAATGCGCGAAGACTATTCGTACAAAAATATCCACCACATACTGCCTATAGCCAGGTACTCATTCATACAGCTGAGTGAACTGGAGCAACACAGAGTGAACGAACTTGCCCAAGGTTCGACACCACAGCACAGGATTCGAACCCGGGTTCTCTCGGTCAACATTCCGAAGCTCTAGTCACTGCACGACTGCGCTCTGCGTTAACAGGTCTAAAAGGTATATCATTATATTCTAGCAATACGCAAACATATACTAGGTCTCCTCTGTCAACTGCCCCAGGAAGCGAACGTGATCTCTTGCCTAGCAAACACTCCATCAAGCCATCCAAAAATGGATACCGAACACGTGGTACATTCGTGCATTCCGCCGTAGGTTTTGTTGAAATTCCGGCCCCAGAAGTATCTTTTTATAATAAAAACATAAGGCAAAGTTTTTAAGGTGACAATTGTATGTGGTTATGTTTCATTTATGTGATGTCATGTTGCAATAGTAGTGTAATTCACACATATAACCGTTATAAACATTATTGGCAAAGGTAGAACTTGACGGAGGTCATGCGTGCACAATTTTGATTTTGGTGTACGCAAACTGCGACATAACGGATGTACATCAATTGCATGAGTACGATTACAACAGAAGGCAGATCAAAAAGCTAGGTACCATTTTATATTTACTTCACTCTCCTAATGATTAACTTTTGCCAATTCAAACTCAATGTTGGAGTCTAGACCATAGATATTCTCTATCGCTGCAGTCGGTGTTTGATACGATTGAGGAACATAAGTACCTGCACTTGGCATCCCATACTTTAAAATCGTTCTTACGAATTAAATACCGACACGTAAATAACACTCGTTGTCGGCTTTAATAACTTATGATAATGATGGCATTATAGGGGTGAATTAGGTGTTCATGACATAAGGCTACTGTTCTCACGTGCAGGTGGACAAAAGCTGTACACAAACACTTCGCTGGCAGAAGAGATTTCGTCGGCGTCACTTTACAAGACGAGTACCTAATGACGGTGGGTGTCACAAAAAGTGGCATTGGCTTCCGGCGTCCGGTTGACACGCCGGTGTTTCTGTACCAAGTGATGGAACCATGGGGGTTTGCGCCCCATCCTGATCACTGGCGTCGTTTCCAGGTGAGTCAGATATATACACTTTGGCGTTGGAACATCGTGAATATTGGTAAGGGGGTTACACCCCTTGCATGCCAGTTGCAACGAGATCATGCAGTTGCAGATCGCAGGCTGGTACTGAAGACGGGGGGGGGGGGGCCTCCAATTACAACCTCCCTTGAACGCTCACCAAAAACCTCAACAGATTCCAAACAATATGGGGTAATAAACATATATTCAGTCCAAATCGCCAATATTGGGAGGGGTTCAGCACTCCCCTTTCAATCCCTTGAGACAATAGTTAGGCAAGCAGTGCCTTATATACTAGTCAAGGTAATAATAACGGTGTGTGCGTGCGGTCGGATACTATTGTACAGAAATAATGAATCATGGACCTAGTTTAAAGTGTTATCCTTAGTCAAACACACGTTTTAGGAGTACATTTACTTGAATACCGGTGGTAGATTTTCTTGCAAAAAGTAAAATTGTAAGAAAAAGGTGAAAAACAATATTTTTGAGCTCACCTCTTTGAATGTGCGTTTCGCGCTTCCGACCAATGTTCACTAGTGCCCATTTGTGAGTTACTTAGCAATGCCACCATACATTTTGCTATATATAATACAATAAAGCCAAACGGCTGGGGGCCCGTTTTGCACGCCGTTCCCCTACTAGTGCGTTTACATTCAAGTACAGGCGCTATCAATAGAGTGGACTTGTGCCAGCTCTGGTACGCAATATCTGCAAGTGGATAGTCAACTTGTGCCAGTCTGGTAAGCAATATCTGCAAGTGGGTTCTCAACTTGTGCCAGCTCTGGTACGCAATATCGGTTCTCAATGCGTTCTCTGTTCCCTCCAGGACTGGTACTACACAAGGCGGGCGGAGAACGCGACATTCCGGCCGCTCGTACACGAGGCGAAGCTGTACACGATGTGGTACGAGGACCAGACGACGCGGAACCAGGAGGACACGATGTGGCACATGTGGCTCATCTATTACATGCACGTCAACCGGTTGTATGTGGCCCACTGCAACCTGGCCACGAGCGCCGGCCACGGCCGCAGTATGTCCGTGCATCGCCGGGAGCCCGGACTTCATTTCTTGCCAAGAGAACAGGTCGACCCCGACGACCGACTACTGTTCTCGTGGAACGAAACGTTCGTCCAATTCCCCGAAGCCGTCACGATTTACGACTATGAGGGTGCTGTGATACCACAGTAGTCTTCGCAAGCATAAAGAGTAAGTCGGGGCAGAGACCATAAGCGGATAAAATATCCATTTAGGTATATATCGTCTGCGTGTTCTGGATAATTTAGTTCGGTTTCTTAGGTACGTTTTGTGTGTTGACTTTTTTACAAGCCTAGTTTTTGACAAAAGTTGTGGTCATTTTAGCGTAAGTCTTACAGTGGGGTGTGAAGTCAACCTACGTGGCAAAACGCCCTGAGGTGGACGTTTGCAATTTTTTTATTTATTTATTTTATATTGTTCTTATATTTTGGACCCAGCCGATAAATTTAGACCACTACTACAATACTATTTCCATGTTCTATACATTTGCTTCAGTTATCTTAGTTCTCCGTGGCTACTGTAGTTATCTTAGTGCGTGTCTACATGCCAGCCAGACGTCTTCGGTCTGCTGACTCGAACGCACTAGTTGTTCCGAGAACACGCAGCAGAGGAGGTGACTGTACCTTTGCTCACGCAGCGGCAGCAGTGTGGAACGCTCTGCCGTCAAGTGTTACTAGCAAAACATCACTGGTCTCATTTAAATCTGTGTTGAAGACTCACCTGTTCACTGCAGTGTATATGTAACTCGGACGATTACCAACACTGTTTTACCATAGCTGATTGATGTTTAACGTTTATTTATTATTTATGTATCTATTTATTTACTTTTCGTATACATTTTAGCCTAATTTATTGATATTTACATTAATTTTAGTTTATTTATTAAACAAATAATAATAAGATCTTAACTATTTTATTTTATTATATTTTACATCACATTCCTTTTCTACTTCTACTATATTTATTGTTTTAATTGCTATTATTATTAGTTCATTTTATCTATGATATAACAACGATTGTTTTTTTATTCAAATGCATTATTTTTAACATACACTTGTATATTGTTGTAAAGCGCTGTGAACAATATTGGATGTGGCGCTTAACAAAATAAAATATTATTATTTCTCCGTGGCTACTGTAGTTATATTTGTTCCCCGTGGCTACAGTAGTTATCTTTGTTCCCCGTGGCTACTGTAGTTATCTTAGTTCTCTGTGGCTACTGTAGTTATCTTAGTTCCCCGTGGCTACTGTAGTTATCTTTGTTCCCCGTGGCTACTGTAGTTATCTCAGTTCCCCGTGGCTGCTGTAGTTATCTCAGTTCCCCGTGGCTGCTGTAGTTATCTCAGTTCTCCGTGGCTACTGTAGTTATCTTTGTTCCCCGTGGCTACTGTAGTTATCTTAGTTCCCCGTGGCTACTGTAGTTATCTTTGTTCCCCGTGGCTACTGTAGTTATCTTAGTTCCACGTGGCTACTGTAGTTATCTCAGTTCCCCGTGGCTGCTGTAGTTATCTCAGTTCCCCGTGGCTGCTGTAGTTATCTCAGTTCTCCGTGGCTACTGTAGTTATCTTTGTTCCCCGTGGCTACTGTAGTTATCTTAGTTCCCCGTGGCTACTGTAGTTATCTTTGTTCCCCGTGGCTACTGTAGTTATCTTAGTTCCACGTGGCTACTGTAGTTATCTCAGTTCCCCGTGGCTACTGTAGTTATCTTTGTTCCCCGTGGCTACTGTAGTTATCTTTGTTCCCCGTGGCTACTGTAGTTATCTCAGTTCCACGTGGCTACTGTAGTTATCTCAGTTCTCCGTGGCTACTGTAGTTATCTTTGTTCGCCGTGGCTACTGTAGTTATCTTAGTTCCCCGTGGCTACTGTAGTTATCTTTGTTCCCCGTGGCTACTGTAGTTATCTGTAGTTATCTAGTTCTGTAGTTATGGCTACTGTAGTTATCTTAGTTCCCCGTGGCTACTGTAGTTATCTTTGTTCCCCGTGGCTACTGTAGTTATCTTTGTTCCCCGTGGCTACTGTAGTTATCTTAGTTCTCCGTGGCTACTGTAGTTATCTTAGTTCTCCGTGGCTACTGTAGTTATCTTAGTTCCCCGTGGCTACTGTAGTTATCTTTGTTCCCCGTGGCTACTGTAGTTATCTTTGTTCCCCGTGGCTACTGTAGTTATCTTAGTTCCCCGTGGCTGCTGTAGTTATCTTAGTTCCCCGTGGCTACTGTAGTTATCTTAGTTCCACGTGGCTACTGTAGTTATCTTAGTTCCCCGTGGCTGCTGTAGTTATCTCAGTTTCCGTGGCTGCTGTAGTTATCTCAGTTCCCCATGGCTGCTGTAGTTATCTCAGTTCTCCGTGGCTACTGTAGTTATCTTTGTTCCCCGTGGCTACTGTAGTTATCTTTGTTCCCCGTGGCTACTGCATACAGTCGCACATTTGTAAGGACGGTTTTGTTTAATTTTGCTGATAAAATGGTAAGGTGAACAGCTTGCCACGTGATTTGCTTCTGTTGTTCCCACATTGTCACCAGACAGACATGATGACATGCAACTCCATCTGGCTATCTCAAAATTCTTATTTTCAAATCCTGTAGATGCCCCAGAGGGTCCTACAGGAAAATGTTCTTTGTAATGGACGTCATTGGGGTCGTAAAACATTAACACAAGTTTTGCAACATACCTAGGGCAGCACTTATCACCATTACAATATTTGGATCTAAAATTTGTTTATAGTGGCACCATCTGGTGAGTTGATCAGCACTAAATACTCTCAGTTTGGAGATCCTCTGCAAAAACTTAGCATATCGCAAAAACATCCACATAAATAACTATCGTTGTGTTGCAGACCCAGAGACCACCAACTACTTTGAATGTCAGAGTTAGTACTAGGAAATAGAGGGAGCTGTCACTGTGGTGATTTCGCTACTGCAAGCATGTGGTAATAGCAATATGTACTGGTAATTATTCCAGATATTGAACTAACAGTAATTAAAGCAATGTGCTAGCAACTGACCTACTACATTTTTATTACTATTGAACGTTTCTTTAGCAATTTATATATATATATACTTTAGTTACTAAAAATATACTACATATTTATATTTAGTATTAATATTACGTAGATGTTACATTGATGTTGGGGGAAAGTGCTAACAAGCAATGCCAACTTTCTCCCTTTCTATCTGAAATGTATCATATCTACATACGTTGTACATATCTACTTTGTTCTTTGTTCAATTGGAAATAAAGAATTGAATTTAAAAAAAAACATTACAACAGAATTTCAACTGGATCAAGATGCAATTACACTAGTTGTTAGATGCAAATATCAATCTAAACCCGGACTGTTTATTATTGTTCAGGTTCTTTATTTGTTGTACTCACACATACATCCTGAATACTAAATCGAAGCAAAACAGTTCCGATGAAAAAAATGTAATAGTAATAGTTTCAAATGTCATACTAATGGATTACATTGCCTTCAGCATAACACGGATAATAGTAACAGAACTAAGTAATATATTACATTGCAATGTAACTGACCCCAGGACTGCCTGTTTGTCAAGAAAGTTTAACGAAATTAATATGTTTCTGTTGGTTGCGCCTCCTATTGAATGGATTTAACTGAATCACAATCAAGTTCCGATCTATTCCTACATCAGCGAAAAAGTGAACATCTATACTTAAAGCGATTTTCCGGTTTTCGCTTTGTTACGTTTATCTACATCTGCAACTCATTAAATTATACACTCGTATGTAAATGTAAAACCTTAATCAAGCCCAAAACCATAAGATAAAATAAAAAATACAGTAAAATAAAATATAACAAAAGCAAGAACTCTTTGTTTGAAAGTAGTAGACCAAGATTCAGGAAGTTTGAAAAATGACCACAAATCCAGATATTGTAAAGCCAGACTTGAACGGACTGGCACTGGTTCATTTCCAGAACAAACCAAAAAACACCACTACGAGTTTACCCATCTAATAACATGCAATTTTCTCTGGATTGTCATTGTATCTAATGTAGATGTCAAAAACGTAGAAACAAATGAACCAATGTTAGTGGAGTCCTGCTTTCCGCCGCTGCAAGCTTGACGTGTTACTTGGCCGATCTAACACAAGAGATGACAACTTTGATGGCACCGTCTGCACCTGTGCGTGCCATTTCAAAGGCGTCGAGAGCCTTCTCCAGCGGGAAGCGGTGCGTGACAAGTTGAGAGACATTGATCTGTCCTGAAGCTACCATGGCCAGAGCAGCCGGATATCTGCAGAGAGAGTGAAGGCAAAAGGTGAGTTCTTATACTGTATAGTGCAGTATCCAGTCATTAGGGGTGCTCAAAGCACTTCACACTTTGTCCCCGAACATCACTTTGACTGTTCTGGGAAGCATTCAGCCATGCTACAATTACTGCATGAAAACTATTTGTACACAAATACCAATGACTGGCTGTAGCCTGGTACTCATTCATACAGTTGAGGGAACGGGAATGAAAGAACTTGCTCAAGGTTGGAAACGGCAGCAAGAAGACTTGAAAGTGGAATCTGTCGACCAAGAGTCTGACACTTTAACCATGACTGTGCTCCACAAGGGACCACTTATCAACGGGTCCTGCTACCTGGTGCAGAACTCTACTGCATGGTCTAATGCTATGTGCATTGTCTAAGGGATGGTCTCAGTCCGGAGAATTGTTATGTGTTTAGCATTGGTTCAAAGACCCCATAATACAGGTGTGGCACTTGCAGTATTAATGATCCAAAATGGCTGCGTATACACTACCATTGTCTAGGTAGGGTGTATGAGAACACTCAAA
>CM034541.1:23880566-24254901 GCA_020002185.1 Paraescarpia echinospica
ACCATAGATATTCTCTATCGCTGCAGTCGGTGTTTGATACGATTGAGGAACATAAGTACCTGCACTTGGCATCCCATACTTTAAAATCGTTCTTACGAATTAAATACCGACACGTAAATAACACTCGTTGTCGGCTTTAATAACTTATGATAATGATGGCATTATAGGGGTGAATTAGGTGTTCATGACATAAGGCTACTGTTCTCACGTGCAGGTGGACAAAAGCTGTACACAAACACTTCGCTGGCAGAAGAGATTTCGTCGGCGTCACTTTACAAGACGAGTACCTAATGACGGTGGGTGTCACAAAAAGTGGCATTGGCTTCCGGCGTCCGGTTGACACGCCGGTGTTTCTGTACCAAGTGATGGAACCATGGGGGTTTGCGCCCCATCCTGATCACTGGCGTCGTTTCCAGGTGAGTCAGATATATACACTTTGGCGTTGGAACATCGTGAATATTGGTAAGGGGGTTACACCCCTTGCATGCCAGTTGCAACGAGATCATGCAGTTGCAGATCGCAGGCTGGTACTGAAGACGGGTTGTTGGGGGCCTCCAATTACAACCTCCCTTGAACGCTCACCAAAAACCTCAACAGATTCCAAACAATATGGGGTAATAAACATATATTCAGTCCAAATCGCCAATATTGGGAGGGGTTCAGCACTCCCCTTTCAATCCCTTGAGACAATAGTTAGGCAAGCAGTGCCTTATATACTAGTCAAGGTAATAATAACGGTGTGTGCGTGCGGTCGGATACTATTGTACAGAAATAATGAATCATGGACCTAGTTTAAAGTTTTATCCTTAGTCAAACACACGTTTTAGGAGTACATTTACTTGAATACCGGTGGTAGATTTTCTTGCAAAAAGTAAAATTGTAAGAAAAAGGTGAAAAACAATATTTTTGAGCTCACCTCTTTGAATGTGCGTTTCGCGCTTCCGACCAATGTTCACTAGTGCCCATTTGTGAGTTACTTAGCAATGCCACCATACATTTTGCTATATATAATACAATAAAGCCAAACGGCTGGGGGCCCGTTTTGCACGCCGTTCCCCTACTAGTGCGTTTACATTCAAGTACAGGCGCTATCAATAGAGTGGACTTGTGCCAGCTCTGGTACGCAATATCTGCAAGTGGATAGTCAACTTGTGCCAGTCTGGTAAGCAATATCTGCAAGTGGGTTCTCAACTTGTGCCAGCTCTGGTACGCAATATCGGTTCTCAATGCGTTCTCTGTTCCCTCCAGGACTGGTACTACACAAGGCGGGCGGAGAACGCGACATTCCGGCCGCTCGTACACGAGGCGAAGCTGTACACGATGTGGTACGAGGACCAGACGACGCGGAACCAGGAGGACACGATGTGGCACATGTGGCTCATCTATTACATGCACGTCAACCGGTTGTATGTGGCCCACTGCAACCTGGCCACGAGCGCCGGCCACGGCCGCAGTATGTCCGTGCATCGCCGGGAGCCCGGACTTCATTTCTTGCCAAGAGAACAGGTCGACCCCGACGACCGACTACTGTTCTCGTGGAACGAAACGTTCGTCCAATTCCCCGAAGCCGTCACGATTTACGACTATGAGGGTGCTGTGATACCACAGTAGTCTTCGCAAGCATAAAGAGTAAGTCGGGGCAGAGACCATAAGCGGATAAAATATCCATTTAGGTATATATCGTCTGCGTGTTCTGGATAATTTAGTTCGGTTTCTTAGGTACGTTTTGTGTGTTGACTTTTTTACAAGCCTAGTTTTTGACAAAAGTTGTGGTCATTTTAGCGTAAGTCTTACAGTGGGGTGTGAAGTCAACCTACGTGGCAAAACGCCCTGAGGTGGACGTTTGCAATTTTTTTATTTATTTATTTTATATTGTTCTTATATTTTGGACCCAGCCGATAAATTTAGACCACTACTACAATACTATTTCCATGTTCTATACATTTGCTTCAGTTATCTTAGTTCTCCGTGGCTACTGTAGTTATCTTAGTGCGTGTCTACATGCCAGCCAGACGTCTTCGGTCTGCTGACTCGAACGCACTAGTTGTTCCGAGAACACGCAGCAGAGGAGGTGACTGTACCTTTGCTCACGCAGCGGCAGCAGTGTGGAACGCTCTGCCGTCAAGTGTTACTAGCAAAACATCACTGGTCTCATTTAAATCTGTGTTGAAGACTCACCTGTTCACTGCAGTGTATATGTAACTCGGACGATTACCAACACTGTTTTACCATAGCTGATTGATGTTTAACGTTTATTTATTATTTATGTATCTATTTATTTACTTTTCGTATACATTTTAGCCTAATTTATTGATATTTACATTAATTTTAGTTTATTTATTAAACAAATAATAATAAGATCTTAACTATTTTATTTTATTATATTTTACATCACATTCCTTTTCTACTTCTACTATATTTATTGTTTTAATTGCTATTATTATTAGTTCATTTTATCTATGATATAACAACGATTGTTTTTTTATTCAAATGCATTATTTTTAACATACACTTGTATATTGTTGTAAAGCGCTGTGAACAATATTGGATGTGGCGCTTAACAAAATAAAATATTATTATTTCTCCGTGGCTACTGTAGTTATATTTGTTCCCCGTGGCTACAGTAGTTATCTTTGTTCCCCGTGGCTACTGTAGTTATCTTAGTTCTCTGTGGCTACTGTAGTTATCTTAGTTCCCCGTGGCTACTGTAGTTATCTTTGTTCCCCGTGGCTACTGTAGTTATCTTAGTTCCACGTGGCTACTGTAGTTATCTCAGTTCCCCGTGGCTACTGTAGTTATCTTTGTTCCCCGTGGCTACTGTAGTTATCTTTGTTCCCCGTGGCTACTGTAGTTATCTCAGTTCCACGTGGCTACTGTAGTTATCTCAGTTCTCCGTGGCTACTGTAGTTATCTTTGTTCGCCGTGGCTACTGTAGTTATCTTAGTTCCCCGTGGCTACTGTAGTTATCTTTGTTCCCCGTGGCTACTGTAGTTATCTTAGTTCCCCGTGGCTGCTGTAGTTATCTCAGTTCCCCGTGGCTGCTGTAGTTATCTCAGTTCTCCGTGGCTACTGTAGTTATCTTTGTTCCCCGTGGCTACTGTAGTTATCTTTGTTCCCCGTGGCTACTGTAGTTATGTTTGTTCCCCGTGGCTACTGTAGTTATCTTAGTTCTCCGTGGCTACTGTAGTTATCTTAGTTCCCCGTGGCTACTGTAGTTATCTTTGTTCCCCGTGGCTACTGTAGTTATCTTAGTTCTCCGTGGCTACTGTAGTTATCTTAGTTCCCCGTGGCTACTGTAGTTATCTTTGTTCCCCGTGGCTACTGTAGTTATCTTTGTTCCCCGTGGCTACTGTAGTTATCTTAGTTCTCCGTGGCTACTGTAGTTATCTTAGTTCTCCGTGGCTACTGTAGTTATCTTAGTTCCCCGTGGCTACTGTAGTTATCTTTGTTCCCCGTGGCTACTGTAGTTATCTTTGTTCCCCGTGGCTACTGTAGTTATCTTAATTCCCCGTGGCTGCTGTAGTTATCTTAGTTCCCCGTGGCTACTGTAGTTATCTTAGTTCCACGTGGCTACTGTAGTTATCTTAGTTCCCCGTGGCTGCTGTAGTTATCTCAGTTTCCGTGGCTGCTGTAGTTATCTCAGTTCCCCATGGCTGCTGTAGTTATCTCAGTTCTCCGTGGCTACTGTAGTTATCTTTGTTCCCCGTGGCTACTGTAGTTATCTTTGTTCCCCGTGGCTACTGCATACAGTCGCACATTTGTAAGGACGGTTTTGTTTAATTTTGCTGATAAAATGGTAAGGTGAACAGCTTGCCACGTGATTTGCTTCTGTTGTTCCCACATTGTCACCAGACAGACATGATGACATGCAACTCCATCTGGCTATCTCAAAATTCTTATTTTCAAATCCTGTAGATGCCCCAGAGGGTCCTACAGGAAAATGTTCTTTGTAATGGACGTCATTGGGGTCGTAAAACATTAACACAAGTTTTGCAACATACCTAGGGCAGCACTTATCACCATTACAATATTTGGATCTAAAATTTGTTTATAGTGGCACCATCTGGTGAGTTGATCAGCACTAAATACTCTCAGTTTGGAGATCCTCTGCAAAAACTTAGCATATCGCAAAAACATCCACATAAATAACTATCGTTGTGTTGCAGACCCAGAGACCACCAACTACTTTGAATGTCAGAGTTAGTACTAGGAAATAGAGGGAGCTGTCACTGTGGTGATTTCGCTACTGCAAGCATGTGGTAATAGCAATATGTACTGGTAATTATTCCAGATATTGAACTAACAGTAATTAAAGCAATGTGCTAGCAACTGACCTACTACATTTTTATTACTATTGAACGTTTCTTTAGCAATTTATATATATATATACTTTAGTTACTAAAAATATACTACATATTTATATTTAGTATTAATATTACGTAGATGTTACATTGATGTTGGGGGAAAGTGCTAACAAGCAATGCCAACTTTCTCCCTTTCTATCTGAAATGTATCATATCTACATACGTTGTACATATCTACTTTGTTCTTTGTTCAATTGGAAATAAAGAATTGAATTTAAAAAAAAACATTACAACAGAATTTCAACTGGATCAAGATGCAATTACACTAGTTGTTAGATGCAAATATCAATCTAAACCCGGACTGTTTATTATTGTTCAGGTTCTTTATTTGTTGTACTCACACATACATCCTGAATACTAAATCGAAGCAAAACAGTTCCGATGAAAAAAATGTAATAGTAATAGTTTCAAATGTCATACTAATGGATTACATTGCCTTCAGCATAACACGGATAATAGTAACAGAACTAAGTAATATATTACATTGCAATGTAACTGACCCCAGGACTGCCTGTTTGTCAAGAAAGTTTAACGAAATTAATATGTTTCTGTTGGTTGCGCCTCCTATTGAATGGATTTAACTGAATCACAATCAAGTTCCGATCTATTCCTACATCAGCGAAAAAGTGAACATCTATACTTAAAGCGATTTTCCGGTTTTCGCTTTGTTACGTTTATCTACATCTGCAACTCATTAAATTATACACTCGTATGTAAATGTAAAACCTTAATCAAGCCCAAAACCATAAGATAAAATAAAAAATACAGTAAAATAAAATATAACAAAAGCAAGAACTCTTTGTTTGAAAGTAGTAGACCAAGATTCAGGAAGTTTGAAAAATGACCACAAATCCAGATATTGTAAAGCCAGACTTGAACGGACTGGCACTGGTTCATTTCCAGAACAAACCAAAAAACACCACTACGAGTTTACCCATCTAATAACATGCAATTTTCTCTGGATTGTCATTGTATCTAATGTAGATGTCAAAAACGTAGAAACAAATGAACCAATGTTAGTGGAGTCCTGCTTTCCGCCGCTGCAAGCTTGACGTGTTACTTGGCCGATCTAACACAAGAGATGACAACTTTGATGGCACCGTCTGCACCTGTGCGTGCCATTTCAAAGGCGTCGAGAGCCTTCTCCAGCGGGAAGCGGTGCGTGACAAGTTGAGAGACATTGATCTGTCCTGAAGCTACCATGGCCAGAGCAGCCGGATATCTGCAGAGAGAGTGAAGGCAAAAGGTGAGTTCTTATACTGTATAGTGCAGTATCCAGTCATTAGGGGTGCTCAAAGCACTTCACACTTTGTCCCCGAACATCACTTTGACTGTTCTGGGAAGCATTCAGCCATGCTACAATTACTGCATGAAAACTATTTGTACACAAATACCAATGACTGGCTGTAGCCTGGTACTCATTCATACAGTTGAGGGAACGGGAATGAAAGAACTTGCTCAAGGTTGGAAACGGCAGCAAGAAGACTTGAAAGTGGAATCTGTCGACCAAGAGTCTGACACTTTAACCATGACTGTGCTCCACAAGGGACCACTTATCAACGGGTCCTGCTACCTGGTGCAGAACTCTACTGCATGGTCTAATGCTATGTGCATTGTCTAAGGGATGGTCTCAGTCCGGAGAATTGTTATGTGTTTAGCATTGGTTCAAAGACCCCATAATACAGGTGTGGCACTTGCAGTATTAATGATCCAAAATGGCTGCGTATACACTACCATTGTCTAGGTAGGGTGTATGAGAACACTCAAATGTTGGCTATGTATACACTACCATTGCCTAGGTAGGGTGTATGAGAACACTCAAATGTTGGCTATGTATACACTATCATTGTCTAGGTAGGGTGTATGAGAACACTCAAATGTTGGCTATGTATACACTATCATTGTCTAGGTAGGGTGTATGAGAACACTCAAATGTTGGCTGTGTATACACTGGCATTGTCTAGGTAGGGTGTATCAGAACACTCAAATGTTGGCTGCGTATACACTGGCATTGTCTAGGTAGGGTGTATGAGAACACTCAAATGTTGGCTATGTATACACTGGCATTGTCTAGGTAGGGTGTATGAGAACACTCAAATGTTGGCTATGTATACACTTCATTGTCTAGGTAGGGTGTATGAGAACACTCAAATGTTGGCTATGTATACACTACCATTGTCTAGGTAGGGTGTATGAGAACACTCAAATGTTGGCTATGTATACACTACCATTGTCTAGGTAGGGTGTATGAGAACACTCAAATGTTGGCTATGTATACACTATCATTGTCTAGGTAGGGTGTATGAGAACACTCAAATGTTGGCTATGTATACACTGGCAATGTCTAGGTAGGGTGTATCAGAACACTCAAATGTTGGCTGCGTATACACTGGCATTGTCTAGGTAGGGTGTATCAGAACACTCCAATGTTGGCTATGTATACGCTATCATTGTCTAGGTAGGGTGTATGAGAACACTCAAATGTTGGCTGCGTATACACTGGCTTTGCCTAGGTAGGGTGTATGAGAACACTCAAATGTTGGCTGCGTATATATTGGCATTGTCTAGGTAGGGTGTATGAGAACACTCAAATGTTGGCTATGTATACACTGGCATTGTCTAGGTAGGGTGTATGAGAACACTCAAATGTTGGCTATGTATACACTGGCATTGTCTAGGTAGGGTGTATGAGAACACTCAAATGTTGGCTATGTATACACTATCATTGTCTAGGTAGGGTGTATGAGAACACTCAAATGTTGGCTATGTATACACTATCATTGTCTAGGTAGGGTGTATGAGAACACTCAAATGTTGGCTATGTATACACTATCATTGTCTAGGTAGGGTGTATGAGAACACTCAAATGTTGGCTATGTATACACTATCATTGTCTAGGTAGGGTGTATGAGAACAGAACACTAAAATGCTGGCTGTGTATACACTACCATTGTCGTAGGTGTAAGGAGAACACTCAAATTTTGGCTATGTATACACTACCATTGTTCAGGTAGGGTGTATGAGAACACTCAAATGTTATTATGTATACACTTACCATTGTCTAGGTAGGGTGTATGAGAACACTCAAATGTTGGCTATGTATACACTACCATTGTCTAGGTAGGGTGTATGAGAACACTCAAATGTTGGCTATGTATACACTACCATTGTCTAGGTAGGGTGTATGAGAACACTCAAATGTTGGCTATGTATACACTACCATTGCCTAGGTAGGGTGTATGAGAACACTCAAATGTTGGCTATGTATACACTACCATTGTCTAGGTAGGGTGTATGAGAACACTCAAATGTTGGCTATGTATACACTACCATTGTCTAGGTAGGGTGTATGAGAACACTCAAATGTTGGCTATGTATACACTGGCATTGTCTAGGTAGGGTGTATGAGAACACTCAAATGTTGGCTATGTATACACTACCATTGTCTAGGTAGGGTGTATGAGAACACTCAAATGTTGGCTATGTATACACTATCATTGTCTAGGTAGGGTGTATGAGAACACTCAAATGTTGGCTATGTATACACTATCATTGTCTAGGTAGGGTGTACGAGAACACTCAAATGTTGGCTGTGTATACACTGGCATTGTCTAAGTAGGGTGTATGAGAACACTCAAATGTTGGCTATGTATACACTGGCATTGTCTAGGTAGGGTGTATCAGAACACTGAAATGTTGGCTATGTATACACTATCATTGTCTAGGTAGGGTGTATGAGAACACTCAAATGTTGGCTATGTATACACTATCATTGTCTAGGTAGGGTGTATGAGAACACTCAAATGTTGGCTATGTATACAGTGGCATTGTCTAGGTAGGGTGTATGAGAACACTCAAATGTTGGCTATGTATACACTATCATTGTCTAGGTAGGGTGTATGAGAACACTCAAATGTTGGCTATGTACACACTATCATTGTCTAGGTAGGGTGTATGAGAACACTCAAATGTTGGCTATGTATACAGTGGCATTGTCTAGGTAGGGTGTATGAGAACACTCAAATGTTGGCTATGTATACACTATCATTGTCTAGGTAGGGTGTATGAGAACACTCAAATGTTGGCTATGTATACAGTGGCATTGTCTAGGTAGGGTGTATGAGAACACTCAAATGTTGGCTATGTATACACTATCATTGTCTAGGTAGGGTGTATGAGAACACTCAAATGTTGCCTATGTATACACTGGTATTGTCTAGGTAGGGTGTATGAGAACACTCAAATGTTGGCTATGTATACACTATCATTGTCTAGGTAGGGTGTATGAGAACACTCAAATGTTGGCTATGTATACACTATCATTGTCTAGGTAGGGTGTATGAGAACACTCAAATGTTGGCTATGTATACAGTGGCATTGTCTAGGTAGGGTGTATGAGAACACTCAAATGTTGGCTATGTATACACTGGTATTGTCTAGGTAGGGTGTATGAGAACACTCAAATGTTGGCTATGTACACACTATCATTGTCTAGGTAGGGTGTATGAGAACACTCAAATGTTGGCTATGTATACAGTGGCATTGTCTAGGTAGGGTGTATGAGAACACTCAAATGTTGGCTATGTATACACTATCATTGTCTAGGTAGGGTGTATGAGAACACTCAAATGTTGGCTATGTATACACTGGCATTGTCTAGGTAGGGTGTATGAGAACACTCAAATGTTGGCTATGTATACACTATCATTGTCTAGGTAGGGTGTATGAGAACACTCAAATGTTGCCTATGTATACACTGGTATTGTCTAGGTAGGGTGTATGAGAACACTCAAATGTTGGCTATGTATACACTATCATTGTCTAGGTAGGGTGTATGAGAACACTCAAATGTTGGCTATGTATACACTATCATTGTCTAGGAAGGGTGTATGAGAACACTCAAATGTTGGCTGAGTATACACAGGCATTGTCTAGGTAGGGTGTATGAGAACACTCAAATGTTGGCTATGTATACACTGGTATTGTCTAGGTAGGGTGTATGAGAACACTCAAATGTTGGCTATGTACACACTATCATTGTCTAGGTAGGGTGTATGAGAACACTCAAATGTTGGCTATGTATACACTGGTATTGTCTAGGTAGGGTGTAAGAGAACACTCAAATGTTGGCTATGTATACACTATCATTGTCTAGGTAGGGTGTATGAGAACACTCAAATGTTGCCTATGTATACACTGGTATTGTCTAGGTAGGGTGTATGAGAACACTCAAATGTTGGCTATGTATACACTATCACTGTCTAGGAAGGGTGTATCAGAACACTCAAATGTTGGCTATGTATACAGTGGCATTGTCTAGGTAGGGTGTATGAGAACATTCAAATGTTGGCTATGTACACACTATCATTGTCTAGGTAGGGTGTATGAGAACACTCAAATGTTGGCTATGTATACAGTGGCATTGTCTAGGTAGGGTGTATGAGAACACTCAAATGTTGGCTATGTATACACTATCATTGTCTAGGTAGGGTGTATGAGAACACTCAAATGTTGGCTATGTATACAGTGGCATTGTCTAGGTAGGGTGTATGAGAACACTCAAATGTTGGCTATGTATACACTATCATTGTCTAGGTAGGGTGTATGAGAACACTCAAATGTTGGCTATGTATACAGTGGCATTGTCTAGGTAGGGTGTATGAGAACACTCAAATGTTGGCTATGTATACACTATCATTGTCTAGGAAGGGTGTATGAGAACACTCAAATGTTGGCTGCGTATACACAGGCATTGTCTAGGTAGGGTGTATGAGAACACTCAAATGTTGGCTATGTATACACTGGTATTGTCTAGGTAGGGTGTATGAGAACACTCAAATGTTGGCTATGTACACACTATCATTGTCTAGGTAGGGTGTATGAGAACACTCAAATGTTGGCTATGTATACACTGGTATTGTCTAGGTAGGGTGTAAGAGAACACTCAAATGTTGGCTATGTATACACTATCATTGTCTAGGTAGGGTGTATGAGAACACTCAAATGTTGGCTATGTATACACTATCATTGTCTAGGTAGGGTGTACGAGAACACTCAAATGTTGGCTGTGTATACACTGGCATTGTCTAGGTAGGGTGTATGAGAACACTCAAATGTTGGCTATGTATACACTATCATTGTCTAGGTAGGGTGTATGAGAACACTCAAATGTTGGCTATGTATACACTATCATTGTCTAGGTAGGGTGTACGAGAACACTCAAATGTTGGCTGTGTATACACTGGCATTGTCTAAGTAGGGTGTATGAGAACACTCAAATGTTGGCTATGTATACACTGGCATTGTCTAGGTAGGGTGTATCAGAACACTCAAATGTTGGCTGCGTATACACTGGCATTGTCTAGGTAGGGTGTATGAGAACACTCAAATGTTGGCTATGTATACACTATCATTGTCTAGGTAGGGTGTATGAGAACACTCAAATGTTGGCTGCGTACACACTGGCATTGTCTAGGTAGGGAGTATGAGAACACTCAAATGTTGGCTGTGTATATACTATCATTGTCTAGGTAGGGTGTATGAGAACACTCAAATGTTGGCTGCGTACACACTGGCATTGTCTAGGTAGGGTGTATGAGAACACTCAAATGTTGGCTGCGTACACACTGGCATTGTCTAGGTAGGGTGTATGAGAACACTCAAATGTTGGCTATGTATACACTATCATTGTCTAGGTAGGGTGTATGAGAACACTCAAATGTTGGCTGCGTATACACTGGCATTGTCTAGGTAGGGTGTATCAGAACACTCAAATGTTGGCTGCGTATACACTGGCATTGTCTAGGTAGGGTGTATCAGAACACTCCAATGTTGGCTATGTATACACTATCATTGTCTAGGTAGGGTGTATGAGAACACTCAAATGTTGGCTATGTATACACTGGCAATGTCTAGGTAGGGTGTATCAGAACACTCAAATGTTGGCTGCGTATACACTGGCATTGTCTAGGTAGGGTGTATCAGAACACTCCAATGTTGGCTATGTATACGCTATCATTGTCTAGGTAGGGTGTATGAGAACACTCAAATGTTGGCTGCGTATACACTGGCTTTGCCTAGGTAGGGTGTATGAGAACACTCAAATGTTGGCTGCGTATATATTGGCATTGTCTAGGTAGGGTGTATGAGAACACTCAAATGTTGGCTATGTATACACTGGCATTGTCTAGGTAGGGTGTATGAGAACACTCAAATGTTGGCTATGTATACACTGGCATTGTCTAGGTAGGGTGTATTAGAACACTCAAATGTTGGCTATGTATACACTATCATTGTCTAGGTAGGGTGTATGAGAACACTCAAATGTTGGCTATGTATACACTATCATTATCTAGGTAGGGTGTATGAGAACACTCAAATGTTGGCTATGTATACACTATCATTGTCTAGGTAGGGTGTATGAGAACACTCAAATGTTGGCTATGTATACACTATCATTGTCTAGGTAGGGTGTATGAGAACACTCAAATGTTGGCTATGTATACGCTATCATTGTCTAGGTAAGGTGTATGAGAACACTCAACTGTTAGCTATGTATACACTATCATTGTCTAGGTAGGGTGTATGAGAACACTCAAATGTTGGCTATGTATACACTATCATTGTCTAGGTAGGGTGTATGAGAACACTCAAATGTTGGCTATGTATACACTGGCATTGTCTAGGTAGGGTGTATGAGAACACTCAAATGTTGGCTATGTATACACTGGCATTGTCTAGGTAGGGTGTATGAGAACACTCAAATGTTGGCTGCGTATACATTGGTATTGTCTAGGTAGGGTGTATGAGAACACTCAAATGTTGGCTGCGTATACACTGGTATTGTCTAGGTGGGGTGTATGAGAACACTCAAATGTTGGCTGCGTATATACTGGCATTGTCTAGGTAGGGTGTATGAGAACACTCAAATGTTGGCTGTGTATACACTGGCATTGTCTAGGTAGGGTGTATGAGAAGACTCAAATGTTGGTTGCGTATACACTGGCATTGTCTAGGTAGGGTGTATCAGAACACTCAAATGTTGGCTGTGTATACACTGGCATTGTCTAGGTAGGGTGTATGAGAACACTCAAATGTTGGCTCTGTTTACACTAGCATTGTCTAGGTAGGGTGTATGAGAACACTCAAATGTTGGCTTTGTATACACTGGCATTGTGTACCCAGGTGGGTAGGTATGTGTAGTGAAATGGTCCCCAGGTCCCTAATGGTAGTAAAACGGTCCCCAGGTTCCTAATGGTAGTGAAACGGTCCCCAGGTCCCTAATAACAGGTGAAAATAGCAATCTTTCAACCAGGTTATGTGGTCATTGGTCACGTTTAGTGGGTGGTCACTCATGGCAGTTGTTAGAAACAATCCATGCCTAGGATCATGGTTGACCAAAATAGGTTCTACTGTAGCCGAATAGTGATAAATTAGTTTAAACACAACACATAAGTGTGTTGTAAAAATATGAATCTAATTAAATCAAACAGAATTTATTTTGACACTATATACCTCTACAAAAGTAGATTCAGGGGTGTTTACAAATTAAGACATGAAGTAAGAATACATTATGTAACTGATTATAATATTACAATGCATGTGTTACATAAAATGACACAATAAAAACTACACGTTTTTATTATTTACATAGGTCATAATATAATTATAATTAATACAATGATTATATATTTATATATATATAAGATTATATAATTATTTGGTTTAAATAAAAATATTTATATAAAGTTACTACACACGTGTTTGCATATCTGAAGATTCCTCGGATGTCGACCTCTCGCATTGCGGCGTTCACAATTGGCAAAGTCACCTGATCCGGTCCTAGCCCAACCAGTACCAACATACCACCTGACTTGGTTGCCTGGCAACAAAATAAAACATCTAAAGAATGTATGCCACCAACTACAACTAAATGGCACAGAAAAGGGACAAGGCCGTTCACAACTTGTCTGTCTAGAGTTAACAGCAACGACAACAGCAGTGACTATGATAACAGTGGATACGAATGAGACCACAGCAGTGACAATAACAATGATAACAGTGGATACGAATGAGACCAAGGCAGTGACAATAACAATGATAACAGTGGATATGAACGAGACCACAGCAGTGACAATAACAATGATAACAGTGGATGTGAACGAGACCACAGCAGTGACAATAACAATGATAACAGTGGATGTGAACGAGACCACAGCAGTGACAATAACAATGATAACAGTGTATGTGAACGAGACCACAGCAGTGACAATAACAATGATAACAGTGGATGTGAACGAGACCACAGCAGTGACAATAACAATGATAACAGTGGATATGAACGAGACCACTGCAGTGACAATAACAATGATAACAGTGGATATGAACGAGACCACAGCAGTGACAATAACAATGATAACAGTGGATATGAATGAGACCACAGCAGTGACAATAACAATGATAAATGTGGATACGAATGAGACCACAGCATTGACAATAACAATGATAACAGTGGATACGAATGAGATCACAACAGTGACAATAACAATGATAACAGTGGATATGAATGAGACCACAACAGTGACAATAACAATGATAACAGTGGATAGGAATGAGACCACAACAGAGACAATAACAATGATAACAGTGGATACGAATGAGACCACAACAGTGACAATAACAATGATAACAGTGGGTATGAAGGAGACCACAACAGTGACAATAACAACGATAACAGTGGATACGAAGGAGACCACAACAGTGACAATAACAATGATAACAGTGGATATGAATTACGAAATTATAACTCACACAGCAGTGATACAATAACAATGATAACAGGATATGAAGGAGACCACAACAGCGACAATAACAAATAACAGTGATATGAAGGGTTGATACCGTGCAATAACAATGATAATAGTGGATATGAAGGAGACCACACCAGTGACAATAATGCGCGATAACAGTGGATATGAAGGAGACCACACCAGTGACAATAAAACCGAAGCTAACAGTGGATACGAAATGAGACCACAACAGCAATCAACAATAACAATGATAACAGCGGATACGAACGAGACCACAACAGCGATTAACAATGATAACAGTGGATTCAATCGAGCATCCAATATGACAATAACAATGATAAATATGGATGGAACTTATACCAGCAGTGACAATAACAACGATATGGATACGAACGAGACCACAGCAGTGACAATAACAATGATAACAGTGGATGTGAACGAGACCACAGCAGTGACAATAACAATGATAACAGTGGATGTGAACGAGACCACAGCAGTGACAATAACAATGATAACAGTGGATGTGAACGAGACCACAGCAGTGACAATAACAGTGATAACAGTGGATATGAACGAGACCACAGCAGTGACAATAACAATGATAACAATGGATATGAACGAGACCACAGCAGTGACAATAACAATGATAACAGTGGATATGAACGAGACCACAGCAGTGACAATAACAATGATAACAGTGGATACGAGTGACACCACAGCATTGACAATAACAATGATAACAGTGGATACGAATGAGATCACAACAGTGACAATAACAATGATAACAGTGGATATGAATGAGACCACAACAGTGACAATAACAATGATAACAGTGGATAGGAATGAGACCACAACAGAGACAATAACAATGATAACAGTGGATACGAATGAGACCAAGGCAGTGACAATAACAATGATAACAGTGGATACGAATGAGACCACAGCATTGACAATAACAATGATAACAGTGGATACGAATGAGATCACAACAGTGACAATAGCAATGATAACAGTGGATATGAATGAGATCACAACAGTGACAATAACAATGATAACAGTGGATATGAATGAGACCACAACAGTGACAATAACAATGATAACAGTGGATAGGAATGAGACCACAACAGAGACAATAACAATGATAACAGTGGATACGAGTGACACCACAGCATTGACAATAACAATGATAACAGTGGATACGAATGAGATCACAACAGTGACAATAAAAATGATAACAGTGGATATGAATGAGACCACAACAGTGGCAATAACAATGATAACAGTGGATAGGAATGAGACCACAACAGAGACAATAACAATGATAACAGTGGATACGAATGAGACCAAGGCAGTGACAATAACAATGATAACAGTGGATACGAATGAGATCACAGCATTGACAATAACAATGATAACAGTGGATACGAATGAGATCACAACAGTGACAATAACAATGATAACAGTGGATATGAATGAGACCACAACAGTGACAATAACAATGATAACAGTGGATAGGAATGAGACCACAACAGAGACAATAACAATGATAACAGTGGATACGAATGAGACCAAGGCAGTGACAATAACAATGATAACAGTGGATACGAATGAGACCACAACAGTGACAATAACAATGATAACAGTGGATACGAATGAGACCACAACAGTGACAATAACAATGATAACAGTGGATATGAAGGAGACCACAATAGTGACAATAACAATGATAACAGTGGATATGAAGGAGACATCAGTGACAATAACAATGATAATAGTGGATATGAAGGAGACCACAGCAGTGACAATAACAGTGATAACAGTGGATATGAAGGAGACCACACCAGTGACAATAACAGTGATAACAGTGGATATGAAGGTGACCACAACAGTGACAATAACAGAGATAACAGTGGATATGAAGGTGATCACAGCAGTGACAATAACAATGATAACAGTGGATATGAAGGAGACAACAACAGTGACAATAATAATGATAACAGTGGATATGAAGGAGACCACAACAGTGACAATAACTATAATAACAGTGGATACGAATGAGAACACAAGTGAAAATAACAATGATAACAGTGGATACGAATGAGACCACAACAGTGACAATAACAATGATAACAGTGGATACGAATGAGACCACAGCAGTGACAATAACAATGATAACAGTGGATATGAATGAGACCACAACAGTGACAATAACAATGATAAAAGTGGATACGAATGAGACCACAACAGTGACAATAACAATGATAACAGTGGATACGAATGAGACCACAGCAGTGACAATAACAATGATAACAGTGGATACGAATGAGATCACAACAGTGACAATAACAATGATAACAGTGGATATGAATGAGACCACAACAGTGACAATAACAATGATAACAGTGGATACGAATGAGACCACAGCAGAGACAATAACAATGATAACAGTGGATACGAATGAGACCACAACAGTGACAACAGTGGATACGAATGAGACCACAGCAGTGACAATAACAATAACAGTGGATACGAAGGAGACCACAACAGTGACAATAACAATGATAACAGTGGATATGAAT
Source organism: Paraescarpia echinospica (assembly GCA_020002185.1). Classification (NCBI taxonomy): domain Eukaryota; kingdom Metazoa; phylum Annelida; class Polychaeta; order Sabellida; family Siboglinidae; genus Paraescarpia; species Paraescarpia echinospica. The sequence goes on from CM034541.1 coordinate 23,897,319, forward strand.
GAGACCACAACAGAGACAACAGTGGATGCGAATGAGACCACAGCAGTGACAATAACAATGATAACAGTGGATACGAATGAGACCACAGCAGTGACAATAACAGTGATAACAGTGGATATGAAGGTGACCACAACAGTGACAATAACAGAGATAACAGTGGATATGAAGGCAATCACAGCAGTGACAATAACAATGATACCAGTGGATATGCAGGAGACCACAGCAGTGACAATAACAATGATAACAGTAGATATGAAGGTGATCACAGCAGTGACAATAACAATGATAACAGTGGATACGAAGGAAACCACAACAGTGACAATAACAATGATAACAGTGGATATGAAGGAGACCACAACAGTGACAATAACAATGATAACAGTGGATATGAAGGAGACCACAGCAGTGACAATAACAATGACAACAGTTACCATGAATGAGACAACACCAATGCAGATAACAGTGTGTTTGGACCACTTACGTAGATGCCAGTTTGAACGGAAGACTCTGCTCCACTACATTCAATCGTGATATCTGCCATGTGTCCCATCTGGTCCACAATCTTCTGTGACATTTGTTTGCTGTCCTTTGTATCCACTTTTGTCACAAACGTTGCCCCCATTTCCTTTGCAGTACTCAAACGGTGTTCAGTAATATCTACAAATATCACAGCACTCAAGAGGCGCACGTATACCGTTAAAGTAGTAACATCGTATATGCAGGCATACTGTTAAAATACATACAGACAGACAGTTAAAAAATGTTTGAATGCAGTGATCAAAATAAAATTTAGATATTTCAAATCACATGCCATTCAATCAAAAACGTACATCAAAAACACTTTTTCTAGACATTAATTCGCAGTTGCATTATTCAAACTGGTAGGGAATTGTTTTTTGCTTAAAAAATTGCCAAAAAACGGAAATCAAAGATTTCACTCCACGAATGTGTGTTTGGGTTTTTTTTTAGATCAGCCAAGCGTACCATGGCGATCCATCACAAATGTTCCCCAATATCGGTCTTTTTGGTATCAATGTTCAAACAAATTTGGCAAGTTAATTCAATCTAATAAATTACCATTATAATAACAATAGGCAATCTCAAACAGGTTATATAATTTCAATACATAATACAGCATTTTTACATAACATACTTATTTATAATGTTTTCGTAACAACAAATTGTATCCAACCACTTTTGCAAATTTTTATTCAAACTTTTCAAAAAGTATTTGCAGAGCAAGGTGTCTGTACAATTACCAAGACATCATATATTTTGGTCAACTCATATATATATCCAATATCATAGAAAAACTACACAATTGTTTTGAAACTGATATTGTCCTAAACTGTACAGTTTGTACCTGACAATGAATAATCCACAGAATGGAGACATTCACCCCTGAATCCGTCTCAGATGCAATCGGACATAGAAGACTCTGGCCGTTTGCAAATGAAAACCTCATAAAATTGCTTCCAGGGAAGACTTTAGACTCCCGCTTTAAACAACAGAGCGAAATAGAGGGGTGTGACATCCAGGAGGATAGCGAGGGATCAAATTGGCCTAGGCATTTAAGTCAAATACCATATTCATTCTGTTAAGCATACAGTATGTTTCATTTGAGACTTGGAAATATGTCAAATTTTGCGTTTCAATAAGCGTACATGGGTATACACCCATTTTCTGTGGTTACTGACGACAGCCCTCTCAGCAGTCCTGACTGGCAAGGGAGGTAGGCATCTCACATATAAGCAACAAGACACCAGAACGCTGTAAGGTCTGATTTAGGTGGACCTTTCAATACTTTTTCATCACATAGCATTGAATCTAGTGGGACATTGATTAGTAGAAATAGGGCACGCAAGTCTCGTCAGCTGCCATATTGGCTTTATGCCACTTTGCCCTTTTTGGTGCCCAGCGACATGAACCAACCATGTACTGTTTTCGCTTGTGGCTGTAATTGCCACAACAGAAACCTCCGTTGTAGGTTTTATACGTTTCCACCCAATGAAGGTTTATCGAGAATGTGTTTACTATTATGCAGGCAAGTTATGATTTTCAAATTGGTTGCATATCGCACTAATTTTGACTTTCAATAATGGTTATACCGGAACGACGAAATTGTGTCATTGTCAATCGTGGCACACGAAATGTTGCCACCATAAAGTCTACAATGACCTAAGACACAGTGGCATACATGTGTATAATCGTAAACATCATAACTATGTAACAGCATTTGTTCAATGTACATAATTTATGGTTATAATGCATCTTTACAAATTGGGATGTAAGGGAACACATTCTAGAGCAATATAATTATCATTTGTCTCACTCAACCGATCGAGATTTTCCTTGAAATTTAACATTCCGTGTGGTGTAGTTTACCCAAAATTGTAATGTAAACGCTATGCCTGTAATCGAATGAGTGATAATTCTGGACAACGAAGTGGGCTCCGGAAGTGTATGATCTCGTTAACTATATCGCATCAAAACGGACCGGAAACGAGAATCACTTGCATCCCCAATTAAAACACAATGTTGAATTCAACAGTCAAGATTGGCATTGGAGATCATTGTCACTGTCAGATGCTGCTAGAATGGGGGTGTATGCTAATTAGGGCATGTACGTTAAATATAACAAATATGGTAAGTGAAGAATGATCCACTGACCTGTGATGCACACCTCCGAGGCTCCCATGGCTTTGGCCGTGAGCATACACACCAGCCCTATTGGGCCCGCCCCGCACACTAGCACCCTACTGCCCAAGGTTACACCCGCTCGTCTACACGCGTGCACCCCAACTGACAACGGCTCGAGCAGCGCACCCTCTTCAAAGCTCACATTTGGAGGAAGTCTGTAAGAACAAGTTTCATTTGACATTGTTTTAAATGTTAATGGAACTATTATTCAACAATTATAAGTAAAGGCAACAATGTTTGACAAAAATGCACCATGAAACATTATGGTAAAAAGTTAAAAATTAAAAGGTACGTTCTTGTATCCAGTCCTCAGGACTGCTCAAAGTGCTTTACATTTTACTCCCTGGCAGACCTGTTCAATCGAACACCATCTCGACTTCTCTGGGAAGCATCCAGCCATGCTGCAATTAATTCATTCATACAGCAGTGAACTGAAGCAACGTAGAATAAACGAACTTGCCCAAGGTTCAACACCGCTGCACAGGATTTGAACCCGCGTTCTCTCAGTCGAGAATCTGGAGTTCTTACCACTGCACTACTGCGCTCCATGCTAGTACATGACAAGCACTTGTGGTAGGTGCTGTCATAGTAAAATCGTTTACTGCATGAAATACAGTGAAATGGCTCATGAGCTCTTACAGTGATACTTGACATAGATTGTTTCGACCTCGGTGCAATCATAGAAGAAATGTAGAGCATTGGATAGGATGGCTCGATTTGGGCCAGATACAAAAATATCTGGAATCTCATGAACTGGCCCGTTTAGACTTGGTACATTTCAAAGTTCGTTTTTAAGGTTAAAAACAACTGCAGATATATAAAGTAAATAATTAGTTTGTTAATTTAACTCTCACGAAAAATTATAACTTGTAAAAAATAATGGCTTCATTGAGATTTACAGGAATAACAATTTGTGTGTGGACGTTACTCAAGTATCAGTTGCCGGATAACAAACAATGTGGCTGCCGGATAACAAACAATGTGATTGCTGGATAACAAACAATGTAGCTGCTAGATAACAAACAATGTGGCTGCTAGATAACAAACAATGTGGCTGCTAGATAACAAACAATGTGGCTGCTGGATAACAAACCATGTGATAGGTGGATAATAAACAATGTGGCTGCTGGATAACAATCAATGTGGCTGCTGGATAACAACCAATTTTGATGAGGCTGCCGAGTCCGCGTTGATTAACATTGGTTAACTGGCCTACTACATAATTATTCTAATAATAGATAGTGATACTTGAATATACTATTGATTAAATTCATAAAATATGATCCATGCGTGGATGCAAGTTGACCATCAGTAAAACTGAACTTGCTTTTCCTACGAGAACGGCAGAGCTAGATTGATGCATATGACGCAGATAACGAACACAATATGCTTCGCGGAAAACTGATGTGCAACACAGGATGGCGGCGGAAAGATAAGACGCCAACAACTGCAACGTGCGTGATCGCTGGCAAACCGTATTTCACTAGAATTTTCACAAATTAGAAAGTTCTAATTTTGCACACGTCATTATTTACTGAAAATTTTCACTTGGACAACCATGCAGATCATTCTACTTGTCCGGACAACAAATCACTTGTCCCGGACAACTGGACAATCGCTTATTTTGAACGATATATATAACAGCAAGTTAACTTTTAAATGTATATCTATATTTCCCACCTTTGTAAACACGCAGTTCGTGTACCACAGCAACACGTTCGCAGCAGATATAGGAATTGTGGACCAAATATAGGAAATATGAGAATATCTATTAAAATATAAGGATTATTGGAAAATAAAAGGAATGCGGCTTACCCTGCCACAAGAACCACTCACTTGTAACAGAAGTCGGCTGAGTGCACGTGATAGCGAGCAAGATTTCCATCAAAAGGTGGCGTTGCAAGACAGCGAATCTCGGCACAGAGGTTGTAACGGCCCAACAGACAATGGTCGCAAGCCCGACAAGGCACGGCTGGCTCCAGGGCTACTCTGTCTCCTACAGAAAGTCTCCAGTTAACAACACAAGAGAACAAAAAAACATTTCTTCTACAAAATAAAACAAAACCTCCTGAACATTAACCTGCCATAATACCTTATAGTCCCATGCACCTGTAGTTGAAATAGCAATCCTGATAAATATATGTACATATAGTCATGTATACAAATACAAGCACATATATATTATACATATATACATGTATATATATATATATGTAAACACATCATATTCATGTTATCCCTGAGTAATTTAAGAGTCTGGAACCTACTGCCCCCAGAATCTCCATTACATCCCTTCCAATATACTGTGATTCTGTGAGTACAATTTATCTTGTGGCTCCAACCCACCTAATCTGACTGTAAATAAATGGATTAATGATTTAAACCAAACATATTAACACACATTATAACTGCGATATTAAAGTTTTAAAAATTTTCTATCACATTTATGTATCCACGGTAACCCACCTCAATGCACATAACACTGGCAACATTCCCAAGTTAGCCTCTAAAGGGGTTATTTAGAGAGCATAAACACAACACTCAAAGCTAGTGTTGTCACTGTACATAGTATTGTCAACATACTAGTGTAGTCACTGTACTACTGTCAACATACTAGTGTAGTCACTGTACTATTGTCAACATGTTAGTGTAGTCACTGTACTATTGTCAACATGTTAGTGTAGTCACTGTACTACTGTCAACATGCTAGTGTAGTCACTGTACTACTGTCAACATGCTAGTGTAGTCACTGTACTACTGTCAACATGCTAGTGTAGTCACTGTACTACTGTCAACATGCTAGTGTAGTCACTGTACTACTGTCAACATGCTAGTGTAGTCACTGTACTATTGTCAACATGTTAGTGTAGTCACTGTACTACTGTCAACACGCTAGTGTAGTCACTGTACTATTGTCAAAATGTTAGTGTAGTCACTGTACTACTGTCAACATGCTAGTGTAGTCAATGTACTATTGTCAACATGTTAGTGTAGTCACTGTACTACTGTCAACATACTAGTGTAGTCACTGTACTACTGTCAACATGCTAGTGTAGTCACTGTACTACTGTCAACATGCTAGCGTAGTCACTGTACTATTGTCAACATGCTAGCGTAGTCACTGTACTATTGTCAACATGCTAGTGTAGTCACTGTACTATTGTCAACATGCTAGTGTAGTCACTGTACTACTGTCAACATACTAGTGTAGTCACTGTACTACTGTCAACATACTAGTGTAGTCACTGTACTACTGTCAACATGTTAGTGTAGTCACTGTACTATTGTCAACATGCTAGCATAGTCACTGTACTACTGTCAACATGCTAGTGTAGTCAGTGTACTACTGTCAACATGCTAGTGTAGTCACTGTACTACTGTCAACATGCTAGTGTAGTCACTGTACTACTGTCAACATTCTAGTGTAGTCATTGTACTACTGTCAACATGCTAGTGTAGTCACTGTACTATTGTCAACATGCTAGTGTAGTCACTGTACTACTGTCAACATGTTAGTGTAGTCACTGTACTACTGTCAACATGTTAGTGTAGTCACTGTACTTCTGTCAACATGTTAGTGTAGTCACTGTACTACTGTCAACATGCTAGTGTAGTCACTGTACTATTGTCAACATGCTAGTGTAGTCACTGTACTACTGTCAACATGCTAGTGTAGTCACTGTACTATTGTCAACATGCTAGTGTAGTCACTGTACTACTGTCAACATGCTAGTGTAGTCACTGTACTATTGTCAACATGCTAGTGTAGTCACTGTACTACTGTCAACATGCTAGTGTAGTCACTGTACTATTGTCAACATGCTAGTGTAGTCACTGTACTACTGTCAACATGCTAGTGTAGTCACTGTACTATTGTCAACATGCTAGTGTAGTCACTGTACTACTGTCAACATGCTAGTGTAGTCACTGTACTATTGTCAACATGCTAGTGTAGTCACTGTACTACTGTCAACATACTAGAGTAGTCACTGTACTACAGTCAACATGCTAGTGTAGTCACTGTACTACTGTCAACATGCTAGTGTAGTCACTGTACTATTGTCAACATGCTAGTGTAGTCACTGTACTACTGTCAACATGTTAGTGTAGTCACTGTACTATTGTCAACATGTTAGTGTAGTCCAGGGCCTCACCCAGGATAACATTTTTGCCCGTCCAAATTTTTTCAGACATGCTACGGGCATGAACGCGCGATCGGATGCGGGATAGGACATGCCACTATGAGTATATATATATATGTGTGTGTGTATATATATATACATATACACCAGCATGGTAAATTTTGGTAATAATACTTAGTGTGTCCAATCATAAAATAAACTAAAAGTACAGTGTACATATTACCATTTATGAAGGCAAGGCAGAGAACATGGCTGAATGCACATATCACGCGTGATCAGAAATGTAAGTACTCGGTTAGCATTTTTCGTGTCAAATGGTGCATTTTCTGTTTAAAAGTGAAAAACTAAGCCCATTTCTGTTCAGAAAAGTAATATTTTATTTCAAAGTTACCTTTGAAAAATAATACATTGTGTCAAATATTTAAAATATCACAACGTTATGATCTCTGCATCTAAATAATACTGTTTACTTGGTGGTTAACTTTTTTAATAACATTTATTTGTGAAATATTTGCAACACAATAACAACCGTACATAATAAATTTAGATAATACAATAATTTCTGTCTCACAATAACATAAATGTCTGGTTGTTCCTCATGCAGCAGTGCTTAATATATACAATGACAAATGTAATTTATACAAGCAATCATATTAAGAATTATGAATGTTCAAATCACTGATGCTGTTTCATTTTAGCTAGCGCTATATATGATCCAATAGAATTTGTTAGAACTACAAAACGCGGGGTATATCACTTTGAGCCAGTGTAACCTAGGCTGTTGTTATTCCTTCGAGTTTTGTGTTCGAAACAGCAATATGTACACTTATGCATGTTATAACGATGTGACAATTACATTTATTTAGCAACATATCTTCAATGCGCTTAGCGGACAGGCAGACAACGATCGCAAAACGGTTTATGTTAGCGCCTTTCGCCCGCGTCCCTGTTTACGTCGGTTGATACCAAGGTCAAAGAGCCTATATTTAGACAGGAAACATCACTGAGCAAAATCATGGCAGTCTACAATTTGAGTTTTTGCCTGCCATTTGGGAGGCTACCACGTGCGTCAATGCATATGTTCTGGCTTGGTGTGCCTCCAGAATGGCGGACTAACCGCTCCACTTACGTACTTTGAAGAATGGAAATAGCTCATGCTGCACCGTCTTGTATTGATACACGGTCTTTGCCTTTGGTTGACACGACTCACGAGGTAGCACCGGCGCCATCACACTCGTAACGATTTGCGTGTTTTAAAAATCGTCATAAATTCACCCAAATAAACAAATACCATTGCACAGTAATCTTGTTTGTTTCAAAATATCGCCAATAAAGTCAGTATCGTTTACGGTGTTGGTGAATCTACTCTTTTAGCGTTTACTGAGTTTCTGTTCAAAAACATAAATCCCTTTTCGAAATGTCGATTACGCGGAATTCCATTCGTTTTCCAAGAACGCGTCGTAATCAGCTGGTGTTTATTGTATCTCCCTGTCCTGATGTTGACTTCACATAGGATTATTTAGTCTACATAGACATAGGCAAGTGTCGGGTGCCTTTCAAGGAGCCAGGGCTAGTGGGTAGGTAACAATTACCCTAGCAAGTCGCCGCTAGTGGGTAGGTGACAATTATCTTAGTATGTCGAAGCCTGGCGTTTGTCGGGGAGCTGGCCAGGCGATCCGGGTGGGCGATTTTCAAAACCAGTCTCTGTAGATTTTGTAACTGGCTTCACGGCTGTTTCAATGATGTCATAAAAATGGCATGGATGGGCTGGCCCGTGCAAAAAAACGACAATCAATTTGACCCCGTCCAAAAAACGCAATTTATGAATATACCCGTCCACAAGACGGGTGGACGGGTCTCTGGGTGAGGCCCTGGTGTAGTCACTGTACTACTGTCAACATACTAGTGTAGTCACTGTACTATTGTCAACATGCTAGTGTAGTCACTGTACTACTGTCAACATACTAGTGTAGTCATTGTACTACAGTCAACATGCTAGTGTAGTCACTGTACTACTGTCAACATGCTAGTGTAGTCACTGTACTATTGTCAACATGCTAGCGTAGTCACTGTACTACTGTCAACATACTAGTGTAGTCACTGTACTACAGTCAACATGCTAGTGTAGTCACTGTACTATTGTCAACATGCTAGCGTAGTCACTGTACTACTGTCAACATGCTAGTGTAGTCACTGTACTACAGTCAACATGCTAGTGTAGTCACTGTACTATTGTCAACATGCTAGCGTAGTCACTGTACTACTGTCAACATGCTAGTGTAGTCACTGTACTACAGTCAACATGCTAGTGTAGTCACTGTACTATTGTCAACATGCTAGCGTAGTCACTGTACTACTGTCAACATGCTAGTGTAGTCACTGTACTACAGTCAACATGCTAGTGTAGTCACTGTACTATTGTCAACATGCTAGCGTAGTCACTGTACTACTGTCAACATGCTAGTGTAGTCACTGTACTACAGTCAACATGCTAGTGTAGTCACTACTACTGTCAACATGCTAGTATAGTCACTGTACTATTGTCAACATGCTAGTGTAGTCACTGTAGTAATGTCAACATGCTAGTGATGTCAGTGGTCAATGTAATATTGTCAATATGCTAAAGATGTCCCTGTACTATTGTCAGCATGCTAGTGATGTCACTAGTATTGTCAACATGATAATTGTTTAAGAAAACTTAAGCAAATACAGATTTCTTGTCTCTAGTGACACTACCACATGGAATGTCAATACCAAATAAGAGAAAAAGTTACTGCAGAATACTGCAGAGTTTTTTTTAAGAAAATAGAAAAAATGTGAAAATTTTGCATTATTGGGGGCCCTGGGGAGCCATTATATTGATTCAATCAACTACAGATTTCTTGTGTATAGTGGCACTACCACATGAAATGTCTATGCAAAATCAGAGAAAACGTTACTGAAGAGACTTTTTTTAATTAAATGGGCCAAGAGGCCCTGAAGTCCTTTGGATTAATACGTCTATATGTCAACCCGGCTGACCAAATGAGTGATAAGTTGGAAAAATTGTAACATTGTTTTCTTACATTCTTGTAAAGGTTGGGTAGGGTGCTATACACGGTTTCAAAAATTATGACTGCTAAAAAAAATTGGCGAAGTTACGGTGCATTGAACATGATAAGGGTCAAAAAGTGAAAAAGATAAAAACGGCTGTTAAGAAGTTTTACATTATATATGAAATGGATTGCATGAAATTATAACTGAGTTTAGATTAATACCACGTCTCGGTAATTAAGCAACTGTACTGTCTATTGTTTGTAATGTATGTATACTAAATGTAAGTTACTGAGGTACATAACTGAGTTTAGATTAATACCACGTCTCGGTAATTAAGCAACTGTACTGTCTATTGTTTGTAATGTATGTATACTACATGTAAGTTACCGAGGTACATAACTGAGTTTAGATTAATACCACGTCTCGGTTATTACACTGGAAGTACAAATGTGCTGCTACAAAGACTTATCAAGTTATGCCAGATCATGTCTTTATGTGTAAAACTAAGTGGACAGATTATTTGAGAGCAAAAGGTAGACAAAAGAAAATAAAAAATGATGAAGCTAATGCAGAGATTAAGAGAATTGACTTGAGGGTATAAATGCTTTATAAAACAAATATCAAAATGCTACCATAAACAGTTACATGAAAACTTGCGCAACCTAAAACATAGCAAGCATGCAGAATACTGGGATATACTTAAAGGGAATAAAAACATCTATGGCTTGAATACCTCAGTAACTTACATGTAGTATACATACATTACAAACAATAGACAGTACAGTTGCTTAATTACCGAGACGTGGTATTAATCTAAACTCAGGTATGTACCTCAAAAACTTACATGTAGTATACATACATTACAAACAATAGACAGTACAGTTGCTTAATTACCGAGACGTGGTATTAATCTAAACTCAGTTATGTACCTCAGTAACTTACATGTAGTATACATACATTACAAACAATAGACAGTACAGTTGCTTAATTACCGAGACATGGTATTAATCTAAACTCAGTTATGTACCTCGGTAACTTACATGTAGTATACATACATTACAAACAATAGACAGTACAGTTGCTTAATTACCGAGACGTGGTATTAATCTAAACTCAGTTATGTACCTCAGTAACTTACATGTAGTATACATACATTACAAACAATAGACAGTACAGTTGCTTAATTACCGAGACGTGGTATTAATCTAAACTCAGTTATGTACCTCAGTAACTTACATGTAGTATACATACATTACAAACAATAGACAGTACAGTTGCTTAATTACCGAGACGTGGTATTAATCTAAACTCAGTTATGTACCTCAGTAACTTACATGTAGTATACATACATTACAAACAATAGACAGTACAGTTGCTTAATTACCGAGACGTGGTATTAATCTAAACTCAGTTATGTACCTCAGTAACTTACATGTAGTATACATACATTACAAACAATAGACAGTACAGTTGCTTAATTACCGAGACGTGGTATTAATCTAAACTCAGTTATGTACCTCAGTAACTTACATGTAGTATACATACATTACAAACAATAGACAGTACAGTTGCTTAATTACCGAGACGTGGTATTAATCTAAACTCAGTTATGTACCTCGGTAACTTACATGTAGTATACATACATTACAAACAATAGACAGTACAGTTGCTTAATTACCGAGACGTGGTATTAATCTAAACTCAGTTATGTACCTCAGTAACTTACATGTAGTATACATACATTACAAACAATAGACAGTACAGTTGCTTAATTACCGAGACGTAGTATTAATCTAAACTCAGTTATGTACGTCAGTAACTTACATTAGTATACATACATTACAAACAATAGACAGTACAGTTGCTTAATTACCGAGACGTGGTATTAATCTAAACTCAGTTATGTACCTCAGTAACTTACATGTAGTATACATACATTACAAACAATAGACAGTACAGTTGCTTAATTACCGAGACGTAGTATTAATCTAAACTCAGTTATGTACGTCAGTAACTTACATGTAGTATACATACATTACAAACAATAGACAGTACAGTTGCTTAATTACCGAGACGTAGTATTAATCTAAACTCAGTTATGTACGTCAGTAACTTACATTAGTATATATACATTACAAACAATAGACAGTTCAGTTGCTTAATTACCGAGACGTGGTATTAATCTAAACTCAGTTATGTACCTCAGTAACTTACATGTAGTATACATACATTACAAACAATAGACAGTACAGTTGCTTAATTACCGAGACGTGGTATTAATCTAAACTCAGTTATGTACCTCGGTAACTTACATGTAGTATACATACATTACAAACAATAGACAGTACAGTTGCTTAATTACCGAGACGTGGTATTAATCTAAACTCAGTTATGCATCTCAGTAACTTACATGTAGTATACATACATTACAAACAATAGACAGTACAGTTGCTTAATTACTGAGACGTGGTATTAATCTAAACTCAGTTATGCATCTCAGTAACTTACATGTAGTATACATACATTACAAACAATAGACAGTACAGTTGCTTAATTACCGAGACGTGGTATTAATCTAAACTCAGTTATGTACCTCGGTAACTTACATGTAGTATACATACATTACAAACAATAGACAGTACAGTTGCTTAATTACCGAGACGTGGTATTAATCTAAACTCAGTTATGTACCTCAGTAACTTACATGTAGTATACATACATTACAAACAATAGACAGTACAGTTGCTTAATTACCGAGACGTAGTATTAATCTAAACTCAGTTATGTACGTCAGTAACTTACATGTAGTATACATACATTACAAACAATAGACAGTACAGTTGCTTAATTACCGAGACGTGGTATTAATCTAAACTCAGTTATGTACCTCGGTAACTTACATTAGTATATATACATTACAAACAATAGACAGTTCAGTTGCTTAATTACCGAGACGTGGTATTAATCTAAACTCAGTTATGTACCTCAGTAACTTACATTAGTATACATACATTACAAACAATAGACAGTTCAGTTGCTTAATTACCGAGACGTGGTATTAATCTAAACTCAGTTATGTACCTCGGTAACTTACATGTAGTATACATACATTACAAACAATAGACAGTACAGTTGCTTAATTACCGAGACGTGGTATTAATCTAAACTCAGTTATGTACCTCGGTAACTTACATGTAGTATACATACATTACAAACAATAGACAGTACAGTTGCTTAATTACCGAGACGTGGTATTAATCTAAACTCAGTTATGTACCTCGGTAACTTACATGTAGTATACATACATTACAAACAATAGACAGTACAGTTGCTTAATTACCGAGACGTGGTATTAATCTAAACTCAGTTATGTACCTCAGTAACTTACATGTAGTATACATACATTACAAACAATAGACAGTACAGTTGCTTAATTACCGAGACGTGGTATTAATCTAAACTCAGTTATGTACCTCGGTAACTTACATGTAGTATACATACATTACATATAATTATGGAGGGCCACTTGATTTAATACTGTTTTAAATAGCACAAATTAATGTGTTGTCTGATTATTATAATCTTGACATAAATGTATAGTATGCACTGATAAGACTAAGTCTAAGACGACTACTTAGTTGCTTGGCTATACGGAAGCACTGCACTGTTTCTTTTTGCCTGGATGTCAACACTTCAAACATGATACTTATTCTTCTTAAAAATGAAAACTACTGCCTTTATTTGTTATCATGTGTGTTTGTGTAGCACTTTGTGAACCCAGGATCTCCACATCTGGTTTTTTCACAGCAGACTTACAGTGATTAAATTATGATGGTTCATTTTAGTGTATGCCTATATGGCCATTGGGTAGTCAAGTTACTGGTAGTCCTCGGTTGGCATAACATTCATTTTAATTGACCTATCCTTCCACCTCCGTCTTTATTTGTTGCCATTAGCATAGGTCTACCTTGCTGCGAATGAAATATATCTATAATTCTTTAAGATAATGTAGTTAATTCCGCCAAGCCTGCCACCCCTAAATACATAAATGGAGTAATCCACTATGACTCGTTTACAATGTAGCGCTGCTGCATAGCATCGGAGTCACTAATGCAGTAAAGGCGGCGATACACAGTCCGATTGTCTCGTAATGTATAGGGTTGTCTGGTGACGTCGCGGCACGTGAATTGGTCATGTCACAAATATGCCCGCGAAACGTCGTTAATTATGCTTTATTGCCCAGCCCTAGACTGCAAGATTCGTAATTTACTAGCCATAATACCAACGACCTGACCACAACATGATCCCAATAAACCATAACAAACCTTTTGTGAGCCTTTTGTGCATATGTGTATTTTTTTTGGCGAAAAGATCGCTATCTGCCATGATTGGCATGGGTGACCGGCATAAACAACGTTGCTGTAAGAACGAAGAGCACTAAATAAATACATGTAGTACCTAATAAAAAACGTATAGGGTGGAACTAATAACAGTAAATAACCGTAGACCCAAATAAAAAACATATAGGGTGGAACTGCCAACATTAAATAAGCGTACAGACCCGAATAAGACCACATAGGCTCGCATTTTTAGTCCAAATAAATAGCCGTACATATACGCTTATTTGGAATGCAATAGTAGGCAAGTTGTTTACAGCCTCCATTAACACGAGACTGACCACATACCTAAACGAAGCGAATGTAATAGGTGAAGAACAGGCAGGGTTCCACACTTGATCATATATTTGTTTTGCGCTCGTTGGTTGAATTGTATTTGTCTCGACGCAAAAGGCTTTACTGTGCCTTCATCGATTATAAGAAAGCATTTGATTTAGTAGACCGGTCCTCACAGTGGTCTAAGATAATTTCATGCGGTATTAATGGTAATGTGTTGAAAGTTGTATGCAACATGTACAAAAATGCTAAATCATGTATAAAACAGGGCCAGGCTGTGTCAGCCTTCTTCTCATGTGATGTAGAGGTATGGCAAGGAGAAAAATTGTGTCCTTTGTTATTTGCTATTTACCTGAATAATTTTGAACACTGTTAGTCATAATTATAAGGGACTTGACATGGCAGCTGGTGAAATTTACAACAACCTTAGTGATGATGATGTAGACATTTTCTTGAAAATGTATGTTCTACTATACGCTGATGACACTAGATTGATTCAATCAAATACAGACTTCTTGTGTATAGCGTAACTATGTCAACTCTTCTAATGGTTGACATTTGGTTGTTTCAGGTGTCAACTATATTGTGAATCTGTAATTATTAGTTTATATTGATACAATTGATTTACATGGTACCATGTCTACACAAGGCATGGCAAATGTACACAGAACAGTAGAATGCATTTGATATCAATAAAGTGTAGGATATTTCACTCTATAGTTGTCCAGAATATTAATTTTCTATGTTTGTCACCTACAGGTGACAATACATCTTTAACCAATAGACACCACAGTCACAACATTTTATAATAATTAAATGAACATCAAAATAAACACAACTTACAATTACAGAAAATCAAGAGGCAACTGAGTTTAACAGAGGTCAAATGTGTCTGCTCTGCTTGTGACCAATTAAAGATTAGTCAAGGCCTCAATGGAACGATGCAGAGTGGAGTGAGGCTGGGCTCTGTTTCTGGCAAAATACACAAAATCTACTGTTGGGGGTGGTCTCAAGGGCCCTTCTCAAAACCACATCACTAGATAATGTAAAACTTTTGTACTCTGGGGGCCTCTGAGGTGCCCTTAGAATGATTAAATCAAATATTTCTTGTGTATAGTGGCTGCACCCTACGATACATCTATGCAAAATTTGAGAAAAAGTTACTGAACGGTTTTTGAAAAAAAAGGCAAAATGTGACAAATTACCAGTTTGTTTGGCCTTTGAGGGCCCTACGGGGCCCTTAGAATGATTCAATCAAATACAGAGTTCTCGTGCATAGTGGCAGTACCCCAATGTCGTCTATGCAAAATTAGAGAAAAAGTTACTGAACGGTTTCTGAGATATGGCAGCTAACAGAGGACGGCGGACGCAGAGTGATGGCAATAGTCCCTTGGACCTTCGGCCCAAAGGACTAAGAATAGGCAAAATGTGAAAATTTACCAGTTTGGGGATCTGGGGGGCCCTTAGAATGATTCAATCAAATACAGATTTCTTGTGCATAGTGGCAATACACTAGGACTAAAAATTAACCTTTTTTCCTGCTACCAGATAATTATTGAGTGGATGTATGCCTTACATCCAGCGAGACTAATGTAGCCACATATGTTAGCTGTCAAATAAGGTAAAAATTATTCAAATCCGTTGAGAACGTTTATTTTTATGATTTTTCCGATATAAAAATAGGCCATTCTAGCAGCCCGATCACTGCTGCTTTCGCTATCGGCATACAGCTGCAGCGCTGCCTGGACAAACATGAGTTATTGCACTGCCAAGTTGATGAATTTTCACCTCAAAAAGCACCAAATGTCGTTCTATCTGAACTAGTATAATAACCTTATTCATGAATACTGTCAGGCATTTTGTCGAAATATTGATGCGGTAACTTGAGATAATCCGAAGTAAAGTTTCGAAGTGAACAATTCTCCGCAACGATGTCCGCCATTTTGTTGTTTATTACAGCTCCAGGGCCGGGGGCAGGGTATCTGAAATGCTTTGTTCTGATTCACTGAATTACCATAGCATCACATGTTTTTTCAGCTAGGCAGTCACTAGCTGTCAATCAATCTGCTCATGAATAAATCATAATAATATATTTTATTTGGTATAGCGCCACATCCAATATTGTTCGTGGCGCTTCACAACATATTAAAATACATAAAAATGGTGGAATTGCAATAAATATGTATATGTATAATAATTTAAAATAAATATTAGTGGTAAAGAATAAAATGAATAAATACATACATAGTGAATAATGTAGAATTTCTAAATAATTAAGTAAATAAATAGCAGTTATTCATCAAAATTAAATAATATTAATAATAATCAATCTAATACTAATAAATAAATATATATCTGTATGATTAATCCATCTTGAAAAAATAGGCAAGAGGTGTCTTTAGAATGATTCAATCAAATACAGATTTCTTGTGTATAGTGGCACTACCACAAGAAATGTCTATGCAAAATCAGAGAAAAGGTTATTGAAGAGTTTTAAAAAAATAGACAAAATGTGAAAATTTACCAGTTTGGGAGGTCCTAGGGGGAGGGTAGAATGATTAAATCAAATACAGATTTCTTGTGCATAGTGGCAGTACCCTAAGATATAGAGAAAAAGTTGCTGAACAGTTTCTGAGATATGGCAGCTAACCGGGTACGGCGGAAGCAGAGTGATGGCATAAGTCTGTTGGACCTTCGGCCCAAAGGACTAAAAAGTGATGTCACTGTGACCGTAGTATTGTCATCATACTAGTGATGTCAGTCTCAGCACAAAATCATCAAAACTGACCGACAGGTGTCGCAATGTTGCAACTTACCTAACTGGAGGTGAGTGACCCTTGACCCCAGCTTTGTAACAGTTCCGCTCGACTCGTGTCCAAGTAGCATGGGCTGGCGAACAACGAAATCTCCAATGGCGCCATGGGTCCAGTAATGGACGTCAGAGCCACAGATGCCAACTGAATGCACTGCGATCTGCACCTCTGGAGCACATACGTACTGGTGTTATATATATGCTGAAAGAATACTGTGCCAAGAGTGGGCACCTAGGGCCATGACAGAAGCATACATGCATACCCTTGTACTAACTTAAACTAAGGTGTCAGCATGTAAGTTGCTTCCGGATTCAGCTAAATTCATAATTTAGAAGTGAAGTTAGTTACATTTCTGAAATCTTAATCCTGCGTGTCTGAGCTTTCGGCATCATCACCATGCCTTCCCAGAGTTGAATTGAATCATTCTCAGTTGTCACGTGATGTTGCTGGCATTTGTCACATAATAACAATTCCAAGAATATCGCAGGAAGATTGTAACTGGTCAACACAGACACCGGCTGCAATCTTCCTGCGATAAGCTCCGTTCGAGAAAGGTAACAAACTTCACTTCTAAATTAAGGTGGTTTGCGCTAACTTTTAGAAAACATAGTTCAAACATAAGCAGAATAACATGCAATTACGTGACGGACATACAATGCTGATCTGCTGCTCATTGGCATGTGGTTAAAACGAGGGCTAACCCATCTAGATAATAGAATTTGGTAACTTGCCTAGCACCCTGTGGTAACTCACCTAGCATCAGGGCCTCACCCAGGATAAAATTTTTGCCAGTCAAGTCAAGTCAAATTTTTTCAGACAAGCTACGAAGTGCGGTCGGGCACGCGATTGAACGCGTGATCGGATGTGGGATAGGACATGCAACTATGAGTATATATATATATATATACACCAGCATGGTAAATTTTGGTATTTCTGTTCAGAAAAGTAATATTTTATTTCAAAGTTAACTTTGAAAAATAATACATTCTGTCAAATATTTAAAATATCACAATGTTATGATCTCTGCATCTAAATAATACTGTTTACTTGGTGGTTAACTTTTCTAATAACATTTATTTGTGAAATATTTGCAACACAATATCAACCGTACATAATAAATTTAGATAATACAATAATTTCTGTCTCACAATAACATAAATGTCTGGTTGTTCCTCATGCAGCAGTGCTTAATATATACAATGACAAATGTAATTTATACAAGCAATCATATTAAGAATTATGAATGTTCAAATCACTGATGCTGTTTCATTTTCTTCTTCTATGTGCCATGTCTGTCACAGGCGTTGGCGATCATGGCCCTCCAAACCGCACGGTTGTGTGTAGTTTGTAGCAGTTCTGTTGTGCTCCTTCCACACCATGTTGAGAGAATATATATTATTTTTATTCTCTGGCGTCCTCTGGATCTTTTTCCTTCTATCTTTCCTGTTGTTACTATTGGTTCTAACTTTTTCTTTCTCATGACATGGCCTATAAACTGTGCTTGTTGATGATCTTTCTTTTTGATTTGGCTGTCCTAAGGATGACTTCATTGCTTTGCTTTGCAGTCCCTGGCACTCGCAGCATTCTTCTTAAGAACCACATTTCAGTGGCTTCTATGGTTTTTTGTGAACTTTTGGTTATTGTCCAGGATTCACATCCATATAGCAATATGGGCTCTATGTAGCATTGCAGTACACGTTTTCTCACTTCAATTGATATATTTTTATTTGTTAAAATGTTTTTCATGTGGTGAAAAGCTGCCATGTTGCATGTTGGAGTGTAATTTTTCTTTGAGATGACCATGGTTTCTGTTTTCTTTTTGTTCAGGGACAGACCTTTTTTCTCACTTTCCCTTATTACTGTATCTAGCATCTGTTGTAGCTCTATTTCGTTCTCAGCAATCAGTACTGTGTCGTCTGCATATTGTAAATGAATCATGTTGTATCCCCCTACTTGAATGCCTGGCATATCTTCTAATGTGCGTAAGATAATCTCACTGTATAGTGAAAAGAGATCGGGTGATAGGACACACCCTTGTCTTATACCACGTTTTATTTCTTGAAATTTACTGATGTCATTTTCTATTCGTATTGCTGCTGTTTGTTCCCAGTACAGATTTCTCACAACTCTCAGATCTTTCCCATCAATGTTCAAACTTTCCAGCATTGATATGATTTCTTCATGACGAACTCTGTCAAATGCCTTTGTGTAATCAATAAAACATACATACATATCTTTCTGCACTTCCAGTGCTCTCTCAATCAACGTTCGTAGGATGTATATTGCATTACTTGCACCTTTAACTTCTACAAATCCACATTGTTCTTCAGCAATTTCCGGCTTTATTTTGTTTTTCATTCTGGTCATAATAATTTTAAGACTAATTGTACGGTGAAGTTCACATTCAATTGCACCTGGTTTCTTTGGTATTGCTACAAAAATGGATATGGATAAATCAGTTGGGATTCGTCCGCTGTCATATATTTTGTTCAAGAAGTCTGTTACTATATCAATACCAAATTCCTCTAAACACTCAATCATTTCAATGGTAATATTATCTGGTCCAGCAGCTTTTCCCTTTTTCATTGATCTGATGGCTTTTCGAACCTCGTCCTTCAATATAGGAGGACCATCAAAGTTCTTCTTAATTGAAGGTCTTTCACCCCTTTCATCATCGTACAGTTCACCAATATATTCTGACCATCTCTCGAGTATTTTGTCTTTGTCCATTATTATGTTTCCTTCTTTAGATTTCAGGCAGCCTGTAGCTGAGCATGTTCTTTTCCCTGTGATTTCTCTTATTCTAGCATGCATGGATTTTGTGTCGTGTTTATTCTTCTGTTCAATTTCTTTGCATTGTTCATTAAGCCATTCCTCTTTCGTTAGATTACATTTGGCTGTTATATCCTTGTTCATTGCTACATATGCATCATGATTTTGCATAATTTTCCTCCTTTCATCCATCAACTTTAGAATATCGTCAGTCATCCATTTTTTCTTTGCTTTTCTGCATTGCCTAGGAATAGTTTCTTCTGCAGCCTGTGTGATTGATTCCTTCATTTGTTCCCATTGGTCATCCACATCTTGAATGTCATTCACAACATTGAAACTGTTTTGTACTGCTACATTGAATTTCTCTTTGATCGCTGAATCTGATTTTAGTATATTCATGTCTAGTTTCATGTTCTTTGATGCTCTTTTCCTTTTCTTCAGTTTCATTCGGAACTTGGCTCGCACTGGCACATGGTCGGAATCACAGTCTGCCCCGGAAAAGGTCTTTGCCACCAGTAGGGCATTTCTAAATCTTTTACTGACCAGGATATAATCAATTTGGTTCCGTGTACAGTCTCCTGGACTTTTCCAAGTCCAAAGTCTTCTTGGGTGTTGTTGGAACCAGGTGTTTCCTACAATCAAGTCATGAGATTTTGCCCACTCTATTAGTTTATCTCCTCTCTCATTTCTGCTCCCCAGGCCATATGGTCCAACTATGTCTTCGCATCTTTCCCCACCAACTTTACCATTAAAGTCTCCCATAACTATTACAATCCCCTGTGATTTGCAATGTGATTTTGCTAATTCAAGATCATTATAAAATGTCTCGTGCTCTTCATCAGATTTGTCTGCGGTTGGTGCGTACACTTGTATGATGTTAATGTTAAATGGTTTGCCACTGATTTTCACCAAGAGGATGCGATCCGATATGGTCCAGTATCCTAGTAAGCATTTTGCTCTTTCTTCATCCAACAGAATTCCAACTCCTCTTTCATATTTATCGCCTCCTGAGTAAATTATTGTGTTATTATCTGATGACATCAATCCTGCCCCTGTCCATCTAACTTCACACATTCCCATTATATTTATCCTCAGTCTTGTCGCTTCTTGTTTGATGTTTTCTAGTTTTCCTTTCTGATATAGAGTTCTTACATTCCATGTAGCAATATTCAAAATCTTTCTGTTGTACACAGTAGCTGGATAACGATCTGATGTCACCTGTCGCACATGACTATCCCTACCGAGCGAGGTGGTCCTGTCAGAACTGTCAGAACAACCGTTCACGCTGTTAACGTTATCTTCTGTGGTTTTGTGGGTCATGATTGTCTTGGGAAAGATACAGCAGTGGTTTCCCATTGCCTTCTGCCGGTTTTTGATTTGGTTTACTCCAAAGAACAGTAGCTCGTACTGAGCTGTGCTTGCCATCGTTGTCCATACAACTGGATCTTCCGCCGCCGGAACTGAGGGGACATGCTGTCCATCACATCCTCTGCTGTCAAGTTTCATTTTAGCTAGCGCTATATATGACGCCATCCAAAGGAATTTGTTAGAACTACAAAACGCGGGGTATATCACTTTGAGCCAGCGTAACCTAGGCTGTTGTTATTCCTTCGAGTTTTGTGTATGAAACAGGAATATGTACACTTATGCATGTTATAACGATGTGACAATTACATTTAGTTAGCAACATGTCTTCAATGCGCTTAGCGGACAGCCAGACAGCGATCGCAAAAACGGTTTATGTTAGCGCCTTTCGCCAGCATCCCTGTTTTTCGGTTGATACCAAGGTCAAGGAGCCTATATTTAGACAGGTGGCGTCACTGAGCAAAATCATGGCAGTCTACAATTTGAGTTTTTGCCCGCCATTTGGGAGGCTACCACGTACGTCAATGCATATGTTCTGGCTTGGCGTGCCTCCAGAATGGCGGACTAACCGCTCCACTTACGTACTTTGAAGAATGGAAATAGCTCATGCTGCACCCTCTTGTACTGATACACGGTCTTTGCCTTTGGTTGACACGACTCACGAGGTAGCACCGCCGCCATCACACTCGTAACGATTTGCCATGCGTGTTTTAAAAATCGTCATAAATTCACCCAAATAAACGAATACCGTTGCATAGTATTAGTAATCATGTTTGTTTCAAAATATCGCCAATAACGTCAGCATCGTTTACGGTGTTGGTGATTCTACTCTTTTAGCGTTTACTGAGTTTCTATTCAAAAACACAAATCCCGTTTCGAAATGTTGATTACGCAGAATTCCATTCATTTTGCAAGAACGCGTCATAATCGGCAAGTGTTTACTGTATCTCCCTGTCCTGATGTTGACTTCACATAGGATTATTTAGTCTACATAGACATAGGCAAATGTCGGGTGTCTTTCAAGGAGCCAGGGCTAGTGGGTAGGTAACAATTACCCCAGCAAGTCGCCGCTAGTGGGTAGGTAACAATTACCCTAGCAAGTCACCACTAGTGGGTAGGTGACAATTATCTTAGTATGTCGAGGCCTGGCTTGTGTCAGGGAGCTGGCCAGGTGATCCGGGTGGGCGATTTTCAAAACCAGTCTCCGTAGATTTTGTAAATGGCTTCGCGGCAGTTTCAATGACGTCGTAAAAATGGCACGGATGGGCTGGCCCGCGCAAAAAAACGACATGGACGGACCCGTCCACAATCAATTTGACCCTGTCCAACAAACGCAATTTATTAATATACCCGTCCACAGGACGGGTCTCTGGGTGAGGCCCTGCCTAGCATCTTGTGGTAGCTCACCTAGCCCCCTGTGGTAACTCACCTAGCAACCTGTGGTAACTCACCTAGCACCCTGTGGTAACTCACGTAGCACCCTGTGGTAACTCACCTAGCCCCCTATGGTAACTGACCTAGCACCTAGCACCCTGTGGTAACTCACCTCCGGCAGAAGGTTCTGGGATGGGGCGATCCTCCTGAAAATAGCAATACAACTTTCACTGGGGCATTCACCTTTAAACATTTATATGGCGACTTCTCTAAATTCACAGCAAACCTTAATAGATATATATGTATCCCCCATCATAAATAATAGCATTTTGCAGAGCATGCCTCATAACTACATAAATCATACTATTGCTAAAATGTCTCTGGTGCGGATGACAAGGTTCCTTGAAGGCCTGTTGGAAAAGTATGTCTTTAAGAGTGACTTAAATGAATATGTGGCGACCCAGTTCCTGACTAGCCAGTTTCTGACTTGCTGACAAGTCTTGGTACTGGAGTATGGAGTGTAACATTTTACTGTTAAACTTAATGACTTAGACTAAGTTTTGTTCTTAAAGTTAAACTTTGTTTGTAAGTTTGTTCCAAGGACCAAAGGCTTAAACGTTATATTAGCGGTGTCCACATACTATAGGACACAGTTTATGACCCAGGCATTTTTTTATGAGATCTGTATTTTACCGGTTTATTTTCGTAAGCATTTCACTCATTAAAAACTTTTCTAACAGTTTGTTTGCAGAAATTTTGATGTTAGGTGTTAGAGATTTACTTTAGCACATAGATCTTACAGAACAATATGATCAGGTTTTTGTTAAAATGGCAAAAAAACTATTAGATACACGATCAATGCCCCCACCAGTATACTACTAGTTAGTAGCTTTGGCCTCACTACCTCACTCAGAGCCTCACTTGTCACTGGTCCTCAGTGATGGCGCAAATTAGTTGTCCTCCTTCTGTAAGCACTTCAACGAATTCTGCTGTTGTTTCGCGTGGCGCGACTCACGGTCACCGCAGCGCTGTCTCGTTTGCCATGTTTTGGCAGGCTTTTTCTGGTCATTTACCTCATTCACTGCTGTGCTGTTGTTGGAAATTACGTCATTTAAATTTTGAAATTTGACAAGAATTAAGCTGTTACATCAATTTTATGACAAGTGTTTAATTTGCAAATTAAATATAGTTACACTTCTCTATCGCAATTTTTTTTTCTTTCTTCATAACTAGTATGTTCACTTAGTCTGTGTTAAATAAATTGGTTGTGTCCTCTGGTGTACGATATGGTTTTGGGCCATTCAAAAATCATGACATTTGAGAGTTCTGTGTCGGCGAAACCCAGTGTGTGCATCACCGCAGTCGGAGCCAGATGTGTTTTATTATATTTCTTTGAATTAAAATCTTTGCAAAATGAATAGTATCTTTGCATTATTTAAATAATCCATGCCAATTCTGGAATACTTTACTAGTCTTATATATTTGCTAGAAATATACTATAACCTTGGACATGGCTGCCAAGTCTAGGCGATGGTACTAAGTTTAACTTTAACGTTAATTAATTTTATTATTGTAATAATAATATGCATTTAGTTTGATATGTTCAAATTTGCTAACAATTAATTACTTGTTTTATTAAATGTTATATATAAATATCTTCATAATCATGGACATTATGGCCTTTTACTGAAATGTGTCGGTCTGTTGAGGTAGCATGCTAATTAGCCAATATTGTTTATTAATTAAGTTATTATTATTAAATGAATAGTTAATTTAATATATATTTATGACCATAATTAGTGTGGTTATACTCCTTGCATAATATATATAAATATCACCATATTCATGAATAATATGGTCTTTTGTTGAAATGTGTCTAAGTAAAAATGAACTAATTAATTGCATTAATTTGGTTATAAAATATAAAATATTGTAAATTTATTACTCTAGTCAATGTGTTTGAAAACCCTGAAAACAGTATTTAAATACTATATATATACATAAAAATTATGACATTTTAAAGCAAATATTTATCCACAGAAACCACAAAAATTACTCTTTTTTGTTATGGTAAGAGATACACCAAAAATATGCTGTTTTGCCATCTTAAAATTGCAATATGTATTAAAGATATCCTAATAAAATAAAGTGTTGGGTAATACCAAGTTGTGTTCCTTTTAAAAGCTATTACCTTTAATTTAAGCCCATTCCCAATGTTCTACTTCTAGCATATTTATTTTGTTGTTGAATACCTACCTATTGACCCAGACCCTATCCCTGAACGGCAGTGCGCATGCATCAGGTTATATCTCTTCTTATTTCCCGCTCGTACATTTATAGTTAATATCATAAGTTCTAAAGACTGTTATTGTTTAAATCTTACAAAGGTGCAGTAATATCATCATTACTATACGTACGTATTAATATATTTGCAATCAATCATTCCAAAGTCTTATTTCGCCAAAATATTTGCTTAGCAACCACCTGTAGAATTTAAAACAAAATGGCGGAAAAGTAAACAATAAGCTAAGAGCGCGAAACACAAATCACCCCCAATGCAACTCGCATAAATCAGGGTGTTCTAAACACTAAACATCACAGTAATTAAATATACATTAGCTATATAAGACATGTATATAAGACACGTAGATTATATATTCTTAAATCCTTCTCCTCTGTCTTGCCACTTCCTGAACTAACAGGCCTTTCTTCGGGTGTATCATCATCACCCTTGTGTCTTCAACATATTTCAAGCCCTGAGTCGGCCCAGGGCTAGAAAAAAAAACTTAACATTTACCCTATCATTGCTTCTATCTGTTGGTGTTTGCACTAGTCCCAAACCCTGCACTTGCACCTATTCAATTTAGTATAAAAGTTAATAAAATATTATTTATATTTTTTTTTATAGATATATATATATATTTAAATTAATGAATTAAACATTATTTAATAGTAGGTTAATGAAAAATTGTATGTATTAAGTATCTAATAAATATGGCAACTGGTGGTACACCAGTGTTATCTAAAACATCAAGATCTCTACGAGGTAGCTCGTCTAGCTCGTCTAGCTCTAAGGCAACATCATCAAGATACAATTCAAAGAAAAGTCATAAAACAAACAAGAAATTAGAGGCTGACAGAGATCAAGAAAAATGTGTCTGCCCTGACTGCAGCTTGGAAGTTAAAGATAACGAGGACGCCATTGAGTGTGACATCTGTAAGGGATGGTATCACAAAGTCTGTCAAAGTGTGTCTGATGCCTTGTATGCCATATTAACCAGCGATGAAAACCAACAAATCAGTTGGTACTGTAAATCATACCAAAGAGGGGCAAAGGCAATCATGTCACACATCCTTATCATGAACGAGCGTCAAGACCAATTTGAAAAGAAATTGACTGCAATGGAAAATAAACAAAAAGCATTCCAAACCAGAGTCAATGAACTTGAGGAGACAGTCTCAAAAGTATCCAATCTGCAAACTCAGACACCACATGAATCACTAGGAGCAACATACGTAGAACCAGTCATAAACAAAGATGAAATGGTCGCCACTGTGTGCACCCAAATAAATGACCGAATGACCAGAATGAAGAACATTGTGGTATACAATGTGCCAGAGGGGACCAGCACTCTGAAAGAAGACAACACTATTCATGACAGGAAACTAATGAGGGAAATTTCAGGATACACTACAGATGGTAAATACCAACCTGAAGACCTACAAGTAAGGAGATTAGGGAGCAAACAAAGAAAGGAAATGGAAACAGAGGGAACAAGAACTCGTCCGTTACTTGTAACATTCCCAGAAGAGGATAAAAAAGCTTTTGTCATGAAAAACCTATACAAACTGAAAAACAAAGGGGAACCATTCAGTGGAATGGTTATAAAGCATGACATGAGCAAAGATGACAGAGAGAAGGAGCGACTACTACAGAAGGAGGCAAGGGAAAAAACACAGCAGGAGCAGACAACAAATTTTGTCTACCTGGTAAGAGGGCGCCCAGGAGAAAGACAGATCATCAAAGTAAAAAAGAGGGGCGGAAATACCAACCAAACTCTCGCACCACAAGTGCCAGTGCCAGAGAAATAACTGTATGGTACACAAATGCTGATGTGCTAACAAAAGAAAAACTAACAGAACTAAAATGTAGAATAAAAAACCATTCAACTCCACCACAGGTTATAGCAGTGTCAGAAGTAAAACCTAAAAATTATAAAAGACAACTTACCACACAAGAATATAACCTGGAAGGATATTCTATGGAAACTATAAATATTGGTGAGGACACAGGCAGAGGGATGATCTTGTTTCTTCACAATTCGTTGCCATTTGAAGTGCACCAGTTTGATGTTGAGTTCAATGAAGCACAATTTTGCACTTTAAAACTGAAAGGGAAAGACACTCTTCTCATAGGCTCCTTTTATAGGAGTCCAAACAGTACCACCGAGAATAATGACAACCTTAACAAACTACTTGATAAAATAAGTGAGAAAAAATTTGCACGTGTTCTACTACTTGGAGATTTTAACTATCCTAAAATTGATTGGGAAACAATGTCAACTACAGCAGCAAGTACAGAGGAGAAAGAATTTAAATTCATTGAGAAACTTCGAGACTGTTACTTTGTGCAACATATAACAGAGCCCACTAGAGGTAGAGGTACAACTGAACCATCACTCCTTGATCTTGTCCTCACTAGTGAAGACACAGAGATCTCAACAATTGAAACAGCCTCAGCACTAGGAAGAAGTGACCATTCTATTATTAAGGTGGTTCTTAACTGCATGCCAGTCTATGAACCAATCAGCAAAACTGTCTATAAATACGACAAGGGGGATTACACCAAAATGAAAGACATACTAAACATTGATTGGGAGGAGGAATTTTCTAATCACCAGGAGGATGTGCAAACTCAGTGGGATATCCTTACTTCTAAGCTTAGATATGCAGAAGGAAAATGCATACCAAAGAAGGTGATAACTGAGAGAGCCAGAAAATACCCAGTTCCACTGGAGTTCAAAATCCGAACCAAAATCAAAAGAAAAAACAGGTTGTGGAAAAAATATCTTCTCTCCAAAGATGCCCAAACTTATCAGGAATTTTGTCGACTCCGAAATCAGGTCAGGAGACTGACAAGAAAGGCACAGAAACTATATGAAAAAGATATCATAAATCAAATAAAACAGAATCCCAAGAAGTTCTGGCAATATGCGCAGGCAAAAATGAACACAAGAATGGGAATACCGAACTTAATAAAAAGCAAAGACAAGGATGATCTGACAAAGACAGATTTGGAAAAAGCACAGGTATTGGCAAATCATTTCTCTTCCGTATTTACGAGAGAACCAGAAGGAGACATTCTGGAGGAGCCAATAAGATGTCATAACAAAGTTGAATCTTGCACTATCACTCCATCGATAGTGGCTTTAAAGCTAAAGAAACTAAAAATATTCAAATCACCAGGACCTGACGGCCTCCATCCTCGTGTACTAAACGAATTGGCAGAGAGTATTAGCACTCCACTATCCAAAATTTTTAACACGTCGCTGAAAACAGGCATACTACCCAAAGACTGGAAAATAGCAAACATATCTGCAATTCACAAGAAAGGAAACAAAAATCTAGCACATAACTACCGGCCAGTCAGCCTAACGAGCATAGTAGGGAAAATAATGGAAGGCATAGTTAGAGATACCATCACTAAACATTTGAAAGATAATGACCTGTTGAGCGACAAACAATTTGGATTCATCAAAGGGCGGTCTACAGTTCTCCAATTACTTAAAGTACTCGATTCATGGACTGAGACACTAGATAACGGTGGATGTATTGATGTAGTATATTGTGATTTTATGAAAGCATTTGACAAAGTCCCACATCTACGACTTATAGAGAAACTCCAGAGCTATGGAATTCAAGGAAATATTCTAAGCTGGGTTGCAGCTCTATTGGCCCACAGAACACAACGTGTAAGGGTCAATAATTCTTTTTCAAATTGGCATGATGTCATCAGCGGCATACCACAAGGATCGGTGATTGGTCCCTTACTTTTTGTTATATTTATTAATGATTTACCGGATGTTATAAAGAGCTCCGAAATATTCCTGTTTGCGGATGATATGAAACTCTTCCATCCAATTTACACCACTGAAGATTGCACAAAGCTTCAACAAGATCTTACCCATGCAGAACATTGGACATACGAATCTCTTTTAAAGTTCCACCCAGACAAATGCAGCCATATGAGAGTAGGATCATCAACAATAAGAAACGACAGCTACACACTGGGACCTAATCATATAACGCTGGCAAGTACGGATAAGGTGAAGGATATTGGCGTCACTTTTGACTCATCACTAAACTTTGAGGCACATATGTCGGAAAAAATTAATAAAGCCAATTCAATGATGGGGATAATTCGTCGCACTTTTGATTACATGGATGAACAATGTTTTTCTACTGTTTTTAAATCTCTCGTCCGCCCACATATTGAATATGCAAATCAAGTATGGGCTCCATTCTTAATGAAACACATTACAGCTCTTGAAAATGTTCAGCGTAGAGCAACCAAATTAATTCCAGGCTTTAAAGATCTTGAATACAATGAACGTCTGCAAAGACTAAAATTACCAACTCTGTCATATCGTCGCCTCAGAGGAGACATGATTGAAATGTATAGGATTTTAACAGACAAATATGATACAGCTGTGACATCGAACTTTATAACTTTGAGGGATACTGAATCATGTACGCGAGGACATCACCTAAAAATATTCAAAGGACGTTGTCGGTTAAACATTAAAAAAAATTCATTTATACACCGATGCACGGACGTATGGAACAGCCTCCCACAGTCTGTGGTAGAGGCTCCATCAGTTCAGTCCTTCGAGGGAAAATTAGACAAATTATGGAAAAACCACCCAATTAAGCTCGATTACACAGCCCCACCCCTATTATGGAACAACTCGTCAGACGCATGCGCACCATATAGTTTGACGACAAACATCAGAGCTGGCGTAAGAGGCATCACAGCCTAAAAGCCAGAAGAGGACCTGTAAGAACCTGTAAGAACTAATACCAATGGCAAGGGAGAGCCTGGTTGGAGGATTTTGCAGCAGTGATAACTGATATGTTGAATAGTGGAACGAACGCACTGAGCCTAGGCTGGGGTATCAAAGACAAAGCTAGGCAAAACTCAAGTTATAACGGCGAAATCGAGGTGGGTCCGGATTCTACACAAGTGCCGATGTTGCTGGTAGGTCAGGCCACTTCAGTACTAAAGGATTGCCCCGCCAGTGACACTGAACAACAGTGTCATTATCACACTTAGTCTTAGACTTAGTGCATGTCACTTGTCAGTGGGAGACTCACTCACTCTCAGACTCAACACTCACAGACTCACAGTCACAGTCGCAGATTCAGAGTCGCACAGCCAGATCGAGTAGTTGTTTTTGCGTATTGTATTCACTTACCAAGCGCAAATCACCAGTTTTATAGAGAATGGCAGATAGGTTATTGTCAGCCATGATGATGCCGCTGATGTGTAGTGTCGTACCGCTGAGGCTGAACCTTGGACTTAGAAATTACGAGGGAATATTGTCCGCTCAATTCTCGTCTGCTCCGACTGGACCAAATAGTACTAGTAGCGGATCCTAGCGAATACTTATTACAACATAAAAATATGTTGCGACCTCTAGTGAATTACGTTTATAATACATAAAATAGTACCGAGGTATCGAGAGATATTGATATTGTTCCCTCTTACCAAATGCCGTTGTTGTGATTCTGATGACCATGACGCATAACATTATGTTTCCTTTATTGTAAACTGTCTTTATTTATGAGCTTAATCACATAGCGCAAATCCGTTGCGCGCTATAATCCGTAGTATATCTCGCTCGATCTCGCGTTGTTTTCGAGATTCGCATGGTTTGAGTCGCACATAGGGTTTGAGCCCATGGTTTGAGTGACCTGACTTACTCTTAACTGTCAACCTAATTGCCTTCTCTTTAACGAAGATGCGTCACAAACAGGTTTGTAAGCATGTCTTTATACACATAAGAAACACTGCATTTAGAAAGTATACATATAATACGAAACACAGGCCACTGCATCGTTGCGGGACTTAAATCCGTAGTACGCCATAATCCGTACTGTTTTGAAATATCATTTAAACTCCCACTCTTTCTAGATTCTTTCGGCGTTTGAAATTAAATGCGTGTGTCAGCGTATGACAGTGGCTGAAAGTAGGACTATATAACCAGTGATGCCATATTTCGGATATACTGCGAAACTGTAGAAGACGGCATTATAATTCTCAATAATATTGTTGTTTGGCTAGGGTATTCTTTGGCTAGCTAGTCACTAGTGGGCAGCACTAGCATACTTAGTGCAGCGTACTTTCATTTTTTTGTGGCGGTATAATCTCCATTCTCACCTAGCGGCGAGCTAATCTCTAATGTTGGGACATGATTTAAAGGTCCATCCTCACTTTGATTTGCGCAATATGTTTGATGATGAACATGTAAAGAACAGTCTGGAAAACTGTTCTGAAGGTGGATATAAATATATTTGTTTAAATGCAAGGAGTATAGTAAACAAAAGAAATGAACTAAACATTATGGTAGAAGATATTGACCCTCACATATATACTATAGGTATAACCGAATCATGGGCAACCACCGATGTATCAGATGCCGAATTGGGACTGACAGGATATGTAATGTTTAGGAAAGATAGAATAGGAAGAAGGGGAGGTGGAGTTATTTTATATATTAAAGAATCTATCCAGGCTTATGAAATAAAATTAGACAGAGAAGCAGACTGCGAAGAAGTTGTTTGGTGTAACATAGTTACAGGAAGTTTAGTGCGCATGCGTCAGGTGCAGTCGTATCTTTTAGTGGTTCTTGTGTTTATCGTTAACATCACGAATTTTAAAAGCTTTTATAAATTCAAACTTACAGATGTTTAATAGCATCACTATTAGAACATAATCTTGTAATTACATTTCCGATCAAACCCCCCTAAACTACGTTTTGTCAAATTGGCTTGCTTGGCAACCGGTTCCGAATATGGATCAAGATGGCGCGAATGTAAACAATAAGCACTAAACTTCTAAAGGCGCGCGTAACTAAAATCCCCCCAAACACAACTCAGATAACAGCGCATTTCTTGAAAACTTAATATAATATGAACTAAATAGATATTGAGTACATTAAACTACCTCCAATTATATACAACCTAGCTTAAAACATACATACACTGTTTTAGGTTAAAACACCATTTTGTTGATCATCCTACCCATCTAGCTTCCACCCTCTGAACTAACAGGCCAATCTTCGGGTGTATCATTGTCGGGACACTGACACCCCTGTGTTTTTCAAATACCCAGAGGTTCTGAGTCAGCCCAGAACCGAAAATAACATTACTATCTGACTATTTGTGTTGTTTGCACAAGCCCTCAAGCCCTGTACGTGCACATTATTTTCTTTATAATTCATGGTTTATATTTTTAGTTTATATTTACTGTATTTTTAACTCATATAAAGGCAAGTTTTTTACAACCTAATATTTTTAAGTGCATTAAATTACAGCACTACAATAAAACATTTTATACCTATTAAAAATCTATGGTTAGAACGCTCCATTTGCTTAGCATAAATATTATAAAATTCTCCCAACTCTCAACATGACAACTCTGTTACTGCTACTCGGAATTTTTGCCATACTCACAGCCCCAAACAAGAGTTACAGCTCCAATACAGGTGACAGGATGTCCAAATCAGAATATCCTAGTCTGCAAGTTGACACAACTCTGGCTTCCTTTCTCCGTAAACCTCAAATGACTGGTAATTCCCATACTGAGGAAGGGCCCAACAATACTACTAACGTCAGCAACACCTTAAATTTCAGCGAAAGTGTTGGCAAGTGGAGTATAGCTCTCTATATAATCTCTAAACAGAAATCCCGTTTCTGTCCCCAAATCCTAAAATTCAAAGCCAACCATTATCATCTGTTATTGATCATACTTCTCGCTGGCCAAATCGAAACAAACCCTGGACCAGTTAGTCTCCATAGTTCTGAATCTTTATATCCTTGTGGAGTATGCAGATATGAAATAAAGGAAGATGACAGAGCACTCCTGTGTGACAAATGTGAACTCTGGTACCATACCAAATGCATAGACACCCCCAAAATCGAATACAGCATCATGAAAAACATATCAAGCTTCTCATGGATCTGCTGCCAATGTGGTTTTCCAAATTTTAATTCGTCAATATCTCAAACCCAATCAGTCGCCACTACAAACCCCTTTTCACTGCTCTCTGAACTTGATGACACTAATGACAATGATTGTATAAATGATGCAGATAATATGCACCCAAAAACCTCAACTCCATCCAAAGGTTCGTCTGGTACTCGTAACATGGTCTCAGGGCAATGACCATAAACTGTAACAGTATAAAAAGCGCGACTAAACAAGCAGCCTTCCGTGCAACAATCGATCAACACCAACCAGAACTCATATTGGGTTGTGAATCCAAATTAGATAGCGATATGGCTACATATGAACTATTCCCAGAAAACTACACTGTCTACCGCAAAGATCGCAATGCAAATGAAGGAGGAGTCTTTATTGCCACCAAAGACTGCCTCATTACTTCTGATGAACCTGAATTAGGCGAAAACTGCAAAATTATCTGGGCAAGCGTGCAATTCAGAGACTCTAAACCGCTATATCTGGCCAGTTATTATAGACCACCAGGCAACAAAACTCAGTCACTAGACGCCCTAATCTCATCAGTAGCACCCTAACTTAATAATTGGAGGGGACTTCAATCTACCAGATATGAACTGGACCGACTGGTTGACAACAAATACTAACACTAAAGCAATGCACGAGAAATTCATCGACTTCTTACTTGATAACTTGCTTTCTCATCTAGTTACCAGCACCACAAGACCTGTCTCAAATAGCATCCTGGACCTTCTGGTTACATCAAACCCTAATCTCATAGACAACATACAGGTGCTTCCAGGCATTTCTGATCACTGTATTGTACTGTTTGATATCAATATGAAACCTAAGTTACAAAAGAAACCACAAAGAAAGATATACCTCTATGACAGAATTGACCCCAAAACACTGCAAACCAAAGTGCATGATTTCGTCAACACAAACTGGGAAACAATTAAAAATGGACTGGACAAAATTGTGGATGACAATGTTCCATCAAAACTCACTAAAGGAAAACGAAATCTACCTTGGATAAAATCTGAAATCAAGCATAAGATGAGAAAACGTGATAAATTGTTCTCAAAAGCCCATAAAACAAACACCCCATCAGATTGGAAAGCCTATCGTGAATATCGCAACTCTGTTACCAAATGTATCCGCTCAGCACACCACGATTATGTCAACAACATAATTGGCAAGAATATGACTGAAAATCCAAAATCTTTCTGGTCATACGTAAAACTCACTCGCACAGAAATCCTAGGAATCCCAACACTTAAAACTTCTGATAAAATGTGCAGCACAGATCACGATAAGGCGGAGGCATTGAACATACACTTCCAAAGTGTATTTAATAAGCAGACACATACACAAACGCACAGTAAAGGTCCATCTCCATATACCTCCATTCCTCATTTACACATCACAACTGCCGGCATAGCCAAACAATTATCTAGCCTAAGCCCATCAAAAGCATGCGGTCCTGATGAATGTCACCTCGTTTCCTTAAAATTGTTGCAAATGAACTAGCTCCGGCTCTTAGATGTCTTTTCCAGCAATCCTATAACCAAGCAACAGTCCCAAAACAGTGGCGCAAAGCACTAGTTACAGCAATTCATAAGAGCGGTCCAAAATCAGATGCCTCCAACTACCGACCCATATCCTTGACCTGCTTGTGCTGTACAATCATGGAACACATAATCCTAAGTCATGTCGCCAAACATCTTAACACTCATAACATCCTTATTAATGAACAACATGGATTCAGGAACTGCCTCTCAACTACAACACAACTCATAAACTCAACTAATGACTGGTCAAAAACACTAAATAAAAAAAGTCAGACTGATGTAATCTTACTAGACTTCAGTAAAGCGTTTGATAAAGTTGCTCATCACCACCTATCAGATAAATTAAACTACCGGGGTACTACGGCATCCGAAATAACACTCTTGGCTGGATCAATAGCTTCTTATCCCACCGTATACAATCTGTTTCAGTCAATGGCACACATTCTTCCTGGGTTAATGTCACTTCCGGAGTTCCCCAGGGATCTGTCCTGGGGCCGGTCCTATTCCTTCTATACATAAACGACATCAAGGAACAAATAAATTCAACAATCAAACTCTTTGCAGACGACAGCATCCTATACAGAGAAATAAATAACACAAACGATCAACATATATTACAAAACGATTTAGAAACCCTCACAACGTGGACTAAGAAGTGGTCAATGAATTTCAATGTTAAGAAATGTGCAGTCCTCACCATCACACGCAAACGAAACCCCAAACTATATCAATATACATTACTGGGAAAATCACTAAACCATGTTCAAAAGCACGACTACCTTGGAGTCACAATATCACATGACCTAAGATGGAATGATCATTGCACCAAAATAACCACCAAAGCCAGCCGCACACTTGGACTCTTAAGAAGAACACTGTCACCTTGCTCACAAAATGTCAAAGAAACAGCTTATCAAACCCTTGTCCGACCACAAGTTGAATATGCCAGCGAAGTCTGGAATCCCAACAGCAACAGAAATTAACCGCATAGAACAAATCCAAAGAAATGCAGCAAGATTCATCTTCTCCGACTACCGAAATGATACACATATTAAACCACTCATAAACAAACTCAACTGGGACTCGCTCCACACACGTCGCCTCATTCAACAAGCATCAATGTTTTACCAAATCCACTACCACATGATCAACATCAGTCCTCCACCATGTTTCCAGCATGCCACACATATCTCCAACAGAATCGACCATCCACTTAAATATACCAACACAATAATTCCAACCATCAATGCATATAAATATGCATTCTACCCCAGAGCAGCATCCATATGGAACAGACTCCCACCATCTGCTGTTCTACACATCACGCCATCACTGCCAGCCTTCCTGTGTGTCGCCATGTCAGCCATTAGGGAAATGCAACCCTTGTATGGCGTCCACATCCTTTAAAGCTACAAGCTTATGTATATAGTGCACCACTTGTTCTTATCCGCGCTTTTGTTTGTTTTTTGTTGGTTTTCATTGTTTTTCTTTCTTTAATTTGAACAATCTTCTACACGATTTTTTCCCTTTTTGTTCGACTGCCCTGACGTTACGCACCGCTCAAATCCCAGTTTAGCTGTGAACAGCTGTAAAGGGATTACTACATCAAGCATCAAGCAAGGAAAGTCAACGTTATCGGTTGGATTAGTTTATCGAAGTCCAAACATAAGCATAGAAGAGAATGAAAAAATACAAAACGCTATAAGGAAAGTGAGCAAACGGGACTGTGTTATTATGGGGGATTTCAACTTTGGGCATATAAAATGGAAATCTCTACAGAGTATGGGTAGTGAGGACCACAAGTTTTTAGTTTTAGTACAAGATAGTTTCCTTTCTCAACATGTGCTAGAACCAACCAGGGGAGAGAATGTGTTAGACATAGTTTTGTCCTCACAGAATGAATTAGTTGACAATGTCAGGATATGTGAGCCACAGGGGAATAGTGATCACAACCAGATACATTTTACCATCAAAGTAAAATCAGAAAGGAATAATAAAAAGCAGTACAGGAGAAATTTCCACAAAGGAAAATATAAGGACATAAGGAAATATTTAGCAAAGATAGACTGGAATAACACACTGAAGAATGAGACAGCAACAGAATGCTGGAATATCTTAAAGAGTGAAATTGAATGCATCATCGTCAAATTTGTTCCCTTAAAAAAACACAGGAAATGGTCCAAAAAGAAACACTTATCGAAAGAAGCCATTAGAAAAATTAAGTATAAACAAATGATGTGGAAGTCATATAGACGTACTGGAAATGACGAAGACTACAACATTTATAAAGAAGCTCTAAACCAAGCTACAGCTGAAATTTGAAATTCAAAGAGAAGCTATGAACATAAATTAGCTTGTAATATAAAACATGACAGCAAGAGTTTTTATGCATATGTTCGAAGCAAACAGAAAGTTCAGGATAAGGTCGGTCCTCTAGAAGGTAGTGCTGGAAATATAATATCAGAAGGATTCTTAATGGCAGAAGACCTGAATGAATATTTTAGTTCAGTGTTTACCAGAGAAGACACTAGTTCACTGCCAGTACCAGAGGCTAAGTTCAAGGGGGCAGAATCAGACTATTTAAGACAGTTAATTGTAACCCCAGAAATGGTAGCTAAGAAAATTAGGGCTATGAAGGATAATAAATCACCTGGAGTGGATGGTATTCCACCCAAACTACTACTGGAAATTGTAGAACAAATTAGCATACCGCTTGCAACAGTTTTCAACTTGTCATTAGAAGAGGGAGTGGTTCCTTTAGAATGGAAAGAAGCAAACATTATACCGTTATTCAAAAAAGGTTCGAGAAACAAGTCAGAGAACTATAGACCAGTGAGTTTAACATCGGTGATTTGTAAATTATTAGAAAGACTAATGAAAGATCACATAGTGGATTTTCTTGTTAAACATAACTTGATAAACCCATCTCAACATGGGTTTCTAAAAGCGAGGTCATGCTTAACAAATGTGTTATGTTTTTTGGAAGATATCACTAAGTGGGTAGATGATGGATCACCAGTAGATATCATCTACTTAGATTTTCAAAAAGCTTTCGACAAAGTGCCACATCAGAGATTACTGCTTAAACTAAAGGCCCATGGCATAGGAAATGGCATAATTAACTGGATAGAAAAATGGCTGATTGACAGAAGACAGCGGGTAGTTGTTGATGGGGAGGCTTCAAACTGGAAATCAGTTTTGAGTGGGGTTCCACAGGGATCAGTACTGGGACCTATATTATTCTTAATATATATAAACGATTTGGGCGATGATATAGCTAGCAAGGTGTTGAAATTTGCAGATGATACAAAAGTGTTTAGAAGGATTAAAAGTGATGGGGATAGACAGCATTTACAAGATGATCTTGACAGGTTGATCAAATGGTCTGAAAAGTGGCAAATGTTGTTCAATTTTGGGAAATGTAAATGCCTTCACACAGGACATGGGAACGAATATGTAGAATATACAATGGGGGGAACTGTACTAAATACTACTGTAAAAGAAAAAGACTTAGGGCTGACAATTAGTGCTGACATGAAGGTTTCAGAGCAGTGTGGAATTGCAGCTTCAAAAGGAAATCAAATCCTTGGATTGATTAGGCGAAATATAGCATATAAAGAAAAAGAACTAATAATACCGCTGTACAAAACAATAGTTAGGCCTCATTTAGAATATTGTATACAAGCGTGGAGGCCATACCGCAAGAAGGACATAGATATGCTAGAAAGAGTACAGAGGAGAGCGACTAAAATAATACAAAAACTGAGGGATCTTAGTTATGAAAAACGCCTAAAAGAATGTGGTTTAACAACACCAGAGACCAGAAGATTGAGAGGAGATCAGATAGAAGTGTTTAAAATATTGAATGGTTATGAAAATATTGATAGAAATATGTTTTTTTCAGTTAAGAAAGATAGAAAGACTAGAGGACATGAAGTTACATTAGTAAAGGAACAGTGTAGGTTAGACATAAGAAAGTTCTCATTTTCACAAAGGACTGTGAATGAATGGAACAGATTATCTGATGATTGTGTGGGTGCTAGTAGTATGAATGTTTAAAAATCAAATCGACACATACCTCAGACGGGCTGGATATATGTAGATAAAAGGGTTGGACTCTCGATAAGCCAAAGGGCTTCCTTGTCCACCTGCCGTCTAGAGTTAATTCTCTGGATGGCAATCTTGTTAAATCTTGTTAAATGTGTTCATAATCTGACATTCTGTACCATTAAAAATACATATAAATAAATAATATTATGTAGGCCTACTCCCGTTATTTTTCAATTATTTATTTTATGCCATTATGGTTTCGGTTGTTCATAAATTTGCTGTTTTAGAGCGTATTATATTAAACAAATTTAACGGGGCCCTGTATAGAGTTCCGGTTGAGGCGGTTCAGCGGCGGTTTGTTTATGTCAGAGGCTCCGTATAACGTAGTCATTTTTCTTGGTTTTTGTCCAGCTAAGAAAGAGTATTTCACCCCCAGCAGTAATGCATTGCATACTAATTGACCCCCACATGTTGTTATGTTTAAATTACTAGTTGATCAGAGTAAATCGCACCTTTAAATTGTAAAGCAGCAACTAGTATTTTCCCGCCAATTTCTAGGCCCTCTCATATCCGGCAGAAAACATAAATAAATACTCTAAGTCATTATACTTAGATCTGCACTACCCGCTTCTGTATAATATTATTACTAACAGGCTCATTTCACCGAGGCGTCTATGATACACAGAGTAGCCCTGGGTTGGAGCAGTTACATTAAGTCTTTTTCCCCATCGACTGCACAAATGCCTTGTAACCCACAGCACGTACGCACTTTACAACAGCACCGTAAGAATACCTTTTTTGGTGATATGTAGATCTAAATGGGAATAAGCTCGAAATTGTACTGTTAAGAAGTTAGAGTATATTACCACAGGGTTTGTTTTAAATTACTGCATATATAGATTGGATTAATAAACATTAGACCAACACTATAACAATCAGGAATTTACTACAAAAAATGAGTGACATTCGAGATAGCGGAGGATATGCCCAAGCAGTAGCCACGAAGCTCACGAATAACAATAAGGGAGCCAGGAGGGGTAGCAATAACAATAAGGGAGCCAGGAGGGGTAGCAATAACAATAAGGGAGCCAGGAGGGGTAGCAAGAACTCAGAATCAGGTGAGGCATGGAAATGTGAAGATTGTGGAAAATCTTCAAAAGTGAAAAAGACAAAGTACTAGAGTGTGAGCACTGTGAACAACATTACTGCGTCAGATGTTTAATATTCAAAGCAGGAGAGTATGGAGCCATGAGAAAACCAGGATGTATGTGGTTTTGTATCGGATGCAAACCAAAAATGGAAAAAAACATACTAAATGAGAAAATAATCCAGGAAAGATGTGAGCTGTACCTTGAAACAATAAATGCAAGACTAGAGGCTGCAGAAAAAAACTATAGGACAAATGCGACGAACAAGAAGTGAAAGAAATTGTAAGGAAGGAATTGATTGCAAATCAACCAACCGAGAATGACATCCATACTGATACCACCGACAGAGTTAATAACGAAGTGTTACAGGACACAGTTAAAGATACCACCGACAGAGTTAATAACGAAGTGTTACAGGACACAGTTAAAGATACCACCGACAGAGTTAATAACGAAGTGTCACAGGACACAGTTAAAGATACCACCGACAGAGTTAATAACGAAGTGTTACAGGACACAGTTAAAGATACCACTGACAGAGTTAATAACGAAGTGTTACAGGACACAGTTAAAGATACCACCGACAGAGTTAATAACGAAGTGTTACAGGACACAGTTAAAGATACCACTGACAGAGTTAATAACGAAGTGTCACAGGACACAGTTAAAGATACCACCGACAGAGTTAATAACGAAGTGTCACAGGACACAGTTAAAGATACCACCGACAGAGTTAATAACGAAGTGTCACAGGACACAGTTAAAGATACCACTGACAGAGTTAATAACGAAGTGTCACAGGACACAGTTAAAGATACCACCGACAGAGTTAATAACGAAGTGTTACAGGACACAGTTAAAGATACCACTGACAGAGTTAATAACGAAGTGTCACAGGACACAGTTAAAGATACCACCGACAGAGTTAATAACGAAGTGTCACAGGACACAGTTAAAGATACCACCGACAGAGTTAATAACGAAGTGTCACAGGACACAGTTAAAGATACCACTGACAGAGTTAATAACGAAGTGTCACAGGACACAGTTAAAGATACCACCGACAGAGTTAATAACGAAGTGTTACAGGACACAGTTAAAGATACCACTGACAGAGTTAATAACGAAGTGTCACAGGACACAGTTAAAGATACC
Organism: Paraescarpia echinospica; assembly: GCA_020002185.1. Taxonomy (NCBI): domain Eukaryota; kingdom Metazoa; phylum Annelida; class Polychaeta; order Sabellida; family Siboglinidae; genus Paraescarpia; species Paraescarpia echinospica. Next base: position 23,938,358 of record CM034541.1, read on the forward strand.
ACCGACAGAGTTAATAACGAAGTGTTACAGGACACAGTTAAAGATACCACCGACAGAGTCAACAACGAGGTGTTACAGGACACAGTTAAAGATACCACCGACAGAGTTAACAACGAAGTGTTACAGGACACAGTTAAAGATACCACTGACAGAGTTAATAACGAAGTGTTACAGGACACAGTTAAAGATACCACCGACAGAGTTAATAACGAAGTGTTACAGGACACAGTTAAAGATACCACTGACAGAGTTAATACGAAGTGTTACAGGACACAGTTAAAGATACCACTGACAGAGTTAATAACGAAGTGTTACAGGACACAGTTAAAGATACCACCGACAGAGTTAATAACGAAGTGTTACAGGACACAGTTAAAGATACCACTGACAGAGTTAATAACGAAGTGTTACAGGACACAGTTAAAGATACCACCGACAGAGTTAATAACGAAGTGTTACAGGACACAGTTAAAGATACCACCGACAGAGTTAATAACGAAGTGTTACAGGACACAGTTAAAGATATAACTGAAAGAAAATCCAGAGAAGCAAACTTCATTATCTTCAATGCACCAGAACCAGAAACCAATCTAAAAGATCAAAGAATCAAGATAGACATGGAGTTAGTTGAGGGGCTATTCAATGAGGTATGCCACAAAAATCTAGATGTGCATACAGAGGTAGAGAAAGTGATCAGGTTAGGGAAAAAAACAACTGGAGAGAGTAACAACAAACCAAGACCACTTAAGGTAATTATGAAAGACACAGACAAAAAGATGAAGTTATTCCGAAACCTTTCAAACCTTAAGGAGGCTGACCCAAAATATAAATGCCTCAGCATTCAACATGACCAAACGCATAAAGAGAGAGAGGAAGGAAAAAAAACTGCTAGAGGAGGCAAGGGCAAAGGAGAGTAGAGACTTGGGGAAATGCATATACAGAGTGAGAGGCCCACCATGGGCCAGGAAAATTGTAAAAATCAAGCCAACAAAGGGCGAGGAGGAAAGACACTAAGAACGACAAAACAGAAAAGGAGATGGGAGTGGCTAGCACCAGCACTAGTGTGTATATAAACACTTACAGAAAAAATCTGCACAAAATTGAAGGGGATAAAAAACAAATAGGGAGCACAGGCCATATTACTGTAAATAAATTCAAAGCCATATCTGTGAATGCCAGAAGCCTCTTAAACAAGCTGGATGAAATGCAGTATGTTGCAACTGAGAACCCAGACTTGATATGTGTAACCGAAACGTGGGCTCACAAAGATGTATCTGACGCAGAGCTTAACCTCGAGGGATACAGTTTGATCAGAAATGATAGAGAGGGAAAGAAAGGAGGAGGCTGCATTATATATGTAAGAAACAATATAAACTATGTCAAATGTGAGGAGCTTACACAAACACACAACACGGAATCAGTATGGTGTCGCTTAACAACAACAACAGACTCCCTACTTGTAGGAGTATGCTACCACGGCACATCTGCTGATCTTGACAGCGAACTAGCTCTACATAAATTATTACGCACATCATTTGCAACGAGCAACAACATTGTAATATTTGGAGATTTCAACCACAGAACCATTGACTGGTGTAGGATGCAGGCAGGAGCCGAGGGATACCATGGAACTCACCCAATATCTGTTTCTAACCCAACATGTATGCGATGCTACTAGGGGTGAGAATATATTGGATCTTGTATTATCCTCTGAACCAAATATGGTTGAGCAAGTTAGGGTAAGTGAACCCTTCAGTGACCACAACATTGTGATATTATAGTGTCTATACACATAAAGGAGTGGAGAGAAACTTACTACGACTACAAGAGGGCAAACTATGATGGAATGAAACAATGTTTAGAGAATTATGACTGGAAGCAGGCATTCCAGGATACTAATGTACACACAAAATGGGACATCTTTAAAAGAGTCGTTAAGTCGGCAATGAAAATTTGTATCCCTGTGTCAACAAGGAGACGAAAGACCAAACCCAGTTGGATGACTAAACGAGCAGAAATGGCAAGACGGAAGAAATACCACATGTGGAAGAAATACAGAGAAACAGGAGAATATCATTGATACGAGGCATACAAACGTCAACTAAACAAAACCCGGAATGAAGTGGTTAAGGCTAAACGAAATTTTGAGAAAAGACTTGCTGACAACATAAAAAAAGACCCAAAGTCTTTTTATTCATACACTAGGACGAAAACTAAGACAAAAGACAATGTCGGCCCCCTTTTGGATAGCAATGGGGATGTGATCATAGATTCGGTCGAGACAGCAAATGTACTAAACGACTACTTCGCCTCAGTGTTCACTGATGAGGTAACAGAAAATCTTCCTGATGCTGTGAACTTTTTCACCAAGACAATTGAGGAGTCACTCCAGCATATTGAGATAACTACAGCAGTAGTACTGAAAAAGCTGTTGCAACTTAAACCATACAAAACCCCTGGAATAGATGACTTCAACTCGACAATGATCCGAGAAGTGGCCATGGCCACTGCACCACTGCTAAGCGAAATCTTCGCAGACAGCATGGAAACGGGAGAAGTTCCACTAGACTGGAAAAGTGCAAATGTTACCCCCATATATAAGAAGGGTATCAAATCACAACCCAGTAACTACAGACCTGTAAGTCTAATATCACAGATATCTAAAGTAATGGAAGCCATCATCAAGGATGAAATCGTTGGCCATCTTCAAAATCATGTTTTGATTAAACCGTTGCAACATGGTTTTTGGAAGGGACGTTCATGCCTGACGAACCTTTTAGTGTACCTGGATAAGGTTATATCCTATAATGATAAAGGGCTCCCAGTGGACTCTATTTATCTAGATTTCAGTAAAGCTTTCGATCGAGTCCCACACTGCAGACTGGCGACGAAACTAAATGCACATGGGATAGGAGGAGCGGTTAATAGATGGATATCGCAGTGGCTGATGGACAGAGTACAGCGTGTCATTATAAATGGTTTCAGTTCAGGGTGGTCACCTGTTAAGAGTGGTGTCCCCCAAGGGTCTGTTCTGGGTCCAATTTTATTTGTAATATATATTAATGACATAGACGAAGGAGTGTGCAACCATCTCCTAAAATTTGCTGATGACACAATCCTGTAAAGATGTGGAGAAACTTCAGAAAGACCTAAACAAGTTGCACGGGTGGAGTGCAGATTGGACAATGTTGTTTAATGCAGAAAAATGCAAGTGTGTACATTACGGTCATAACAGCAGGCAGTATGACTACTTCATGGGTGATAACCCCATAGAAACATCACATGTAGAAAAAGATTTGGGAGTGATAATAACAGACACACTTAATGTAACGGAGCAATGTGTTCAGGCATCAAATAAGGCTAATGCGATGCTAGGCATGATTAACAGAGCTATCAAATATTAGACCAAAGAAGTAGTTGTAAAACTATACAAGTCCTTAGTAAGACCTCACCTAGACTACTGCATTCAGGCATGACGCCCATTCAAACAAAAATATATAGACTTATTAGAAAAGTTGCAACGTAGGGCAACCAGGATGATTTCAGATTTAAGTCACTTAGATTACTAAAGACGGTTAAGAGTGCTAAATATCACGACTCTGGAGACTAGACGACTGCGTGCTGATTTATTGGAAGTTTATAAAATATTCAACGGGTTAGAGAGTATTCTTCCTGCAGATTTATTTGTTATGGAAAATAAACAGACCAAAACCTACTACGTAGAAGAGGAGGATTCAAGGTAAATTCAAGGTATAGATTTAGTCTTGCTTAGCCGACTCTCGCCTGGCTGCGTGACTTTGCCAGAACGATAGTCTGGCTCTGAATGGCCCTTCTAAATGTTATCTGCTGGATGGCAACACTGGTATACTAATGAATTAAATATATCTTCAATTTATGAAGTTATATGTAACGTATTGTAAGGATTTGCGGCGTTTTAATTACTCTCGCCTGGATGCGTGACCTCGCCAGGAAGATCGTCTAGCTCAGAATCGCGTTTTGACTGCTCACTGCCAGTTAGCACGTCTATCCCCCAAATGTTTATATATTATGTATGTTTTCGATAACGAAATGAAATAGTGCCCGAAATAGTATTATACAAAATAAAATGAATCTTAAACTAAATTAACACAAACAAAAGTTTTGAATACTCTGTGGGATTCAAACCGACGACCCTAAAATTAGCAGCTTTACACACTACTGATTTAGTCACCAAGAACAGCACATTTTGGTTCTACTTTGGCGACTACATATATTAGTTAGCAGTCCGACCGTTGCGCGAGACATCGATTGCACTTTATTTAGTTAAATTTGTTCTTGTTTGGTATTTATATCATGCTTATTCACACTTAGTCTTTTGTTTCTGCTCGAGCATAAGCAAAGAAAATCAATATGGAATCTTTGACGTGCAGCTATGAGAGCTGCCACCTAGTAAATATGCATGTGATTAAAAGGCACTAAACTACGAAAAAAGTTTAATGTCAGTTTATTTTGTGTGTGACATGTTTCAATATAAGTTTAATGTTGAATAGTTATTATAGTATAGTATTATCTGATAAAAGTGTATCCTTATTTAATTTGTCATTTCATAGTTGGCCTGAGAGCCAATCATCGACTCTACCCGAATCTGGGGTAAAGCCCCCTACCAGTAACATTGGCTGGATCTTAATAATCCAGGCCCTGGTGATGGGTCAAGCGAATGCTGCCACCTCACGGCGCGTGGATAATCGAGGCTAGTATAGATTGCGCTATTCCACGGCAGAAGTATTTTGTCGGCTGACGCTTGGCGTCTGCGCCTATTTATAGAACAGACTTGTGCAGGTGATGTTTGCCGTTGTTAGTTCTCGGGAACACAAGACAAGCGTGCGCTGAATCTAGTGATTGTGTTGTTGATAAGGATTTATTTATGACATATACTGTTGCAAAATACCGGGGTAACAACACTAAATAAAAAAATCCTTAGCAACAACACAATTACTAGATGCAGCACACGCTTATCTTGTGTTCCCAAGAACTAACGACGGCAAACATATCGCCTGCACCAGACTGTTCTATAAATAGCCGCAGACGCCAAGCGTCGGCCGACAAAGTACTTCTGCCGTGGAATAGTACAATCTATACAGCCTACAGGGCCCCTTTAATACTACAGGGTAATTTTTTGAAAACAGTCTATCATATTACATGCATTGAATCTTTTTTTTTTCAGACAGCCCCAGAGCAACACAAGAAAATCTATCGGCAGAACTACGGCCCCGAACAGATAAAGAAGGCGTACGAGATGTGGAAAGAGGGTAAAGCAAGTATCTACAAAGCAGCAAAACTGTGCGGCATTCCCCAGCAGACTCTGCGAGACAGAACAAGTGGCATGGTTAATCCAACAAAATTCACTTCAGGTCGCAATAGCTTCCTGACTAGTGATGAAGAGGTTGCCCTCGTTTCCTACATCAAGGAGGTTGCAGCTTGCAGTTTCGGATTCACGAGAAATGCACTGGCCGAGCTGAGTGCGGAGACGTCTTTCTACATGAGGCGGAGGGGCACAAATGATCCTTTCAGTAACAAGTGGGTGTACAGGTTCCTGCTCAGATGGCCCGAGCTGAAGATGACGGAACGCAAAAACTTTCCCATAGGCAGGGCTCGCAGTGCCACACGTGAAACTGAGGAGAATTACTACAAGGAGTTGCACCGTGTTCTTCGGAAGTATGATCTTATGGAGAAACCGCACCGCATTTACAACCTGGTTGAAATAAAGGTGTCAGACCCTGTCCCATCCAAGACGTCGACACCAACCGGTGGTAGAGGCTCGTCGAATGTGCCGCACCAAAGACCACCAGTGACCATAATGAGCTGCATCAATGCTGCAGGAGAGGTCCTGCCCCCCTACCTTGTCTTCAGAGGGAAGCGAAAGACAAAGGACTTACTGAATGGAGCGCTTCCAGGGACTCGCGGCGCCTTGTCTGAATCTGGCTACGCTGACAGTCGAGTACTTCAAAAGTACTTCATCGAACATTTCTTGAAGAGCATTCCCGGCGGCAAAGAAGAACTGACACTTCTGTTGTATGACGGACACAACACACACATTCCCGTGCCACTGATTGACTGGGCGCGGGAACACAATGTCGTAATGTTTCTGCTGCCGGCCCACACAACTCACCTACTGCAGCCGGCTGAACCCGATGCCTTGGGACCCTTCGAGGTCGCTTACCGCAGTGAGTGTTGCAAGTTTCCCTCACAGAATGCAGAAACGAGCCCAGTGCGTCATGACATATGTTGCCTCATCGCCAACGCTTACCGACGTGCAATGACCCCAGAAAACATCACTGCTGGATTTAGGCGCGCAGGAATATTTCCACTCAATAAAACGTTGGTTGCCGATGAGCAGTTGGCTGATAGTGATAATGATGATGTTGTTGTTGTTGTGAAACAGCAGCTGCCTAATGAGGAATACAGCTGCAGTGATAACAGTAGTCCACTGCTACAGCACGATGCAGCAACTGAATCACACGTAGATTCAAAGTGTCTACCCAACTGTCTGACAAACTTTCTGACTGACTAAGAGGTGAGACTTGTACCAATGTGCATGAAACAATGACTAGTGGCTACCATAGCTGCCTCAATGGCTACCCCCAGTGACTGTCCCAGTGGCTACCATAGCTGCCTCAATGGCTACCCCCAGCGACTGCCCCAGTGGCTACCATAGCTGCCTCAATGGCTACCCCCAATGACTGCCCCAGTGGCTACCATAGCTGCCTCAAAGGCTACCCCCAGTGACTGCCCCAGTGGCTACCATAGCTGCCTCGATGGCTACCCCCAGTGACTGCCCCATTGATTACTATAGCTGCCTCAATGGCTACCCCCAGTGGCTACCATAGCTGCCTCAATGGCTACCCCCAATGACTATTACCAGTGCCTGCCATAGCTGCCTCAATGGCTACCCCGAATGACTATCACCAGTGCCTACCATAGCTGCCTCAATGGCTATCCCCAGTGACTGTCCCAGTGGCTACCATAGCTGCCTCAATGGCTACCCCGAATGACTATCACCAGTGCCTACCATAGCTGCCTCAATGGCTACCCCCAATGACTATCACTAGTGGCTACCATAGCTGCCTCAATGGCTACCCCCAATGACTATCACTAGTGGCTACCATAGCTGCCTCAATGGCTACCCCCAGTGACTGCCTCAATGGCTACCCCCAGTTACTGCCCCAGTGGTTACCATAGCTGCCTCAATGGCTACTCCCAGTGACTGCCCCAGTGGCTACCATAGCTACCTCAATGGCTACCCCCAGCGACTGCCCCAGTGGCTACCATAGCTGCCTCAATGGCTACCCCCAATGACTATCACAAGTGACTACCATAGCTGCCTCAATGGCTAGCCCCAATGACTGCCCCATTGATTACCATAGCTGCCTCAATGGCTACCCCCAAAGTCTGCCCCAGTGGCTACCATAACTGCCTCAATGACTACCCTGAATGACTGCCCCAGTGGCTCCCATAGCTGCCTCAATGGCTACCCCCAACGACTGCCCCAGTGGCTACCATAGCTGCCTCAATGGCTACCCGCAATGACTGCCCCAGTGGCTCCCATAGCTGCCTCAATGGCTACCCCCAATGACTGCCCCGGTGGCTCCCATAGCTGCCTCAATGGCTACCCCCAATGTCTGCCCCAGTGGCTGTCTATGGACAGCTTGTGGGGAGCTGTGAAGATATTAAAGAAAGTGCAAAAAGTTAACAGTTGTTCTCTTGCAATTCTTTAACAAATTGCTTTGTTATACCTATACCATATATGTTTTTTATCTGTGTATAAAAATAATTTCAGGTGTAATCACATATTTTAAAGAAAATAATTAAAGTTGGTTTTAAGCGAATGTTAAACAGCTTGTATTTTACGTGGTAAATGGTATTTGTTTTGAATTATTTCGAAGATAGGGACATGCAAATCCAATAATTTTAAAGACATTAATTAACGCCATCCAGCGCAGCTTTCTACATTCACTTGATTAATGGGAGACAGCAATTGGGGTGGGCTGGTCACCCTGGCTGGCATGAATTGGAGGGTAAACCTAGGCACCTGATTGCCTACGCGTATGGTGTTCATCGCATGGCTTCAGTAAATTTATGTCTGTAATAGTTATGATGATAAATATATTAATGGCTGGGAACTTGCAACCAAGCAAGCATAATTATTATGTGCAGTAACAAGACCTACGTGTTAGATCAACCAGTCTGTGACCCACGAGGTAAAAATACAACTGCACGTTTTATTGTGCCATCTGCCAACGCTAGTGTAACATAGCAGCCCTATGGCAGACAAGGATGACCAGTTTGTTCTGTGCTGATCCATGTTAACACATAGTTAACAATTCATTTTTCTTTCAATAATGTCTGCATCGAATGATTAAACTACAAAAACGTGTGCCTTTAATGTAATTAACCTGCAAAGTTTGTGGATTTAATTTAAAAAGAGAATGTCATTACAGTGTATATTATAACATTGTAAGACGTTGTTGACGTAGTAAAATATTGGTCTGACACCTTCGATCACAGTAACAAGTACTAGTAACCAAGGAGCTTCTATTTGGACAGGAGGCGTCACTGAGCGAGAAAATGGCAGTCTACACTGAAGGTTTTTGTCCGCCATTCTGGAGGCAAGCGGATGCGCCTGCGGGACCGCACCGCGCGATGTTGGTGTATTTGTTCAGTTTTCTCATTTCATCAGAATAATCACCAAGCTGTGATACGTCATATAAAATGAAAGGTATTAAAGTAATCCTTGAAGTTTTTTACCTATCACAATTCAAAATATTGAAATTTGCACACAAATCACGTAGAAACGTTGCAATTATTTATTGAACCAACTGAATTTCGTCGTGTTTTATCAGAATAATCATAAGGCTGTACCACTTCTTATATAATTAAAATATTGAGGTTATCATTGAAAATGTTGAGCAATGATAATGCAAAGAACTGCATTTTCTGCACGCGTATGGTCTGGCTTCGTGCAACTCCAGAATGGCGGACGAATTGCTTATGTACTTTCCTCGAACAATGTAGATAGCGCGCGCTGCACCGTCTTGTATTGATATACGGTCTTTGCTAGTAACGTCCCCTAGCGCGTTATTATTGCAACTTTACGAAACGACACAAAATGCGGTGTCTTGCAATGCCAAATGAGATTCGTTATTTTTTCTAAGATCCCAAATCCCATGGTGGTCTCGGAATATAATATGTATGTGTATCCACACCTATGCGTACATTAATACAAATAAGTCGGCTGTAGCGCGCATCAACCCGTAGTATTTGAAATCTCGTTTGCGCTCCCGATGTTTTCGAGAGTCGTATTCGATTGAGTAGACAGTAGATTAGTCCAGGCGTCAACAGTTTGGTTTCCCTGGGCGAAGATGCGCCCTAAACATGTATGTATTACTTGCACATGTTTGCAAATAAATGTAGATCACATCCATTTAAATGACGTACGCAGAATCACAGATAAATTCATTAAAAAAACAAATTACTGGAAATACGGGAATAAAAATACGTAACGCGCGAAATTCCGTAGCAAACTCTATTTGATTTAGAAGGCTGTGTGACGGTCAGAGCTAGCCTAGTGTTACTATTGTGATTGTAATCGATTACATTTACACTCACAGTTGCAATCATAATCGATTTTTTCTAAGGCAGTGTAATCGTATTCTGTAATCGTGTAATCAGACTCGATTACACATGATTTCATAATACTTTTGTTAGTTTTGATTCCAGTATATATATATATACATATACATTCATACATGCAACCATTCGTGAATACCATTCATGAATAGAAACCATTTGTAAGTCAATAATCACAGAAACTCTGGTGCACTGGTCAGTGATCTCAGCACATGGGCCATGGCTAATTGCAATTTACTTTTATTGGTATCTCACTGCCTGGCCACTGGCCAGTCACTGCTAGTGTTTGCACAGATCCTTCTGAAGGATTATATCCCTTGGTTTTATTCACAGTTTCTCAGAAGAGTCTTCATATGCCAGGGTCAGATCTGGCCTGGTCATACCTGGACCATGACTAATTACAATGTACTTTTAGTGGATTCTCTCTGCTAGTGTTTGCACAGAATCATACAAATCCTTCTAGACTAAAGGATTGAATCTTTTGGTTGTATTCAGTCATGCCTGCAGCCTACCCTTTGAAATACAATTGTGAAGTGCCTACAGTTGGTCATCTGCACAGTTTGTCAGAAGAGTTGGTATGCCTGACAAAAAAATGTAATCATAATCAGAGAACTGTAATCATAATCACTTTGTTTTCTATGTGTGTAATTGTAATGAACTTTTCCCAAGGCAGTGTAATCATAATCATGAGTGTGTAATCGACCCCAGCTCTGGTGACGCTGTGTCTAAACTATTTATGTGTGTCATGGTGTAAGAAAAACTAATATTATTATATATGTTGATGTGACATGACATAGTAGTACCTCAATCAGATTAAATTTGCAAGGTTGGTTAAATTCCAGAAAATGTTCACAATCATCAAGTTGATCATACATTGGCTTGGTTGCCAAATGTGGCCATTGGTTGGGAGTTTAGTTTTAGACTTACTACTTAGAGAATGAGATCCCAGCTCAGTTAGTCCACAACAGTTTGTTTTCCATTTCTCTGCATGGGATCTTTTCCTTCTCCTGGCATGGACACCAAATAGAAGGGACCAACGGCTTTACATATAAGTTATAGCGTCTCTTTCAAAAGACGTATCGCAAGCCTCCTAACAAACCTAAGCACAAACTGCGAGAGCATTTGGACCGAAACCCAGGCAGCAGAATTAATTTAAACCAGTTGTAATATGTACCTTTTAATGTGCCCCTAAAGACTTCCAAAGAACTCAAATCAAAGAATTAAATCTAGAAGCCGTTTCTAAACTAGGCAACAAAATCAATACACATAATGTCATCGATCGTTACTGGCAATTTCAACCTTCCTAACATTAACTGGGAAAACCACCAAGTTACACCCAACAGTGAATATAGCACAACAGCTGCCAACAAACTACTCTCTCTTGTAGAACAACATGGACTGATCCAACATGTCAAAGAACCTGTACCCTCAATAATGGAAATACCAACAATAGTCTAGATTTTGTCTTCACCAACATACCCGGTTTAATAAAGAAACTAAATGTAGTAGACAGAATAACACGTTATAGTACAATTATCATTGGTGTAAACATTTCGCCCAAACACAAACATCGTCCGAAACGTAAAGATCATCAGAAACAAAGCTGACAACATTAACATCCAGAAATCTCATGATAACGTAACACGACCACTTCTCTGTGAACTAAAACATGGCAGTCAATGACAAATGGAATCTTGTTTCTGTGAAAATCATCGCCATTATAAACCAATATGTACCACACCGTCTCACTACTTCAAGACACAATCTTCGTTGGTTCAGTAAAGATTTAAAGAAAATATGCAAAAGAAAGAAACAACTCTACAACAAAGAAAACAAATTAGAAATCCAGAAGACTGGCATGAGTTCTGTAACATCAGGAGAAACATGCACAAATATCTTCGCTCTGCCAGACTGTCCTTCATAAGCCAGTTCCTAACATGTACAATAACTGAGAAACCAAAATCATGCTGGAGCTTAATTTCTGAACTATGACAGGATAACAGGTATTGGGGACCTAAACATTGCAGGAAACATTATAAACGATCACTCACAGTCACACACAATACAGAAGCCTTAAATAACCAGTTCAAAAGTGTCTTTACAGACGAAGGAAATTCCATACTACCAGATATAGCCAGAAGTCCACATGGAGAAATTCCCAAACTAACAATTTCAGTTAAAGGCGTATTTGACCAACTTTCCAAAATTAACACCTCTAAATCTCAAGGACCGGGTGACATTTCACCTAAACAGATATGCCTCTCATCTAACACCAATACTCCATGACATTTTCCAATCATCAGCTGATTCTGGTCAAGTCCCCAAAGCCTGGAAAGAAGCCAATGTAACAGGTATTTTTAAGAAAGGAAGCAGGGCAGAAACATCCAATTACAGACAAATATGTTTGACACCTGTGTTCTCTAAACTTCTTGAACACATCATACGCAGCCACATAATGAAACATCTTGAACAGCATCACATTCTGACTAACCATGCCAAAATATAAACAGAAACACAATTAATTCAAACAATCCACGACATGCAAATCCCTCGATGAGAAGAAAGTGGTAGACAAAGCCATCCTAGATTCCACTAAAGCATTCAATAAAGTTCCACATAAAAACTAATCCACAAACTCAAGTACTAAGGCATTACAGGCCCAATATCATCATGGATAGAAAGCTTCCTTACAGGACCCAACAAGTAATAAATGGATCAACTTCAACACCAACTCGAGTTACTTCTGGGGTACCATACCACAGGGAACAGTACTGGGGCCACTACTTTTCCTACTTTACATATATGATGATACGCATCAGCATCATGGCATCCACATTGCCTATAAAGAATATCAAAGATATAGAAAGAACACAAAGACAGGCCACCAGATTTTTTAAGCACAACTGCTCTAAAGAGCCAGGAACAATAACACAACTCCTTAAAGACCTCCAGTGGGACACCCTCCAAACAAGAAGGAAAATCAAATGATTAAGTGTATTATATAGGATAGAACACAACTTGATAGATGTCCCATTTGAACAATATATAAAACGCAATACTAGATGCTCACACAAACGTGATAATCGGTTCCAGCAAATCAGGCACTCGGCAAACGTATTTGAAAATAGTGTTTTCCCAGCCACAATAAAACACTGGAATTTAATTTCTAGCTCCAAGCATTGTATCTTGTAAATCACTTAATTCGTTTCAAAGTAATCTTGTCGAACATCTAAAAAATTAACCATTATGAGCCATCATGCGCATTGGAGTGATGTGTCCTTGCGACTTTTTGCCAGTATGAATATACAGATTCACAGGCAATGTAGGGTGAATAAAATTGCCCAAGTTTTGACACGGCGGCCAAAACAGTAGGGGAGACTGGGGCACAGTGGATCAAGGGGAACAGTGAAACTGGCTATTTATAGAAACTGACACATGAGAATCCCAAGGTGATGTCATCAGTTTGTGCCTCTAGGCAATCCCCATCTAAATTAATGCTTCTAGTTGAGACAGATCTCGCTGGTGGCGAATAACAATGTAAAGTATACTTTTCACTAGTTATTGAAAGTAAAATTTCTTATTACATTATACTTTTTATATGTATAATAATTATTGTATTGTAGTGAATTACTAGTGATCACGTTTTAACAATGTTGTATTTTAAGCGCCTTTGAACCGGTTTTTATATCCAGAGATATGGTGCTGTATAAATAAAATATATTATTGTTATTATAAGTACATAAAAAATATGTGAATATGGCTGCAAACATTAAAATTATTCAAACACAAATATATCTATACAGGTGTATATATATATTATATATATATATATATGTAGTTATGTACCAACCAAAACTGGCAATTATACTTTCATTTGTCTGTCACAAACGATACTGATATCGGTTTTATAAATGTCTGACGTGATCTTACCTGCAGTGATGAGTTGTCATCCAGCAAGTGTCCATTCTCATGCTGTGTGTTTGTTTCTAGCTTCCAGCCATCTTCCTTGTGGCGGTCTCCATGTGTATCATCAGCTTGCTGTTACATGATGGTAAGCGCTGTTACGTTTCTCATCATGTACAATTTCACTCATGTTGTATTTAATTACATTAAAGCGGTCTTTAGATTCTAAGCACACTCCATTGGCAATATTGTGGACTGGGCTGACAGTGACTCCCCTTGATATTCGCTGTGTTCGCATGATTCCCTTATTCAAGCTAATATGCGTGCTAATCAGGCAGCAGAATCTCTCGGAGAACTTCGGGAACGTTGACCTCGGTTGACGTCCCGTGGCACCATTAGGCAGTCAATCAGCGATCTCGCCGATGGAGCGCTTTACATTAGCCATCACCGACTGATGTAAAACAGTTTTCACTACGATACCAGGTGAGTTTTGCAAAACCCACTTGTAGTCACACTTATTGTATATATCCCCATATCCGAATAAGTTGATGTGATGACGATAACGTTTAAAGTCAAATTCCCATTTGGAAGCCACTTGAACCCGACAGCGCACTTGGTGACGATTTAATGGAATGTGGCTGGAGGGGACCATACCGTATTTCATTTTACTTGTGGCAGGTCAATTGTTATAATATCACTACATACAATGCCATCTGATATGGGCATAAATATGTTTCTGTACTAATACCAAGATTTTTAAGGACAGATGTCATTAATTTAAAACAAAAACTGACTAAAATATAATGAATAGAACATTTGTTGTCGCCATTTTTGACCTACAAGTTGTTGGTATGCATGATGTAATCTACCCATCTAGCCAGTCGCCAATTGGTCCATTTCAGAGTACCTTCGGCCCTTCCCAGTTTCACTAGGGTTACGATCTTTTCACTTCGGCACCAGCTAGTCTATTGACAGATCCGTTTCGTCACGGTTTGCTTACGTCACAATCAGAAATATGTGCATGAACTCGGTCACTTTTTTAGTTTTTTATATATGTGAATTACGTTATTATGCTACTATTGTGCCGTGACATCTCTTTGAACAAACATTCCCGCATATATTGTCACTCTTAAAACCTTTGTCTTATGTTTTTCTCGTAAAGGAATGAGTTTGGAGTCAGAATTTCAACAAAATATACAACGGAATGTCGAAACATTCCACATGTTTGGCATCCATTTTTGATGGCTTGACTGTAGCTTTTGCTAGGCAACAGGTCATGTGATGGATAGGTCAGTTGATAGACTCGTTGTCAGCCTAGTCTGCAATATTGCCAATAGAGTGTGCTTAGAATCTAAAGACCGCTTTAATGTAATTAAATACAACGTGAGTGAAATTGTACACGACGAGAAATGTAACAGCGCTTACCATCAGGTAACAGCAAGCTGATGATACACATGGAGACCGCCGCAAGGAAGATGGCTGGAAGCTAGAAACAAACACACAGCATGACAATGGACACTTGCTGGATGACAACTCATCACTGCAGCCAAAAACGATATCAGTATCGTCTGTGACAGACAAATGAAAGTAAAATTGCAAGTTTTGGTTGGTACTTAACTACATAATATATTTGTGCTTGAATATTTTTAATGTTTGCAGTCGTATTCACATATTTTTCATGTATTAATTTCAGACAATTTAGTTTATGAAAGGTAGCTATGTACACTTCCTTCAAAATGAAAGCAGTAGAACCCGATATATATATATATATACCAATCTGCTTGCTGACATTCATTAAACTCTATTTCTGTCCAGGAAGGCACAATGCAGCACAGAAAGGGCTACCGACAGAGCTACACCCCTGAGCAGTTGAGTAAGGCCTACACAATGTGGAAAGAAGGTGAAGCGAACATATACAAAGCCGCGACATTGTGTGGAGTTCCTCAGCAGACCCTGCGTGACAGGAGCCGTGGTCTGGTTAATCCAACAAAATTCACCTCTGGTCCAGACAGATTTCTGACAACCGCCTCGGAGCAATCGCTGGTGTCTTACATAAAAGACGTTGCAGCGTGCGGGTACAAAATCACAAGAAAATGGCTGACTGAGATCACCGGAGAAACAGCTTTCTACTTGAAGAAGAAGGATACAAATACACCGTTCAGTGTTAAGTGGGTGTATAGGTTTCTGCTGCGTTGGCCGGAGTTGAAATCTGTCGTCCCCAACCGTTTGCCTGCTGGCGTTGAACTTGAAAATGTTATCATCAGAGAACCAGTGGAGAATTACTATAAGAATCTGCTCCTTGTTCTGCAAAACTACGACTTTCTGGATAACCCTCACCGCATCTACAGCATGTTTGAAACGATGGTATCTTCTGATCCCGTCCCATCCAAAATATCAGTGGAAACTGGTCGTAAAGCCTTGTCGAATGTGTCACATGAAAAATCCATCCCGTCCAAAACATCAATGTCAACTGGTCGTAAAGATTCATTGAACGTGCCAGAGCAAACGACTTCAATGACTCTAATCAGTTGCATGAATGCTGCTGGGGAGGCACTACCACCTTATCTGGTCTTCCAAGGGAGACAGATATCAAATGAGATGCTAACAGGCGCTCTTGGGGGCACAGGCAGTACATTATCCGAGACCGGCTGCACAGATAGTAAAATCTACGAGAAGTTTTTGACTGAGCATTTCTCGAAAAGTATTCGCAGCAGCGATGACGATCCAACTCTTCTTTTGTACGACAGCCGCAGCCCACACATACACGTACCTCTCATTGAATGGGCCCTGGAGCACAACATCCTCTTGTTTCTGTTACCGTCCCACGCCGGCGCCTTGTTGCAGCCGCTTGGTGATATCATCGCACCTTTTGAGGTCGCCTACCAAGACGAGTGTTGCAAGTTTCTCCGGAAGAATCCAGGAAAGAGAGTGACGCATAACAACGTTTGCCGCCTCACAGCCAGTGCATTTCGTCGTTCGCTAACCCCCGTAAATATCACCACCGCCTTCAGGCAAGCCGGGATATACCCATTCAATGCAACTCTGGTCTCTGAGGTGCGACAGGCAACTAAGGCATGGACAATAAAAGAAGGGGGCAACAGAAAGGTTGACACAATCAATGTTGACATAAACAATGTTGACACAAACAATGGTGACACAAACAATGTTGACACAAACAATGATGACACAAACAATGTTGATATAAACAATGTTGACACAAACAATGTTGACACAAACAATGTTGACACAAACAATGTTGACACAAACAATGTTGACACAAACAATGTTGACACAAACAATGGTGACACAAACAATGGTGACACAAACAACAGTGAGCTGCTGGCTGTGAGAACTCAGATGCTAGAAGCAGACGGTGGCAACAACATGGATACCAGCAACACTGACGCCAACAACATTGTCATCAACAATGCCGACACAAACTATGTTGTCACAGACTGTATTGTCACAAATTATGGTGTCACAAATTATGTTGACATCGACAATATTGAAAGACACTTTGGTTACACAAATGCTGTCGTCAACATTGTCATCAACGATGATGGTACGTGGCAACTGGAAGATTCGACAATGGCTTTGCAAGAAGATGGATGTCGTGTTAGTGTAATAGTCTGACTGATAAGCCTTCACTCTGCCTAAGGGATTGTCTCGGAAGTTTACAAAACCAAAGAAAGTTATGCATTTAATACTGGTTTATCCTCCCGCACCTAGTGACACCAGACTAGTGATTTTTATGACATTTATCAATTTGTATTAATATAATATATTCTACTCACTAGGTGATGCCACTGCAGCAATATATTTTCCCCGCGATACATACAAACCCCCCGAGACGTAATTCTGAAGGTATTTTGGGACTGTGAACTTGTGTGACTACACATCAGAGGTCAAAGGTGACAAGTCATTTTTAGTAGTACTGTACAAGAAATTTTTGTCACAGTATTTTGTAGACAATGTATTACTGATGAACAGCTGACATTATGGTGCTGAAAGTGCATGAATAGTGCTTGCAGCAGCTAGCAGTGTTTATTGCATGGAGATATTGGGAGAGTGACTGCCTCCAATCACAAACAAGTGTCGAGACTTGATATCATTAAACAGTTCTTCTTTATCGTTTAAAAGTTTGAAGTCGGATGTGTATAACTTTCAGGAACAGTATTTTCTCTCTGCTAGAACTGAAAGTGTCTAGAACAAGTTAAATATTGTAAGTACCTTGGCCAAGTTAATGTGGAATATTGTATAAAGTATTACAAACAAATGTACATTTTTGTTATGTTATTAATTAATAGTATTTTATTATGGTTTATCACCATTGAGTTCAATCTATAATATTGTGCACATCACTCACCATTAAAATGGTTCAGTATTAATTAAATTATATCTGCTGGTTATGTCGAAAAAAGAAGTGGATGACATGATTCACATTCTACAATTTTACATAGATATTTTTTCATAAATATATTTAAACTAATCAGCTCATCACGAGTAGCGTACACACATTTGATAAGAGAACCACTTAGCCACTTGGTGATGACAATATGATGAATTACTCACTTTTAGGGGATGGTAATTGCAATTGTATAATACAAAATCACAAGTCCCACTATATTGGTGGGAGAGCTTAAGCCAAAGCTGAACATATTTTAGGGATTACAATCTCTTATGAGTTATGATAACAAGGTGTATTAATGGTTTCTCTGTTTCATTTTTTTCACATCTCATTTCATAATTATTTTGTACAAAAAGAACCTATCTGGTATCAACTACTGAAATCATAGGACAAACTGTGAAATTACTTTTGACCAGATCTGGTTGAAATTAAGAAATACAACTCTATTGATCAATGTTTTACAATTTTAAATAATTAATAAACAGAAAGTATCAAGTATATAACTTTGTCCAAACATATCCAGCCTGACCTGTTTTTTTAGCATTCCATATAATATTAAGGAGCAGTCATTATTTATACGCCAGGTAGGTAGGTAGGTACATGTTTATTTTCCCAATATTGTACAACTTGCAATACAAAATAGTAATTCAAATAAAGCATACATATAAACATATAGTGTAACTATCTATTGCAAATTGCTCTGTTCCCAGGGAGGGAGGCAGAGGAATATAGGAGATACTTTTAAATCCAGCCCACCCCAAAATGTTGTGCACTGTAATATGACCCCCCAAACACAATACACTGAAATCTGAGCCCTCCCCAGATCCCAGTCAAATTATGACTGCTCCCATCATAGATAAATATTGTCTGCTCAAAACAAAGTGTTATGTATATTTTGTACAGTTAACCTTTCAATGCAGAAACACGTATAAATACATGCATTTAACATCATTATAATGATTCCAGATTCAAAAATAACAATTTTAACACAGTTATAACAATGAGATAGACACCTATAGTTTGACAGTATTCAACTCACAGATAATGAAATATGCGATTGTACTATTTGAAAATAACACACATTATATATTCTATCAGACCTTTTGTGAGATAACGTGACTCCTTTTCAAACCACAGAACCATTTAAGTACACATTGGTGCCAAGAAATCTACATGTACACACATACACATACCCAGAAAGTGAGTTGTTCACTTGGTGAGAATAATCGACTGTTGAAGAAAATGTGAAGCATTTTCTTCCCCACCTTCAATAGGTTACAGGCAATAAGTATTAAACAGCAGGAGAAATGTACATAATAAATATCAGATATATATTATCAAAAAAGTGTTCACGTTACTGCACGAACTGGACAATATGTTGTTTCAAACAAAAAAATATATCTTAGAAGTACACTTCCCAGAGAAGTCGAGATGGTGTTCGAATGAACAGGTCTGCCAGGGAGTAAAGTGTAAAGCGCTTTGAGCAGTCCTTGCGCTATATAAGAACTTACCTTTTACTTCAAAATCAAATTGGTGCATTTTGAACAGTTTCTACTTTTCCCCTGATGATAGAAAAATCAATTTTAAAAATGCATGATAGCCACATAGCAATATACAGCAGTAAAACTGCATAAACTGTGGAAAACTGAAAATCACAAAATCTTGTACAAAATGTGTTGTTTGTTTGCGCAATGTTAAATGGAATGTCAATCTTAAATATTTGTGCAGAGATCTGGTATGATGTATCACTTATTGATTGAATCTATTGATATAACGTATCACCACTGTGTCATGATATATCGATTAATCATTACAACCCTAACTGTCAAATAGTGTATCATATTAGACAAAGATAATAAAGTATAAAACACAGAGAACCTGGTATACATTATAAATGTATAAATAAGATACAAATGCAATACAAATGTAAATGAAAAGGTGCATTTTGGTGACACTTATATTCTGATTATTATTATCTGTTTATATTAAACAAATATTTTGCCTCCCTATTCTTCATGTTTATGTACCAGGTAATTTGAATTTGGGCTTCTTTGGTTTAATGATACTGTGCCTGTTTGGCCAACCCTCTTTTCCACCCAAGAGATTCAGGTCATATGATACCCTATAAGATGTAGACAGCCGCTGAAATATTTTTAAAATTCCTGACTCGATTCTCGTGAAGTGTTCCCTAGGTGTGTATCCGTCCCGCACAGACCGACACACTGTGACAAACTTGGGCGGATTCACCAAGTCGATGATCTTTAACATCTGGTTGAGAAGTGCCATTCGACCGTCGACTTCAACGACTCCAGGGGAGTGGAGAAACACAACAGAGTCATTAGGGATATTTGAACCGTGACACACCTCTATTACCCCCACCCCTTGGATGCCAAACCCCAGCGACGCTGGCGACGTTGACAGACAAAATCCGAGATTCATCACCGCCCTAATTTCATGCAGACTAAACATGCATAGTCTTCCCATGACCGACTCCCAATACCGTTCAATTACTGTTTCGTCATCCGAACAGAACATACTCGGTTCGGCTCGCCAGAATTTTTTTACAATGTTCTCTGTGATCAAGTGCATCTTCACAGATGCGCCATTACATATGTCATTCTCAAGGTTCTGGAGTCGACCAGAATGATTGTCTATCATCGCCTTCATCACAGTGTGCATTATATGGTTGGACAAACTCTCGTGTTCGATGTTCTTTGGGCAGAACAATTCTGTTACTTTTTTCGACAACTTTAATACTGGCTTCCATCGGACGCCGGCATCAAGTAACACCTTGGCAGCAAGTTCACAACCGAAATAATCCTCGTCGATGTCCAGAATGATGTTTGCTGGATTCCCCAGCCAGTCTTTGTCCTTCTCCAACTTATTTAATGCAACAAACTCGACGATATGTTCCACTATGAAGCGTTTTACAATAGTGCACTTTGATGGATCGTGCAGTTCCACCTCTGGGTCCTTCGTCTTTGGAAATGGGTCTTCGTACAAGCATTCTGTGATGCCGCCTCCAATCATCTGAGCACACACACATAGGTGTTTTCGGACTGCGCCGTCGACTGTCAGATTCATCCAACCTAGTCCGACTGACTTCTTCTCGTAGATAACTTCCACACTGTTGTCCCAGGAAGGGTAGATGAACACGATACGGTCGATAAGTCCACTCATCACAGCCCCCTGAAACAGTAACGCGATCATGTGAAACAACCGATCACATGCCTCAAATGTGACTCAACGACAGACATGCCACATTTCCTGTAGCAGTCTTATTCTGATCGAATCCCACCATCTACCGTAACTGAAATTTATTTGCAATTGTATCAAACAAAATCGACTGCACTTTGTCGAAAATCTGCAGAGAATCAAAAGTATTTTACCAATATAAGTTTGTTACTCATATATATATATATATATAGTCATGTATAAGATAGAGATGTTATATAGATATTTACTATTATTATTATAATAATTTATTTATAGAATGTCCTGTTTTAATACATGTTTGGTTAAACTGTAAGACGTGTGATGAAGTATGTATTTTCTTGCATTCATCACAAGCATATATATATATATATATATTAAAACAGGACATTCTATAAATAAATTATTATAATAATAATAGTAAATATCTATATAACATCTCTATCTTATACATGACTATGTGTACAAAGTGGCCAGTCGACGACAATATAGTCATCAAACGTTTCATCAGATTTTACATGAAAATCATGTTATGCCATGTGACCCACTGTCATGTAACTAAACTGTGACTGAGATAATGGGACGTGGGCCATTCGTTTTAGATAATATTATTTTCGTTTTCATTTATTTACTTCTAAAGCAAGTTTTACTGTTTCATTAACAATCTACTTGTTAGTATGTTAACTCTTGAGTATTGTCAGCCCCAGTTGCTGAGGTTCACTCGTCTCTTTCTGTGTTCATCAGCTACCTCAGACCATCGCATGTCATCGTCCTCATAAAATAACTAAGTCATATTTTCAAGTAAGAAAAACAGAAATAACTTACTCATATTTTGACAATATGATATGTATTAAACATTTTATACATAATAACACTTTGGTACATGCCAATGAAAATGCAAGAGATGTCAATGTTGGGTGTCCAGCACCATGAAGAATTGATTTAGGCAAAATTCTAAGACTGGTCAAAAACTGACTTAGGCAATTATTTTATGAGGGTGACGAAGTGATTTATTGGTGATTCCATAAAAAAAACTGATAGCTATTTAGTGTTTACTTTTCTAGACGACCTTCTACCCGAGATAAGTGAATGGTGGTCAACTCTGCAGATGGTGTAAAGGTGATTCAGATCAAAATACTGCAACTATGTGGTTATAGTTGTGTTTTGCTCCCTAAATAAGGGGTGGTTTCATAAGTTTACAGTCCCAAAATACATATATTATAAGACCACCCCTAAGCTAGTAGAGAATAATTGAGATTTGCGTACCATAATGAAAACATCGTTTTTCTGCACAAGAGCTTGCACCTGGTCATCAGTGGCCGGCCAATCAAAGAACGCCATGTCGTCTATCAACTGTGGCAAGGCCTCATCTGAGTGGCCATCTATGTGCACCTGTGGAGTCATGTGATCATATATCAAGCACATTCACAGTTGAAGTAGGCAGGTGGGAAGAAGGGAGACAGGGGAAGGGGGTGGGAATGGTGAACTTTATTTTGACATATAAATACACTATATCAGTCAACATGTGAGTATATTAACATTTGAATACAAAAACTGACAAGATAGTGTACACTTATGAAACAAGGACTAGGAGAGAAAGGAAGAAGGTGGGTACATGAGGGAGGAAGAAGTAGAATAAGCAGAACGAGGAAGGAAGAAATACCAGCTAATATGAGAAAGGGGAAGATGAGAAATAGAGACTGGATGGGAAAAGAAACTAGAATATGGCTGAAGTAGTAAAAGGAGAGAAGGAGTATGCAGATGTGGGAAAAAGTAGCATGGGGAAGAGGGAAGAAGTGGAGAGGATATGAGAAGAAGGAAGAGTGGGGAAGAAATGGGAAGAAGAGGGTAAAGTAGGGAGAAGAGGAGGGGAGAAGAAGGAAGAAGCATATAAAAGAGAGAAATAGGGAGAAGAGATAAGTATACATAGGAGGGAAGAAGTATGGGGAGGAAACAAATTTGATTTTAAAGAGCACAATCGGGCTGATGTGCTCATAAAAATGTTGATGAAATGGTATCCTGGTAAACCAAAACAGGTTTCCTGGATGTACTCATAAATTATGTCAACAAAATTACGTAAAATGTCCCCTAACGTTTTGCAAGCTGTCTAGGGGCAAAACATTAACACATAAGAACATTTGCTAGTGTGAACACGTACATAGGCTAGCTTGAATTTAGTCAGAAACAGGAAGCTGGCATAATGAACACTAGAAGTATGTTTGACCAACCAAAGTATTTCCAGATTTCGGAATGATGCCCTCATTTGCCGCCTGAATCCAGTAAGGCAGAACTGAAAATCAAAAGCAAATCAATCATTATTATTTTTCATTAATTTAACAAGATTTAACAAGATTGCCATCCAGAAAATTACTCTGGATGGCAGGTGGACAAGGAAGCCTTTTGGCTTATCGAGAGTCCAATACTTTTTATCTACATGTATCCCGCCTTTTTAAGGTGTGTGTCGATTTTATTTTTAAACATATTCACGCTACTAGCACCAACACAATCAGGAGATAATCTGTTCCATTCATTTACAGTCCTTTGTGAGAATGAGAACTTTCTTATATCTAATCTACACTGCTCCTTTACTAATGTAGCTTCATGTCCTCTGGTCCTTCTATTTTTCTTAACTGAGAAAAAAATGTTTCTATCAATATTTTCATAACCATTCAATATTTTAAACACTTCTATGTGATCTCCTCTCAATCTCCTGGTCTCTAATGTTGTTAAACCACATTCTTTTAGGCGTATTTCGTAACTAAGATCCCTCAGATTTGGTATCATTTTAGTCGCTCTCCTCTGTACTCTTTCTAGCATATCTATGTCCTTCTTGCGATATGGCCTCCATGCTTGTATACAATATTCTAAATGAGGCCTCACTATTGTTTTGTATAGCGGTACTATTAATTCTTTTTTCTTATACGCTATATTTCGCCTAATTAATCCAAGGATTTGATTTCCCTTTGACGCTGCAATTCCGCACTGCTCTGAAACCTTCATATCAGCACTAATGGTTAACCCTAAGTCCTTTTCTTTTACAGTAGTACTTAGTACAGTACCCCCCATTTTATATTCTACCTCTTCATTCCCATGTCCTGTGTGGAGGCATTTACATTTCCCAAAATTGAACAGCATTTGCCACTTTTCAGACCATTTGATCAACCTATCAAGATCATCTTGTAAATGCTGTCTGTCTCCATCACTTTTAATCCTTCTAAACACTTTTGTATCATCCGCAAATTTTAACACCTTGCTTGTTATATCATCGTCCAAATCGTTGATATATATTAAGAATAATATAGGTCCTAGTACTGATCCCTGTGGTACCCCACTCAATACCGATTTCCAGTTTGAAGCCTCCCCATCAACTACTACACGTTGTCTTCTGTCATTCAGCCATTTTTCTATCCAGTTTATTATACCATTTCCTATGCCATGGGCCTTTAGCTTAAGGAGTAATCTTTGATGTGGTACTTTGTCGAAAGCTTTTTGAAAATCTAAATAGATGATATCTACTGGTGATCCCTCATCTACCCACCTAGTGATGTCTTCCAAAAAACATAACATATTTGTTAAGCATGACCTCGCTTTTAAAAACCCATGTTGAGATGGGTTTATCAAGTTATGTTTAACAAGAAAATCCACCATGTGATCTTTAATTAGTCTTTCTAATAATTTGCAAATCACTGATGTTACACTCACTGGTCTATAGTTCTCTGACTTGTTTCTCGAACCTTTTTTAAATAACGGTATAATGTTTGCCTCTTTCCATTCTAAAGGAACCACTCCCTCTTCTAATGACAAATTGAAAACTGTTGCAAGCGTCAGATGTCAGATACATTAATTTGTTTCTCATGGACTAACAATTAACTTCCTGCTTTCAGTGCGACACGTCTACTGTACAGATGTGTGCGACGTTAGGCACCAAACATTTCCAGTTAGATGTGGATAGACATAACCAATAGCACATCTGTGTACTAATTAATTTTGTGAGCCAAAATGTTGCGTCAAATGAAGACAAATTGTCAACTATTTATCATGCAATGTGAAGAACAAGTAGCAAGATGGGCACATGATCAATGGAAACTTCAGGTGCTGGCTATAGAAGTCTAATTAATCAGCTGGGTTGTCACGACCAAGTTTTGAAGCCATCTGAGATGACAAGTCAAAGTATCAGTGACAGTGCTGAAATACAAACTCAGATTCTTATGAAAGACAATGTCGTGGATCATGGATTCTTCAGAACGAAATTTCAATATCATGTTGTGCACTTTGGATGGTAACTGATAATTAATCCAATCCAATGAATGTACTATACTATAGCATAGGTGTGTGAACAAGTGCGTTTTATGTGTATACACTACACGTGTCGATGTGTGTGTGTGTGTGTGTGTGTGGTGTGTGTGTCTGTGGTGTGTATGTCTGTGGTGTGTGTGTGTGTGTGTGTGTGTGTGTGTACCAGTGCGTGTAGACTGTAGTCGAGTAGTGTGTATGTGTACGGTGTGTGTGTGTCTGTGGTGTGTGTGTGTGTGTCTGTGGTGTGTGTGTGGTGTGCGTGTGTGCGTGCATGTGTGTACCAGTGAGTGTAGACTGTAGTCGAGTAGTGTGTTTGCTTACAATTAATCTTCAACACCAAAAAACCTTGGCAATGTGTGAATCTGTCATACCTTCGTGGTGTTCTTCGACTACTATGACGCTGACCGGCTGACCGGACATGATAGATGTCGCTGGCTTCCCTGTCATGGCAGTCAAAGACATCAACACGACAACCGCCAGCACAGCTGCTGCGACGACTCGCCTCCATGTCACGAGGTACGGTTGATATCGCATTTTTCGCAGACTTCTCATCTTTATTTATCGATCAACACTGACTTGCTGTGACCATGCGCATACCGGTTCATTACAGTAGTGTTTACTTGCGTGCAGGGAAAATGTGTGTCATCTATGCCGACATACTTCCGGCATTTGCAATTGTTGTTACAGCCATTCGTTAGAGAGCGCCACTTTCTAGTACTTTCTAGTGATACCTGGCGTAATTTCGAAACTAGTTCGCCAGGGCATTTATATTGACTCGTTGCTACGGCAACCACTCGGGCAATTGAGAATAAGGAATCAGTTATGCCAATGAGGAAAATCATTATGTTTAGGATCAAAATCGCAAAACCTGCACCAAAAAATATGTTAAATATTATGAAATGTCTATAAATAATGAATCACAACTTAAAATATTTACTTAAGTTGTCTAGTATATTTCCAGAAAAGATTTTTGGATCGTTTCAGTAATTACAATATAGTTCTTATTTTCGAGATTGCCAGCTAGTTACCCCCAACATCGTGGTAGAGATGGACGCAGCGTCTAAGTTTTCTTTTCAGTATTTATCAGGAAAGAAATTCAACTATATTGATGGAAAGGACGCCAGAGAATCTTTAATGAAATGGTATAATGCATTTAGTGATTCTTATAACGAAAATAACCACAGAAATATAATACCCCTTATTATCGCTCACAGTCACCCATGTGGCATGTAGTCGTTCCGACTTGTTTTCTAAATGAATACTAAAAGTATCACATTAGGGAACTTGTACATAGTCCAATTAATACCCGCAATGCGATCATATTTAAAATGAAGTCATTTCAAATGTTAGACGTGATATAAAATCGTATATAATCATAATAATGAATGTAATAAAATATTGTGTCTTAGTACTTAAGACAGCCTAGCCTCCTCTGAAGACTGAAGCCACAAACTTATGTATATAGTGCACCACTTGTTTTTATCTGCGCTTTTGTTTTTTTTATTTTGAACATCCTTCTACACGATTTTCTTTCCTCTTTGTTTGAATGCCCTGACGTCAGTCACCGCACAAATCCCAGTTTAGCTGTGAACAGCTGTAAAGGGATTACTATATCAAGTATCAAGAGTGGCTTACTATATATTCTCTATAAATGCATTTAACATGTCTGACATGTGCTAACTTCTTGCTCAACCTTTCAGCTTTCTTCTATGACTAAGAGTAACAATACCATCCATAACCATGCTGCTTTCATATTCATACTAGAATTCCTTATCCTAGATTGAGTTTTATTGCACTTTTATTTAGTGACGCTGATGTCCCGTTTTTTATTTCACCAACTAGCCTAGTGCAACAAACTGTCTGGGAGAACAACAAAAACAACAAAATCACTAACATATCTGGCAAAAAAACACAGACAGAAAACAAATGACCCTTGATCTCGGTGCTTAAATGTTGACCATGTTGTGTCATTATTAAATTTACATGTACATTACTATCTATGTACGAACCCAGTGAGAGTATTAACATTGTTCATTTGTGACTGAGGATATGTTTTCTCCTAGTGTTATTTGAAGAATCTAGTAAACTGTAATGTTGGCGTGTAGAACTTACAGATATTCACTTTGTAGCATTAATATATGCTGTGACATTTTTTTCCATGTGGCATTTTTTCTGGGAAAATTATGTCCCATGGTATTATGTGGAATTTTGCTTGAGTACATTTTGTCCTGAGGCATTTTGTCTTGATAATGTCTGTACAATCTACAGTGTAGGTTTGCCTAGAATTTAGAAAGATTATATTAAAACATGTGTATCACTCACCCATATATTATTTGTTTTCTCCAGGTTTCCAGCTGTGAATGTGAATTGTTAGTATTCACAACTTTTGCGTGTGTGCAGACTTCTTTGACAACTGCAGTTTCTCTGTCCACTGCCAGGTCAATGAAAGGAAGGCTGAAAGCTCAAGCATTTAGCTTTGACCAACCGTTCAAGTCATATCAAAAAGAGGACTTTGTTACAGTAAGTTTGTCTATGCCTTTCTTCTCCATATTTCTACCCTGCAGATTGTCGTGTATATGATTTTGTTATTGGCACATCAAAGACATATTGCACAGTGGCGCAGTGGCTAGAGCTTTGGACTATCGACCGAGGGAATCCAGGTTCGAATCCTGTGCTGTGGTGTCAAACCTTGGGCAAGTTCGTTCACTCTATGTTGCTCCAGTTCACTCAGATGTATGAATGAGTACCTGGCTATAAATAGTGGTGGATATTTGTGAATGAATAGTTTTTGTGCATTAATTGCAGCATGGCTGAGTGCTTCCCAGAGATGCCGAGATGGTGTTCGATTGAACAGGTCTGTCACGGAGTAAAGTGTAAAGCGTTTCGAGCAATCCTGAGGACTGGACACTGCACTATATAAGAACTTATCTTTCTGTTTACCTTTTTATATCTTATTCCGTCTTGAACTTGTGTTGTAATCTCTGATAGTCTCTACAAATATAGTCTAAAGTGTGTCACTTTCTATAATAGTTGTGAGAAAAATTATGTCATACATTATGTATCATATATAATATATGCATCATATCTATTTTAGAAGAGAACAGTGATGTCAAGAAGTATACCAATAAACTATGTGTGTCGCTTTATTGCAAAGCGTTGTTATTGCTACTTTCAGGCATTCTTCCAGGATGATGTTGTCATCTACAATCTACAAGTGCTGTCATCCACAGGGAAATGTGTGCCTCTAGGTATGTTTTGATTCTAACTAACCGCCACCGTCTCCATCAGCTATCTCCACTCCCCTCTATCTTTGTTTCACCTTCTCCACTCTACCTCAATCCCTCCAGATCACTCCCCTCTCCTCCCATCTTACCCTTAATCATTGTCATATCCTTTTATACCATACTTTTTCTTCGCTAACTGTTCTCCCATTCTCTCCCATGTCCAGCCCAATTTAGGCTGACTCCCCACTAGCTTCTTCTTGACACTTTCATTTGCACCAGCCTTCTCCCTCAGTGCCTCCAGTCTTCACTTGTTGATTCTCTTCATTTCCGAGGCACTTAATACTTTTCAGAGTGGATTTTTAATGTAGGTGTATAATTTGTAGCCCGGCCTACAGAGCTTACTTAGTAGGGAGAGGAATGAGATCTATAGACTGGTTCACCAATACAAGATATTATACAGCTAAACATGGATTTACAGTAGTTCTCCTTTGAGCGACCATCCCTTCTTCAAAGGTACTTTGGTCGTATAAGAGAGGTGGCCACAGTTCACGGGAACATCAAGTCAGCATCCTAGTTCCTACCTTTGCAGAGGACATCATACACAAAATATAATAATTTATTTCAGTGCATGAACATGAAAACCCTGTTGAACATGTAGCATGTATTTTCAACTGACTCTTGTGATTTGCCACAATTAACCGGGTACTAACTTGCACAAGCCTATTGTACACACCCACGAGCTAAAAATAGCTGTTTACCCATCTTCAATTAATCAAGATTTAACAAGATTGCCACCCAGAGAATTAACTCTAGATGGCAGGTGGACAAGGAAGCCTTTGGCTTATCGAGAGTCCAACCCTTTTGTTTATGTGTATCCTGCCCTTCTGAGGTATGTGTCAATTTTATTTTAAAATATTCACGCTACTAGCTACAATCAGCAGATAATCTGTTCCATTCATTTACAGTCCTTTGTGAAAATGAGAACTTTCTTATATCTAATCTACACTGCTCCTTTGCTAATGTAACTTCATGTCCTCTAGTCCTTCTATCTTTTTTAACTGAGAAAAAAATATTTCTATCAATATTTTCGTAACCATTTATTATTTTAAACACTTCTATCTGATCTCCTCTCAATCTCCTGGTCTCTAGTGATGTTAAACCACATTCTTTTAGGCGTATTTCATAACTAAGATCCCTCAGTTTTTGTATCATTTTAGTCGCTCTCCCCTGTACTCTTTCTAGCATATCGATGTCCTTCTTGCAGTATGGCCTCCACGCTTGTATACAATATTCTAAACGAGGCCTCAGTTTGTTTTGTACTGTGGTATTATTTATTTTTTTCCTTATATGCTATATTTTGAGTATGCCTTTTAGCCTTTTGCATGTGCCTTTTAGCTTGCGAACTGCTTGCGTGGAAGATATTCACGTCAAACACAGCCATTATTGGCCAGATTAATTTTTTCAATGACAAACCAGTGTCATTTGAGCCATTTATTTAATTAACTAATAAATACTTAACCATTTGATTTGTTTCACTACCAGTAGATAGTAATTAATTTTGGCCCCTGTAGTTAGAACCATTAGTTAATCTAGTGGCCAGATGCCCCCATCTAAATTCCAACAGCCTTGTCAGTTGTAATTGCCCACTTTGGCCAGTCATTTGTCAGTCTTGAAGACAGACAGACAGATCTCAGGCTGTCTAGGTTATTTCCCATCTGTGTTGTGATTTTGGTAGAAATAAATAATAATACTTTATAATCTCAAACTTTAGTGTCCAGTTTGTTTTCATCAACACATACTCCAAAAATAATAATAATAGTAATATACATTTATGAACCCACAGATTAAAGAACAATAACCAGTACGAGGCAAAATGACTTTGTTTATCAAAATGCTGCTTTTTAAAAGTTTACTTAAATTTTGGCGCAGATATTTCAACAAATGAACTTATTTTAAAGTTTGTGATCTGTGGAATCCAAAAAGGCATGAATCTGAATTTCACAATTTTGCAACTTAATAATGAGCTGATACCCACTTTTCTGTGGCAGATCATGAATATATAATTCTATGTGTTGTAGGTTTAAAGGCGACCAAGGTCTCCGTAGACGAACTTCCCTGCTCTGTGTTGTCAATGACATTTTTTGATCGTCTCGTTGAATCTGGTATTGTCCGAGAACAAGGACAGATATCAAAATGTTTCGATGAGTATTTCAATGACTTCACCATATCAGATGAACTGAGAAAGGTAACATATTGTTTAATGCCTTCAGTACTGTTCAAACCAACCCTCCAATACTTGATGGGGGACTTGTCATGTTATGATATAAATTGTTATTAGCATCACGTTGCACTAATGTTTCACTTATTAAGTGACACCACTGTAACAATCCGTTGTATAATTCACTCAACCCTTGATTGAGTCAATCATCTGGATCATTGCATTGTACAACTGCCAAATACTGAACCATTTGGAACCTATAATGAATTGCATCAGATTTCACTTTTGGTGATGTGTCAGTTTTAATAATTTTGACAACAATCGTTTTTTCCTTCCGATTCAGATGCTGCTGTCGGATGAGTCGGACCACTTCGACTTGTACAGCGAAATAGAGAAACGGGAGTTTCTCTTCCTCTTGTTCCGGCACATGTGTCTAGGTGGTGCCACATGCCAGTACGAGGACAATGTCAAACCGTACCTGGATATCACAAAACTTATCTACAAAGACTTGGTCAGGTGAATGTGGCGGCCATTTTATTTCATAGAAGAACAAAGCAGGACAACGGAATAGGTCACGCTTGTCATGGTACAGGCAGTAAGGCTGTGGTTCATCAACTCTATTTGATTATTTGCTGGTTTCTTAGGACACCTGGCTTTTTAAAAATGGGCTGTTCGTAATTCTTATTAAAGTGAAGTTATCTGTTCTGTTGCCAGGAATCAGCCAGAGTGGTATCTTTAGTAGGAATTTCCTTGAATCAGTTATCCCAAAAGTAGGAATCACATGAACATCAAATTCAGAAATCTGTATGGAACCGTCAACTACACATACAAAATCAGCATATTATTTAATAATTTATGCAAACATCCATATTTGACCATCAACACTCGTTTAAATTCTTTAATCCAGTCTACAATAAACCTTGTTTAACATTGCAGCGTTCAGAAGGATCCCAAGACAGGTGATCTCCATGTAGCATCACATGTGTTTCGAGTCCGCGCAGAATCGGTGAGTGAGTGTATGATACTTAAAATATACGTTTGTACTTTTGACTGAAAATGATGTAAATGGCTTATAGATAACATCATCACTTTCCCACCCATCTTGATGCATGATGTATTGCCAGATCATGTATTAGCCGAGGTCATATTGTAAAGGTAAGTTCTTATACAGAGCAGTAACCAGTCCTCAGGACGGCTCAAAGCGCTTTACACTTACTACCTGGCAGACCTGCCGAGTCAAACACTATCTCGACTTCTCTGGGAAGCATTCAGCCACACTGCAATTAATGCGCAGACTATTCGTACACAAATATCCACCACTGTCTATAGCCAGGTATTCTTTCATACAGTTGAGTGAACTGAAGAAATGTAGAGTAAATGAACTTGCCCAAGGTTCGACACCGCCGCACAGGATTCGAACCTGGGTTCTCTCAGTCGAGTCCGAAGCTCTTATCGCTGCACTATTGCACTCCATTGTGGCGAGTTCAAGCCATTCATCAAGAATGTTTGCAATTATTAAAAATTGGGCACAAATATGCCCTTGTTGAAGTGCGCACAGCAAATGATCAGTGGAATTTATATTTGCATCATTGCCAGTTCAAAATCATAATGTTGAAGATTTAATGCACAGATATATCCTGATAGTGCACGCAGAATTGTCAATTAATAAAAATTTCCAGAACTGGTTATATTTGAATTGCATTCATATTGGCCTCAATGTAGTCATAATCTATATGGCTACCCTCAGGCATATTTTGGAAACAATGCAAAAATAACTAGTTAATAACATATTTGTCAGGTTCCAAGTTATCCAATAGTAACAGTTACCACGGTGATAGCAATGGGGGGGGGGTTATGTGAAGTGTTTGTAATGGTCCATGTTTATTCTTCATCTTGTCTTCATGCCAATAAATATCAGAGGTAAACGTACCCCATAGAACTAAGGGGGCAAAGTAACTTACAAATTATGAACCTTTCTCCAACTTGGAGACTAGAGGTGTGGGAACTGGCAAACTTCAAAGCAACAAATAGTGATATTGTATGTTTTCTATAGTCAGAACATTTTGCGAGTGCAATATTAAAATTGAGAACACTGTTTTAGGCTTGTCATACACAAGTTGGCTTCAGTTTACCTTCAACATACTTTCTCTACCATTAGGAACATTGTTATTAAAACATGAGGAACATGCAGTGTTGGTTTCAAACAATTATCACAAGAAAACGGGCTGTTATTTTTGCGTGTATTTAGATGTAACGGTGCTGTGACCTCCATTTGGTGCTTTCAGGAGGACGGGGATCTGTGTTACCCAGACAGCGTGGAACACGAGCAGAACTTCGCCTATCTCATCATTGACCCCCTGCGAAGGCACGTAAATGTCCTCTACCACAAGTTTGGTACTTCGTCCTTCGATGACCTGTAGTGAAACGTCTGACCATCAATTCATGTCTATCAAATTTAGACGTTATTAATGACGTTGTTTCTTGTTTGTTTTGTTACCCGGAATCAGCAGGGGAAGTAATCATTAGCAGGAAGTACACTGAATCAGTCGTCTTGAATGTCGGAACATTGCAAACGCACTGAACATCAAAGCAATCAAGCCGACTTCCACAGTATTGCCAATAGAGCATGTTTAGAATATGGATGTCGTGTTTACAATTTGAACATTTTGTGGGAACACTGTTTAAATGCAATTTGGTTGGCAGTATACCTAAAACATTAATTCTAGTGTTAGGAACATTTTATTAAAAAAAGAGTAGCACAGCCGTGGTTTAGTCAAACTTAGTCGTGTGCGTCTCTACTTTATGTTAATTCTAAACAGGGTAGTGAAAGTGTTATTTCTTTGATTCTGTTCATACACACATCTGTTTCAGTGACGCAACTGCAGCACTAGTGACGCAACTGCAGCACTAGTGACGCAACTGCAGCACTAGTGTCCAAACTGTGCATGCATATATGTGTTTGCTTGTGTTATTCACTCAATTCATACTGGCAAATGCCTATATTCATAACACAACTATGTGACAGGAAACAAACCTATTTAAGCGTAATCTGCACGTAACACATGTTCGTTATAGTTGTCAACTGACAATGGTATATTCAAAAATGTTTTA
Organism: Paraescarpia echinospica; assembly: GCA_020002185.1. Classification (NCBI taxonomy): domain Eukaryota; kingdom Metazoa; phylum Annelida; class Polychaeta; order Sabellida; family Siboglinidae; genus Paraescarpia; species Paraescarpia echinospica. The sequence continues at coordinate 23,972,397 of CM034541.1, forward strand.
TGATACAGTGGGATCTTTCTGAATGACCAAAAAAGAATGGCAGCTGATTCTTACTCATGTAATTTATGTGATATTAAAACATTCCAACACGTATATCAGATGTTTCACTTTATTTTCAGCTGTTTATTACACATGAAATGTACTAGTAAAACATGTTATAGCGTGGTGTAGATTTATTATAACATCACAAAAATAAATAGTGTGAATTAATACTTCTGATACATTACTGAATGCTGTATAAGCGATATTAAGCATATATAAATCATTAGCCGTAATTCATAATTGTTACACTGTACAATATGTGCATAAAATACTTGTGAATATATTATCATTGTTGTTCTGTAGTGTACCATTACAACAATACAAGTACAGATTAATTAAATTAAATTACATTGGTAATTATTTCACTAGAACAAACATTCAAATATGTAATATCTTTGCAAAATATAAATAAACAACTGATGTTTCCGACTTCTGACTATGGTGTATACTTCATTGTTATAAACTATGTAAAACATTCCCTAGGCTGCAGTAAAAGAACATATTCATACATGTAACTTCACGTGATGAAGCACAGACAATAACATTTCATTAATAAGATTAAACGCCTCCTTACTACACAAGGAAAAGTAAAAAATATACAATTATTATTCCTGACATTGTAAAGAAACCACAGCCTTTCAATATCGGTGGCCATTACCCAGGAATGCATTTATTACATGTTACATCAAAAATATATGTATATATTACAATAGTATAAAGACTAATCAACTTGTTTTTTTTGGTGGATGATTAAAAATAACTGTCTACAGTGCTGGATTTAGGACTGTGGAAGCCCGTCGTGGGCAGTGATTGACCTCGTATCATATTGTTATAGTTCTCACTTCTTTCTACCTTACTCATTTTGTCTATTCAAAACACCAATTTGCATCATACTGAAGCATTCAAGGCATGTCTAAAACATGTTTCGAAATTACCCAAAAAGCACTTTGTGGAGGTCCCCATAAAAAATGATATTATAGAGGCCCCTGGGCAACTGTCCTATCTGCCCTGCCCTAAATCCAGCACTCTGCATCTACAAATAATTGTTAACTAGAATTGACCTATACATTTTCTGTAATCATATGAACATTGTTATATGCACTAAGATTAGTGCTGGTTCGATATATCGAAGTATCGCGATACTTGTGAAAGTTCGATACCGATACTTCGTGGTATCGCGATACTTCGATATTTTGGTATCGAACGGCCACAGTTCGATACCTTCGATCTTTCGATACTTTGTCGATACCTATACTTCGATATTGAGTCCATTCGACGTCGATGCGAAGACGTAACATCGTTTTCGAAGACGAAGTTACGGCCGGATGTACGGAAAGTACGGCTACTCCGGTGCGGGCTTCGCTTCCTAACTAATGTTGTATGTATTAGGCCGCTTAGGCGTGGTTCTTTTTCAAAAAACATAATAAAATGTAACATCTCAGTGATTTTATAAAGCTTTATTGTGGAGTCAGTTTCCAAAAAAGTCTGTATATAAATAATTATTTCAGTGCGATCTCAGCTTAGCCTCGATTATTCAAGCCACGTTACGACGTTGGGTGGCACTATTGTTTGCTTCACCACTTTACCTTGCCCACTCTACAGCGTACCAAAAACACACAACATTCCAGTAATTTTATAGAGTGTTTATTGCACGTATTAGTATTCATGAATCTAGTTTAATATAATAATAATAATATAAATAATTATTCAAGCGCGACATACTAGACTCGTTTACCCAGGTTCCGTTTGGTGGCGCTATGTTTTGCTGTTTGATGGCGCCACCGTTTGCCGTACTCGCTCAACCAAGATGAACGACAAAATGTCAAAACGCACATCGCCAATTTGGCAGTTTTTTTTAACAAATACGGAAACACTGTAGAGTGTCTACTATGCCAGAAACGCTCCCCCAAACTAGTGGCGGAAATACATCGAATTTGACGAAACATGTCACTGTCCATCATCCAAGAGACTACCAAAACATGATGATTTAAGGAAGTCGTGGTAACACTAACAGTAACAATGTCAACGAGAACGACGTGTTCCATCAACATTTTCGTCAGAAACCAAGCAATGGACATTTAGTAGTAGTTACAGTCGAGGGGAATCGCCATCGGTTGCAGAGTCTACTGCGGCGACAGAGTCAAGAAGTGACGTACGCGATGTGACTACCAGTTTTATTTATTTATTATTACTAGGTATTCTATTGCTATGAGTATTGTTTGTAATACTGTATTGTTTTAATGTTACATTACAATTACTTTTATAACATTAATAAATTAGAATTAAACAATTACAATTTACAACTGTTATTTGGTTATTGAAATAAAATTAAAATTGCATATTAATCATTGTTTGCATATCTATATCAATTGGTATGTATGAATGGTTAAGTTGAAAATTGAATAGGTGTACCGTATAGACTACTATAGTTCCCAATAGATGCTCAGAGCGTGTGCTAAGACTTTGGTGCACGACTATTTGTTTCTCAAAAGTGTCAACACTTTTTCAAACATACATAGTCAGCTGTGCACATCTACCAAACTGACTGATGCAACATCGACACATGACAAGAATGCAACATGTTGCAGTTAAAGGCTCACACACACACTATGAATGACCTATCAAGCAGCTTGCAAGGTGGCGCTAGAGCAACAGTGTTGCCATCAGTTATGTCTAGCATGCATTCATTCATGAAAAATCTACTTTTATACATGTTTCCCTAATGAAAAACAGTGTGTGCTTCTATGCCATTAGTCTAGATGGATAGTGTGTTTCTATTGGGATCTATACTGTATATAAATTAGACTTACAACATAAGTATCGAGTATCGAACAAAATTCTGGTATCGATCGATATCGAAGAATTCTGGTATCGAACCAGCACTAACTCAGATGCACAATTATGAAGCTTGTTCATACAATGTATGCACCGTTGAAAAGAACATCGTATCTATTGATATATGAATGCAAAATGAAGTTGTACATGACCTTATCATTGTAATGATAAATAACAGTAAATCCAATTAATAAAAAAACATCACAGTGTGGAAAATACACTGAATTTAACCTAGCCTTCATAAAGCAAAATAGAAAACAATAATTGTTTCTGATTAATTCTCAAGCACATACATGTTGTATACGATATCACATTATAATATGCAATCAATCTTGGACGGATATTTGGTATACTAACAATAACATTACCACTTGTACAATTTCAAAAGAAAATATATAAATAAAACATGCATCAGAACATAACTTGTTAAACTGCATGCTCCATTATTAGGTCTCCAAACATTACAATGGACAGATGCACTGTGTCATCTGTGTTGTCATTGGTTCATATTTCGGCCAATGAGAGGATATGTATCAAACAATTCCTTCACACCCTCCTAGTCTTACTATTCTCACAAATCTGTTTTTTCGAGACATACACACTGGTGACATTGGAGACACCATAAATTAAGTGAACGAAAATTATAAATATCGTTCGCCTATTCTGAAGTCTCCAAACGCTATCATCAAAAGGAGACTGTAGCAACGTTACACCAAGAATCTAACTTTTCTGTACATCTCATAACTGCATGTAATTTATTTTACAACCACTAAAGGAGGTAATTAAACTCCTGCAAGTTTGTCATCCATTATTAGTTAAACTTATTTGATTGGCATAACTAAAAACCCAGTTTACAAGTGCTTCAATAGATAAGGAAGAAAAATAAAGTAAGGCAGGTATATATCATTTCTACTAATTTCAACTCCTTTTATGACAGGAAACACTAACTGGTTAATGATTGCAGTGAGAGTATATCATGTTAATTTTAAATTGTAGATTTTACCACATATCGTTGTACAGTAATCTGAATAAACACTGATAGAGAGCTACACGAGAACGCAGTAGTGCATTGTGGGAATGCATCTAGACGTGTGTGTCTGCGATGGGGATCTTCCTGCGGTCGTACCTGTGTCCAGGGCTCACAGAAGGCGCTTCACTCGACGTGAAACCGCTGCCGTTCTTGAGGGCATAGATCAGGTCATCGATGTCCTGACGCGGTGACTCGCGCCCCATCGCACGCGAGGGCGGCTTAGTGGTGTAGGTGGTCTGGGACGTATAGGGGGTCTGGGATGTGTAGGGTGTCTGTGGGGTGTAAGGGGTTGAGGGAGTGTAGGGGGTTGAGGGTGTGTAGGGGGTTGGGGGCACCACGTACACGTTGGGGTGATGCGACGGCGCCGGCGTGCGTTTCACTCGGATGTGGCTGCTCAGTGGCACCGACTCCTTCTCCCAGGTCTATATAACACAAAACGGTCATGTGACAGTTGCCATGGTGACGGCAACAACAGGAGGTTAGGGGTCATCCATAAAGTATGTCACTTAGGGTGGAGGGTCAGTGGTCGTATGACAGTGTTACGCAGGGGTGGGGGTTTAGATAATGATTTTTGAAATCAATATCAGATAAATATAGCATTAATTGTTCAGCCATGTTTTGTGTAGATTTCAACATGCAATGAATGATTGTGATAATTATTATAGATGTATGCATCGTCTGTGGCAAGACAAATGTGTACATGCCAGCATTATGAAGCATGACAAATAGGTGGGTGTCTCAACTATGTCCATATAGCATAACATGATTGATTGATGGCTCCCTAGCCATGGTCACTGGTTGAATGCACACACGCTGTCCAACTGAACACATTCAAGTTTCTTCAGTATTAATGGGAACTCATTTTCATCATTAAAACGAACACATTCATTCTCAATAAGGGTAAAATAAATTTCTGGTTGGTTTTACTGTAAAATAATTTTTAAAAGTACAAACACTGATCCTCACTTTGTAAACATCATTAGATTGTTATCAGTTGATGAGTGTTGACTTTGTGATATAGCAGGGGTACTTCAGTGGTTGTCACATAAGATTGTGCAAAGTCCCAAAATATGTGAGGGGGGTGTTTGGTCATCACTACTTGTCACAGGAAATTAAACTGTGAGGGGGTGTTTGGTCATCATCACTTGTCACGGGGAATTAAACTATGCGTGGGGGGTTGTTTGGTCATCACCACTTGTCATGGGGAATTAAACTATGCGTGGGGGTTTGTTTGGTCATCACCACTTGTCACGGGGAATCAAACTATGTGTGGGGGCGTTGTTTCGTCATCACCACTTGTCCCGGGGAATTAAACTATGTGTAGGGAGGTTGTTTCGTCATCACCACTTGTCACGAGGAATTAAACTATGTGTGGGGGGGTTGTTTCGTCATCACCACTTGTCACGAGGAATTAAACTATGTGTGGGGGGGTTGTTTCGTCATCACCATTTGTCACGAGGAATTAAACTATGTGTGGGGGGGTTGTTTCATCATCACCACTTGTCACGAGGAATTAAACTATGTGTGGGGGGGGTTGTTTCGTCATCACCACTTGTTATGGGGAATTAAACTATGTGTGGGGGGTTGTTTCGTCATCACCACTTGTCACAAGGAATTAAACTATGCGTGGGGATTGTTTCGTCATCACCACTTGTCACGAGGAATTAAACTATGCGTGGGGGGTTGTTTCATCATCACCACTTGTCACGAGGAATTAAACTATGCGTGGGGGGTTGTTTCGTCATCACCACTTGTCACGGGGAATCAAACTATGTGTGGGGGCGTTGTTTCGTCATCACCACTTGTCCCGGGGAATTAAACTATGTGTAGGGAGGTTGTTTCGTCATCACCACTTGTCACGAGGAATTAAACTATGTGTGGGGGGGTTGTTTCGTCATCACCACTTGTCACGAGGAATTAAACTATGTGTGGGGGGGTTGTTTCGTCATCACCATTTGTCACGAGGAATTAAACTATGTGTGGGGGGGTTGTTTCATCATCACCACTTGTCACGAGGAATTAAACTATGTGTGGGGGGGGTTGTTTCGTCATCACCACTTGTTATGGGGAATTAAACTATGTGTGGGGGGTTGTTTCGTCATCACCACTTGTCACAAGGAATTAAACTATGCGTGGGGATTGTTTCGTCATCACCACTTGTCACGAGGAATTAAACTATGCGTGGGGGGTTGTTTCATCATCACCACTTGTCACGAGGAATTAAACTATGCGTGGGGGGTTGTTTCGTCATCACCACTTGTCACGAGGAATTAAACTATGTGTGGGGGGGGTTGTTTCGTCATCACCACTTGTCAATTGGAATTAAACTATGTGTGGGGGGGTTGTTTCGTCATCACCACTTGTTATGGGGAATTAAACTATGTGTGGGGGGTTGTTTCGTCATCACCACTTGTTATGGGGAATTAAACTATGCGTGGGGGGGTTGTTTCGTCACCACCACTTGTTATGGGGAATTAAACTATGCGTGGGGGGGTTGTTTTGTCATCACCACTTGTCACAAGGGAATTAAACTGTGTGGGGGGGTTGTTTCGTCATCACCACTTGTCACAGGGGAATTAAACTATGCGTGGGGGGGTTGTTTCGTCATCACCACTTGTCACAGGGGAATTAAACTATGCGTGGGTGGGTTGTTATGTCATCACCACTTGTCACAGGGGAATTAAACTATGTGTGGGGGGGTTGTTTCGTCATCACCACTTGTCACAGGGGAATTAAACTATGTGTGGGGGGGTTGTTTCGTCATCACCACTTGTCACAGGGGAATTAAACTATGCGTGGGGGGGTTGTTTCGTCATCACCACTTGTCACAGGGGAATTAAACTATGCATGGGGGGGTTGTTTCGTCATCACCATTTGTCATGGAGAATTAAACTATGCGTTGGGGGTTGTTTCGTCATCCCCACTTGTCACGGGGAAACACACTGTGTGGGGGGTTGTTTCGTCATCACCAATTGTCACGGGGAATTAAACTATGCGTTGGGGGTTGTTTCGTCATCACCACTTATCATGGGGAATTAAACTATGTGTGGGGGGTTGTTTCATCATCACCACTTGTTATGGGGAATTAAACTATGCGTGGGGGGGTGTTTCATCATCACCACTTATCATGGGGAATTAAACTATGCATGGGGGGGTTGTTTCGTCATCACCACTTGTTATGGGGAATTAAACTATGTGTGGGGGGTTGTTTCGTCATCACCACTTGTTATGGGGAATTAAACTATGCGTGGGGGGGTGTTTCATCATCACCACTTGTTATGGGGAATTAAACTATGCGTGTGGGGGTTGTTTCGTCATCACCACTTGTCACAGGGGAATTAAACTATGTGTGGGGGGTTGTTTCGTCATCACCACTTGTTATGGGGAATTAAACTATGCGTGGGGGGTTATTTATTCATCACCACTTGTCACGGGGGAATTAAACTGCTACAGTGGCGCCTAGGCAGTGAAACTCGTAAATGCATATAAACACTAGTCGCAAAATTGGATAGTAAAACAATTATAAAAATCGCAAGTTCCACAGAATGTATTGGTGGGGGTTGTATGGTATTGGTGGGGGTTGTTTGGTATTGGTGGGGGGTTTGAACTAATGCGAAACACTGTTTTTCTGGACTTTCCAAAATCATGAGACCATCCCTTATGTCCGAATAACAGTGTTTACTTACATCCTGAAGGAGGGACGCTCGCGAACCCTTCACACTGTGGCCAACAGAGGGCGCCACAGATGTCGCCGGCATCGTGAGATGGTCGACATCACTGGCGGTGGCGTTGATAGCGTACATGGCCTTCTGGGGGCGGAAACACGGCAGACAGGGGTTGCGCAGAAGGGCGTAGACCGCAATCGCATAGAGACCCTGCAGTCACACCATACACATCATTGGCAAATTAACATGTTCCAGGAAAGTAGATCAACTTTAAAGAGCAATTCAGGGAAATATCTGTTGTTATCCATCAGGCCAGGGACAATGACTAATGACATGCAATTATAGTTCAGGTATGCAATACCGAAACGCCTAAATCTAAAACATCATAATCTGATTGGACAATGCTTTGACAGATGTTCCAACAGGCGCCAGGGAAACTGATGTAATCAGCAGCTCGTGGTTTGGGAGGAGGCTGCTACTGGTGGCGACTTCTGGTGATGATGTAGCTTGGAATACTTACCGTAGCGATGTTGAAGATGCAGAAGAGTGCCAGCATCCAGACTTGGCTGTAAACCATGTGAAGACCTCCCCACAGCCATGTACACACAATGCATGCCCAGAACAGTAGCAGAGCACGGATCTCTGGAACATACACACACAATGCATGTCCAGAACAGTAGCAGAGCACGGATCTCTGGAACATACACACACAATGCATGTCCAGAACAGTAGCAGAGCACGGATCACTGGAACATACACACACAATGCATGTCCACAACAGTAGCAGAGCACGGATCTCTGGAACATACACACACAATGCATGTCCACAACAGTAGCAGAGCACGGATCTCTGGAACATACACACACAATGCATGTCCAGAACAGTAGCAAAGCACGGATCTCTGGAACATATACACACAATGCATGTCCACAACAGTAGCAGAGCACAGATCTATGGAACACACACATTTGCACACACACAAACACGCACACAATGCACGCCCTGAACAGTAGCAGAGCACAGATTTCTGGAACACACATGCACGCACACACACACATACACAATACATGCCCAGAAGAGTAGTAGAGCACGGATCTCTGGAACACACACATTCGCATGCACGCATACACACACACAATGCACGCCCAGAACAGGAGCAGAGCACAGATCTCTGGAACACACTCATTCACATGCACGCACACAATGCATGCCCAGAACAGTAGCAGACACAGATCTCTGGAACACACTCATTCACATGCACGCACACAATGCATGCCCAGAACAGTAGCAGACACAGATCTCTGGAACATACTCATTCACATGCATGTACACAATGCATGCCCAGAACAGTAGCAGAGCACAGATCTCTGGAACACACACACACACAATGCATGCCCAGAACAGGAGCACAGCACAGATCTCTGGAACACTCATTCACATGCACGCACACAATGCATGCCCAGAACAGGAGCAAAGCACAGATCTCTGGAACACACTCATTCACATGCACGCACACAATGCATGCCCAGAACAGCAGCAGAGCACAGATCTCTGGAACACACTCATTCACATGCACGCACACAATGCATGCCCAGAACAGTAGCAGAGCACTGATCTCTGGAACACACTCATTCACATGCATGCACACAATGCATGCCCAGAACAGTAGCAGAGCACAGATCTCTGGAACACACACACACAATGCATGCCCAGAACAGGAGCAGAGCACAGATCTCTGGAACACACTCATTCACATGCACGCACACAATGCATGCCCAGAACAGTAGCAGAGCACAGATCTCTGGAACACACTCATTCACACGCACGCACACAATGCATGCCCAGAACAGTAGCAGAGCACAGATCTCTGGAACACACACACACAATGCATGCCCAGAACAGGAGCAGAGCACAGATCTCTGGAACACACTCATTCACATGCACGCACACAATGCATGCCCAGAACAGTAGCAGAGCACAGATCTCTGGAACACACTCATTCACACGCACGCACACAATGCATGCCCAGAACAGTAGCAGAGCACAGATCTCTGGAACACACACACACAATGCATGCCCAGAACAGGAGCAGAGCACAGATCTCTGGAACACACTCGTTCACATGCACGCACACAATGCATGCCCAGAACAGGAGCAGAGCACAGATCTCTGGAACACACTCATTCACATGCACGCACACAATGCACGCCCAGAACAGTAGCAGAGCACAGATCTCTGAAACACACACATTCACATGCAAGCACACAATGCACGCCCAGAACAGTAGCAGAGCACAGATCTCTGGAACACACTCATTCACATGCATGCACACAATGCATGCCCAGAACAGTAGCAGAGCACAGATCTCTGGAACACACTCATTCACATGCACGCACACAATGCATGTCCAGAACAGTAGCAGAGCACAGATCTCTGGAACACACTCATTCACATGAATGCACACAATGCATGCCCAGAACAGTAGCAGAGCACAGATCTCTGGAACACACACATTCACGTGCACGCACACAATGCATGCCCAGAACAGCAGCAGAGCACAGATCTCTGGAACACACTCATTCACATGCACGCACACAATGCACGCCCAGAACAGTAGCAGAGCACAGATCTCTGGAACACACTCATTCACATGCACGCACACAATGCATGCCCAGAACAGTAGCAGAGCACAGATCTCTGGAACACACTCATTCACATGCACGCACACAATGCATGCCCAGAACAGTAGCAGAGCACAGATCTCTGGAATACACTCATTCACATGCATGCACACAATGCACGCCCAGAACAGTAAGCAGAGCACAGATCTCTGGAACACACTCATTCACATGCACGCACACAATGCATGCCCAGAACAGTAGCAGAGCACAGATCTCTGGAACACACTCATTCACATGCATGCACACAATGCATGCCCAGAACAGTAGCAGAGCACAGATCTCTGGAACACACTCATTCACATGCATGCACACAATGCATGCCCAGAACAGTAGCAGAGCACAGATCTCTGGAACACACTCATTCACATGCACGCACACAATGCGTGCCCAGAACAGTAGCAGAGCACAGATCTCTGAAACACACACATTCACATGCACGCACACAATGCACGCCCAGAACAGGAGCAGAGCACAGATCTCTGGAACACACTCATTCACATGCATGCACACAATGCACGCCCAGAACACTAAGCAGAGCACAGATCTCTGGAACACACTCATTCACATGCACGCACACAATGCATGCCCAGAACAGGAGCAGAGCACAGACCTCTGGAACACACTCATTCACATGCACGCACAGAATGCACGCCCAGAACAGTAGCAGAGCACAGATCTCTGGAACACACTCATTCACATGCACGCACACAATGCATGCCCAGAACAGTAGCAGAGCACAGATCTCTGGAACACACTCATTCACATGCACGCACACAATGCACGCCCAGAACACTAAGCAGAGCACAGATCTCTGGAACACACTCATTCACATGCACGCACACAATGCATGCCCAGAACAGTAGCAGAGCACAGATCTCTGAAACACACTCATTCACATGCACGCACACAATGCATGCCCAGAACAGTAGCAGAGCACAGATCTCTGGAATACACTCATTCACATGCACGCACACAATGCATGCCCAGAACAGTAGCAGAGCACAGATCTCTGGAACACACTCATTCACATGCACGCACACAATGCATGCCCAGAACAGTAGCAGAGCACAGACCTCTGGAACACACTCATTCACATGCACGCACAGAATGCATGCCCAGAACAGTAGCAGAGCACAGATCTCTGGAACACACTCATTCACATGCACGCACACAATGCATGCCCAGAACAGGAGCAGAGCACAGATCTCTGGAACACACTCATTCACATGCACGCACACAATGCGTGCCCAGAACAGTAGCAGAGCACAGATCTCTGGAATACACTCATTCACATGCACGCACACAATGCATGCCCAGAACAGTAGCAGAGCACAGATCTCTGAAACACACACATTCACATGCACGCACACAATGCACGCCCAGAACAGGAGCAGAGCACAGATCTCTGGAACACACACATTCCAGTGTTTCCCCTGGTATATAACAAGTTTTGTTCTTCCATAGTATATTCAGCCTATAACTGTGGTTGGCGTCAGGAAGGGCATCCGGCCACAAAAATCATGCCAAATCCAAAATGATGATGATGATTCAGCGAGCCTCGGATGCAGTTAGGGCGTACCCTGTAAGCGACGCGCAGAGGACTCGCCTGACCTCTGTGAGAAGTGGACAAGGGCTACCGGGCCTTGGGCGGTCCCGGTTAAAGAGGTTAGTCCGGATGAGAGTGGGGACGTTGAATGTGGGGACAATGACTGGATGAGGAAGGGAGTTGGCGGATCTGATGGAGAGGAGGAGGGTGGGAGTGCTGTGTGTGCAGGAGACTCGGTGGAAGGGTAGTAGACTTTGCGATCGCATTTGATTTGGCGATAGGGAATACTTTCTTCGAGAAGAGAGCGAGCCAGTTGGTGACCTACAGGAGTGGAGGAAGAGAAAGTCAAATAGACTTCCTAATGTGTAGGAGATCCCATCTGAAAGAAGCTAAGAACTGCAAGGTCATAAACAGGGAAAGTGTGGCGGCAAAACACAAAGTACTGGTGATGGACTGTGAAATTAAGTGTAGTAAGAAAAGAAGACCAGAGCAGGTGACACCGAAGATCAAGTGGTGGAGATTGAAAGAAGAGGACCTAAAGACGCAGTTTAGGGAGAAAGTGCTGGAGGAAAAGAGATTGTTGGAAAACGTGCAGGAATGGTGGGAGGAGAACAGCAAGGTGACATTGAGAGCGGGACAGGAGGTGCTGCACATGTCAACAGGAAAGAGACCCCCTGGGGACAAGGAGACATGGTGGTGGAATGATGAGGTGAAGGATGCGATAAGAGCTAAGAAAGAGGCTAAGAAGAAGTGGGAAACATCAGGAAAGCATGAAGACAGAGACAGCTATCGGCAGGCAAACAAAGAGGCAAAGAAAGAAGTAGGAAACATCAGGAAAGCATGAAGACAGAGACAGCTATCGGCAGGCAAACAAAGAGGCAAAGAAAGAAGTAGGAAACATCAGGAAAGCATGAAGACAGAGACAGCTATCGGCAGGCAAACAATGAGGCAAAGAAAGAAGTAGGAAACATCAGGAAAGCATGATGACAGAGACAGCTATCGGCAGGCAAACAATGAGGCAAAGAAAGAAGTAGGAAACATCAGGAAAGCATGATGACAGAGACAGCTATCGGCAGGCAAACAATGAGGCAAAGAAAGAAGTAGGAAACATCAGGAAAGCATGAAGACAGAGACAGCTATCGGCAGGCAAACAACGAGGCAAAGAAAGAAGTAGCAAGATCAAAGACACAGGCAATGGACGAGGTGTACGGGGAGCTGGAAACATCGGAGGGAGAAAGAAAGATATATAGAATAGCAAAGGCTCGAGACAAATCGACCAAAGATTTCACACAGATAAGACAGATTAAGGGTGGACAAGGAGTGGTTCTAAGGGAACAGGATAAGATCAAGGATCGGTGGAAAGGATATTTCGATAATCTGCTAAACGTAGAGAACCCGAGGGCAGTCTTTGGCTATGGAGTGCCAAATGAAGGCTTAACACCAGGAATTATCAGGGAGGAAGTAGAGGTGGCACTGAAAAGAATGAAAACTGGGAAGGCGATGGGACCAGACAGAATTCCAGTGGAGGTCTGGAAGAGTTTGGGAGAAGAGGGGGTCGATATGCTGTGGGATCTGATGCAGAAGATATACGCACAAGACAAAATGCTAGAGGAATGGAGAGACAGTGTCATCGTGCCTATCTTCAAGGAGAAGGGAGACATCCAGGATTGTGGCAATTACAGAGGCATCAAGTTGGTGTTGCACACCATGAAGGTTTGGGAAAGGGTAATTGACAGAAGGCTGAGGGAGGAGACAAGCATAGGTGAGGAGCAGTTCGGTTTTATGCCGGGCAGAGGAACAACGGATGCCATATTTGCAGCAAGGCAGCTGATGGAGAAACACCGGGAGATGCAGAAGGAACTGCACACGGTCTTCATTGATTTAGAGAAGACATATGATAGAGTGTCACAACAGGAGGTATGGAGGTGTATGCGGGAGCCTGAAAAGTATGTACGTCTTGTAAAAGACACATATGAAGACGCAAGGACGCAAGTCAAGAGCAGTGTAGTTCTGACAGGCAAGACCACCGTTAGAGTGGGGCTGCACCAGGGGTCCTCACCGAGTCCTTACCTGTTTGACTTGATTATGGATGTGTTGGGCCGGGGCATCAAAGAACAGCCCCCCTGGTGTATGCTGTTTGCAAACGACATCGTGCTGTGCAATACCAGAAGAGAGGAGGTGGAAAGGAAGCTCGAGGAATGGAGAAGTGCAACGGAAGAGCGAGGACTAAAGATTAGTAGAAAGAAGACGGAATACCTGAGGTGCAACGAAAACAATGACCTAGAGATCAGGTTACAGGGCGAGACAGTGAAGACAGTGAAGACATTCAAATATCTAGGATCGACATTGGCGGATGATGGAGAATTGGATGCGGAAGTCACTCATAGAGTGCAGAGCGGGTGGAAGAACTGGAAGAGAGTATCTGGAGTGCTGTGTGACAGAAGAATGAACGTGAAGATCAAGGGAAAAGTGTACAGGACAGTGGTAAGGCCAGCACTGATGTACGGGGCGGAGACATGGGCTGCAAAGAAGACACAGGAAAAGAAGTTGGATGTTGCAGAAATGCGAATGCTACGATGGATGTGCAGAGTCACAAAGCTTGACAATATAAGAAACGAAAGAATCAGAGGGACAACGAAAGTGGGGGAAATCTCGAAGAAAGTCCAAGAAAGAAGGTTGAGATGGTATGGGCATGTGATGAGAAGAGAGGAGGATTATGTAGGAAGGAGGGTGATGGGAATGGAAGTGCAAGGGAAGAGGAGGAGAGGAAGGCTGAAGAGGAGATGGTTAGACAGTGTGATGGCAGATCTCAGGGAGAAGGGACTGTCGGGGGAGGAAGTGTATGACCGAGAGGCATGGAGGCGAATGTCATCATACATCGACCCCACATAAAAGTGGGACAAAGATGAAGAGGAAGAAGAAGACGGTATATTCAGCGTCGGCGAGCGGCGCGTAATGACGTGGATAACGTGAAAGATATTACTTGTCAGTTGTCCAATCACTGAATATTCCTGCGGGATCCCCGGTGTCTCCAATGGTGACATCTTGCGGAGTTTCGACATACTAGAAATCTAGACATTCATGTAAAATGGCGCCCAAACAGTAACTTGCGTTTTGGTTTATGACGGTGGTGGAAGTGAAAACCGTGCAGGCTGATGGCACTATGTCACTTGTCGACACTTGTGTCGAATCCGGACTCTTTTGAAGCCCAAATAAAAACCGTACATCCTAATCCTATTCACTAGTCAGCATTTGTATCGAATCCGGACCCTGTTGAAGTTCAAATAGCGACATAGTCTGTGCCGCTGCGGCCGTGCGTTACCGCACAGCATGCGTAAAAAGAGATATATAGCAGCGTATGTTGATACAAACCAGGGCGCTATTTACGCCTCACATGGACGTAAGAAGCAATATTCTTAAAGGTAAATATGCCTAGGATAATGTTGAATGATGGAACTACAGTGTATCTCACTGAGGTATCAAAGTTAAGCAAAACTCAAGCGGCAAAATCAATGACAAAGTGGGTCCGGATTCGACGCAAATGCCCACAAGTCTAATCAACTAATATTCTATGCGATTTTGTTTTAGCAAAATAAGGAATGTGATTCGTAAGATATCTTTGTGCTAAATATATAATACATATTCCGACAAAGTTGGGCAAACAAACTTTTAGGAAAGTTGATTTGAGTGAAATACTTACGAATATAAACCAACGAAGTTCACATCTCATAAAAAAATGCCTACTACCCAAAACCGTGTATACTAACGGGTTATCAATAACTTGGGTTAGACAATGATATGTTTGCACAGCAATTGGATGTACTAAACAACTTATACTGTTTTATAAAAAGGACACAATTTGAGAAACATTCTTGCGATTAATAGAAACATACTTTTGTGGCATTCCATAAATGACTTAATTAATTGTATAGCATTCTAGCAAACAAATAAAATATAATCTTTTGAACATAAACACCAATTTACCATAATATTATGATATTAAAATAATTTAAAGGTGATGATGAAAGAGTCTTCAGATGATACCACTGGATGCTTCCCAGAGAAGTCGAGATGGTGTTCAAATGAACAGGTCTGCCAGGGAGTAAAGTGTAAAGCGCTATTTTTTTATTGACTCTATCAGCGAGGTAACAAGGCCTAGGGTTAGTGCAAGAAAACATAATCATAACCAAGTACCAGTGGTCAAGTGGAAACCACACCTCTACTGAGTAGCTGTGGTAAAATAGAAACCACACCTCAACATGATGAAACAATCATGATTACTGACTTTTATCAATCATGATTACTACATTTACAAGTAGTGTCTTGTTATTTTATATCTTCCCCTCTATATTCAAGACTAAAGGTTAAAACATACCTCAGAATGCACCATTTTAAAGCTAGTTTAAAAAAATATCTGGGGGAGCATGCCCCCGGACCACCCTAGCAAGGCTTCACACCTGCAGCGCTCGCTTACCCCACCCCTACCACCTCGCCCATCATTTCACCCAGGGGAAGCACTGCATTCACATGGATGCACACAATGCATGCCCAGATCAGTAGCAGAGCACAGATCTCTGGAACACACACACACAATGCATGCACGTGTACTATGCACATCACGCACACACACACACACAATGCATGCACGTGTACTATGCACATCACGCACACACACATACACACACACAGAGCCACCATTTAGTTTTTTCAGACAATTTACATTGAGATGTCTTTCATTGCTTCAATTGCTATCCCACAGCTCACCGTGCTTGTTGTACCGGCCGCGGTACATGTCGTCATATGCCTGCCACTGCGGCGCCACCTGGAACATCTGGATGAAGATGACACCGACGACCATGAGACAGAGCAAGGCGGGAAAGACGACGCCAGCCAGCCCCGCATATGCATTCGTTGTGAAACAACTGCAACCGAACACGGAGCCATCATTTCTGGCAAAACAAACACATGCTCGGAGATCTCAATTTGGGACGTAAAACAACGACTGAGGACGACAAGCACCCTGGAAGTGACCACCCTCAGTGCCAGCACAGAAAGGTCAGCTTGGCGATAATGTTCTGAAAAAGGCTGACTATTTGAATGTGACCTCATAAGACCAAAACATTGTAACCACGGTATATGCAGACTATTCAATTAATAGAATGTTGCCTTGCATTGGAAACAACTAGAGAAAACTAGAAAAAGCTTTCAAAAGATTATTTAACAAGACTGCACCTATTATAAAAGTACACAATACTGTCATACTTACATATCCTCATTGTCCGTGACATCACCGTAGATGAAGTCAGGAGAGAGGTCGGAGCCAAATCTGTACACGGAGTAAGTGATGACGTAGAATACGGCAACAGTGACAGCGGGTAACCCTACAACCGAGAACAAAACCCTTGACTTTCACTGCAATACAGAACAAGAAGGTTATGAACAAAACGACTGACAATTACAAAGAATGTGCACCATGTTAACTTTATTATTACAAGAAAGTGAAAAATGTATTTTATTACTTCCCATACCTAAAAGTTATTAATTAATTAAAATGTATGGCATTATTACGATTTTCATATAATGTAATAATGACTTTATTCAAGTATAATTATGCAAAGTGCAGTATGATTATGTTTGTTTGTAATAAGTTATAAATAGAGATCAACGACTCACCCCAGCCAATGAGGAAGTAGAACACATATTTTCTCTCTGTATGTTCGTCGTTCAGCACCAAAATCTTCCAGAAGTTCACAGCCTATGAAAGGATTGACACCACGATTTCTAATATTTTCAACTATATTTAGGCTCTAATTGGGCACTTTTGGCTACAGATAATTATTAACATTCCCATACAAAATGTGCACTGCAGTGCCAGTATTAAAAAATATAATTTTGCTCAATGATACTAGGAATGGCATAGGCCGATTAAGGTGGCTTCATCAGCTATCATATGCTTCTTTTTAATTAATAATTTCTAATATAAATTCTGAAGATAAACTAACCATTTTTTCTCAGAGTTTGCCTAAGACACTAAACAATACTACAGACCAAAAAGAATAGATTTTTTATGTTGTTTAGAGATATTTAAATGTGTTTAAAGACAATTAAAAAATATGTAAAAAATCACCCTAAAATGACATTTTATTTCATTTTTAGAAACTCCCCAAAAGAAAAATTTGTATGGTTGTAAGTACAAACATGTTATTGACATTCACACGGGTTTTTTTGTAAACAAATACATATTAAGTTTGATACAGCTTCATAAACATTTTGCTACAATATTGAAAGACAGCAAAAATCCGTACTGCATTTTTGGCACGACCCCTTCATCAAACATAAAACCATCCCGTGCAATTTTTGGTAAACACAAGTCGAGTTCATATGCCAAGTTATGGCTTTGTAAGTATTGTAGTTTTTATAAAAAGTTACATTAAGTAATACTTCTTAGTTTTTACTGATAATATAAGTGTCACCAGATGCATGTTTTTTGCTTAGAAATGTGACATTTTTACTGGCATGTTTGACAGACAGACACTTCTATTACCGAGATTTCCCCCCAACGTTTTCCTGCCAAGTTGTCTCATGATATTGTTTTACGAAGGGCCACCAGTTGAACTTGTTGTGGTAGACAAGATTGATTGACACCTGCTGGGGTCAGTCATGTGTCATTGCAACTGGCGGCTGAGGTTGGGCATTATCGGAGAATAAACAAAACTACCGCCAGTATTTGGTGATTTGACAGTGTGATGCATTTAGGTAATTATAATACAACAGCATAGTGGTATGAGAATAACCAGACTATATGATCTGCATTCATGGTGAACGAATTTATGTTTGAACCGGGCTGACGCACACCTGATCGTTACTAACTATGGAAACATCGTCAGTTTCCAAGAATCTGAAAAGGGACTTTCACAGACACACTAAAAATACTAGTTTTTAAAGGACGGATTGGTGACATATGGCGATAGTGCCTTTTTTTAATAGTACACATGTTCATACTGACACCTACTAATGTTGTATGAAGAAAAAAATAAAGAAATCAACTGACATGATACCCGGTGCAGCTACTTTAACCACTAAAAAAATCTAATACTAATTTCTACAGAATTTCTAGTAACAAATGCAGATACCAAATTAGAAAATCAGTCATGTCTGTTTGTGAAGCAGACATAGCTGCTCTGAACACAATACTTGTGAGAGTCACCTACGTCATATACCTGTGTCATCATCCGGGTGATCTTACCAGTGTCATCATGCAGGTGATCTGACCTGTGTCACCATCCAGGTGATCTTACCTGTGTCACCATCCAGGTGATCTTACCTGTGTCACCATCCAGGTGATCTTACCTGTGTCATCACCCAGGTGATCTTACTTGTCTCATCACCCAGGTGATCTTACCTGTGTCACCACTCAGGTGATCTTACCTGTGTCACCATATAAGTGATCTTACCTGTGTCATCATCCAGGTGATCTTACATGTATCATCATCCAGGTGATATTACCTGTGTCATCATCCAGGTGATCTTACCTGTGTCATCATCCAGGTGATCTTACCTGTGTCATCATCCAGGTGATCTTACCTGTGTCATCATCCGGGTGATCTTACCTGTGTCATCATCCGGGTGATTTTACCTGTGTCATCATCCTGGTGATCTTACCTGTGTCATCGTCCAGGTGATCTTACCTGTGTCATCGTCCAGGTGTTCTTACCTGTGTCATCGTCCAGGTGATCTTACCTGTGTCATTGTCCAGGTGATCTTACCTGTGTCATCGTCCGGGTGATCTTACCTGTGTCATCGTCCGGGTGATCTTACCTGTGTCATCGTCCGGGTGATCTTACCTGTGTCATCGTCTGGGTGATCTTACCTGTGTCATCGTCCGGGTGATCTTACCTGTGTCATCATCTAGGTGTTCTTACCTGTGTCATCATCCAGGTGATCTTATGTGTGTCATCATCCAGGTGATCTTACCTGTGTCATCATCCAGGTGATCTTACCTGTGTCATCATCCAGGTGTTCTTACCTGTGTCATCATCCGGGTGATCTTACCTGTGTCATCGTCTGGGTGATCTTACCTGTGTCATCGTCCAGGTGTTCTTACCTGTGTCATCATCCAGGTGATCTTACTTGTGTCATCATCCAGGTGATCTTACCTGTGTCATCATCCAGGTGATCTTACCTGTGTCATCATCCGGGTGTTCTTACCTGTGTCATCATCCAGGTGATCTTACCTGTGTCATCGTCCAGGTGATCTTACCTGTGTCATCGTCCAGGTGATCTTACCTGTGTCATCATCCAGATGATCTTACCTGTGTCATCATCCAGGTGAACTGGGCGAGGAAGAAGTAGTGTAGAAAGAGAGACATGACGATGCAGCGGTAGTTGCCGCTGTCCGGGGAGAGGCTGAGTAGGTGGGCGGGACTCAGGTAGGCGTCTATCACGTAGCACAGCTGGCACACAATCACCCAATCATATCACATCAGTTCATGTACAGCAAGACAACAATATATGATAAATGCCAATGATATTATTATTAAAATTTGCAGAGCACCATACATCCACATATACCGTGTTTATAGGCACACACACACACTGTAAAGCATACATGGAATCATAAGAAAAGCTATATAAATATATATATATATATTAAGATTATATATAAACTACATAAACTATTATGATTAATAAAAATTACAATAATAAAATACGTATAAATACTAAATAAACTACACGTTCATAAAAATTTCCTAATTCGATATTCCACAGTGCAAATGAGCTTAAATAGATGCATTATTAGTCTTGAACTTCTACTCGATGCAACATTGAGAAATAGTACAGATACGTCTAAGCAAGTAGTATTGATATTATACAATGATAATAGTTAAGACTTACCTCTGTAGCGAAGACAGCGAAGCACATATGCATGAGGAGGTTGGCTGAGAACATGGCATAGAAGGAGCAGACATGATGGGAGATGATGACCAGGGCCATGCCAACCTACACAGAAACGTCATGACTAGTGAGAACATGGCATAGAAGGAGCAGACATGATGGGAGATGATGACCAGGGCCATGCCAACCTACACAGAAACGTCATGACTAGTGAGAACATGGCATAGAAGGAGCAGACATGATGGGATGATGACCAGGGCCATGCCACCTACACAGAAACGTCATGACTAGTGAGAACATGCCAGACATGATGGGAGATGATGACTACACACAGAAACGTCATGACTAGTGAGAACATGGCATAGAAGGAGCAGACATGATGGGAGATGATGACCAGGGCCATGCCAACCTACACAGAAACGTCATGACTAGTGAGAACATGGCATAGAAGGAGCAGACATGATGTGAGATGATGACCAGGGCCATGCCAGCCTACATAGAAACGTCATGACTAGTGAGAATATGGCATAGAAGGAGCAGACATGATGGGAGATGATGACCAGGGCCATGCCGACCTACACAGAAACGTCATGACTAGTGAGAACATGGCATAGAAGGAGCAGACACGATGGGAGATGATGACCAGGGCCATGCCGACCTACACAGAAACGTCATGACTAGTGAGAACATGGCATAGAAGGAGCAGACACGATGGGAGATGATGACCAGGGCCATGCCGACCTACACAGAAACGTCATGACTAGTGAGAACATGGCATAGAAGGAGCAGACATGATGGGAGATGATGACCAGGGCCATGCCTACCTACACAGAAACGTCATGACTAGTGAGAACATGGCATAGGAGCAGACATGATGGGAGATGATGACCAGGGCCATGCCAACCTACACAGAAATATCATGACTAGTGAGAACATGGCACAGAAGGAGCAGACATGATGGGAGATGATGACCAGGGCCATGCCTACCTACACAGAAACGTCATGACTAGTGAGAACATGGCATAGAAGGAGCAGACATGATGGGAGATGATGACCAGGGCTATGCCAACCTACACAGCAACGTCATGACTAGTGAGAACATGGCAGAGAAGGAGCAGACATGATGGGAGATGATGACCAGGGCCATGCCAACCTACACAGAAACATCATGACTAGTGAGAACATGGCACAGAAGGAGCAGACATGATGGGAGATGATGACCAGAGCCATGCCGACCTACACAGAAACGTCATGACTAGTGAGAACATGGCACAGAAGGAGCAGACACGATGGGAGATGATGACCAGGGCCATGCCGATCTACACAGAAAGGTCATGACTAGTGAGAACATGGCATAGAAGGAGCAGACATGATGGGAGATGATGACCAGGGCCATGCCGACCTACACAGAAATGTCATGACTAGTGAGAACATGGCACAGAAGGAGCAGACATGATGGGAGATGATGACCAGGGCCATGCCGACCTACACAGAAATGTCATGACTAGTGAGAACATGGCATAGAAGGAGCAGACATGATGGGAGATGATGACCAGGGCCATGCCCACCTACACAGAAACGTCATGACTAGTGAGAACATGGCATAGAAGGAGCAGACATGATGGGAGATGATGACCAGGGCCATGCCAACCTACACAGAAACGTCATGACTAGTGAGAATATGGCATAGAAGGAGCAGACATGATGGGAGATGATGACCAGGGCCATGCCGACCTACACAGAAACGTCATGACTAGTGAAAACAGGTAGTAACTTTCCCCACTGTAGAATCCACCCTCCCTGCCTCGTACCTACATCTCTCCCACACTGTCCATCCATCTCTTTTACACCAGTTTATTGATATATTTATTTTAAATAATTGTTATTTTTTATTTTATACAATTTTATGTATTTTAATATTTGGCAAAGCGCCACGGACAAATATAGATCTGGTGTTATATCAAATATAAAAAAATAATGTCTATCACTTTTGCTTTGTTTTTTACTTCCATGGTGTCTTACCACCACGTTTGCCTCTACCATTCCTCTTCCCTCTGTCCCATCCCCTTTCTCTCCCTTCCCTCCTTTCTCCCTCCCTCCCTCGTCAGTGAACGGACGTCACAACGTACCTCCGGCTTGTGTCACATGACCATGGACTCATGACCATGGTCATGTGACCAGCCTGTTGAGATGTCACTCCACCAATGCAGTCTGTGTTTTCAAAGGTAGTTACCATGTCAATTACATTAAGTGTAGGTTACTTTTCTTTTCTCACAACTTCGCAAACTGCAGAAACATGTATTGCAAAAATGGCTTCCAAAACCATTACTGCCCCATATACATGTTCAAACAACAAAATTCTACATGAGTGTACACAACTGTGCATGTGTGTACACAACTATGGTACACTCACCATACAAATGAAGCAGGAGATGTGGAACCAGACGGGGTAGCCTATGAGTTCAGGGTGCTTCACTTTCGACCACACCGCATAGTGACTCATGTGTCGACACGAACAGTCGACATAGTTGTCCATCGCCAGACCGAGGTTGTTGACGATGCTACAGACATTGTCACCAGACGTCCACTGCTGATCGTCTTCGTCAAAGTACACGCACCTGTCAACAGTATTGGACAAACATCATGACAAGTGTCACATTGTGTCACTACTGTCATACAATATGTAGTTGTACAACCATAGCGAATATTTAAACTATATGGTAAATATCTGTTGGACGAGTGAACAATTACTGAACCAGTTTTAATTTCTAAAAAAGCATTGTTTTAAAGTTACAATTTGTCATAGTTGTTCTTGCTGTCATTGGGACATACAAATGTTTCCTGATTCACTGTTAAAATAGTAATAGTAACATGGATTTAATGAATATATCTTCAAAAAAGTAAAGGTAAGTTCTTAGCGCAGTATCTAGTCCCCAGGACTGCTCAAAGCACTTTACATTTTATTCCCTGGCAGACCTATTCAATCGAACACCATCTCAACTTCTCTGGGAAGCATTCAGCCATGCTGCAATTAATGCACAAAGACTATTCGTACACAAATATCATCACTGTCTATAGCCAGGTGCTCATTCATACAGCTGAGTGAACTGAAGCAATGTAGAGTAAACAAACTTGCCGAAGGTTTCGACACCGCCGCACAGGATTCGAACCCGGGTTCTCTTAGTCAAGAGTCCAAAGCTTTTACCGCTGTGTTACTGCGCTCCAAAAAGTTATACTACCCGCCACATTGCGTTTAATAAATGAAAAACACTGTTCGCAATTTCTACCATAAAACCATAAAAAGATTCCGAACACACTCTATTGCGAATACTGCATAGGCTCACTAGATTAACCACTGTGACTTTGATGTTTGGCAGGTACGCATGGTACCCACATTCAAGACAACTGATTCAGCCAACTTCCTGCTAATAATTACCAACTCTGGCTTATTCTATGTAACAGACATCCTCGCTTTGTATAAAACTACGGAACTCCCAAGTAAATGAATGGAGTCCGAGAATGAAGCATTACTAATACGAACAGGAATACATTTATTTCAGGTAAAATCCCACAAACGATAAGTACATATAAATAGGTATAAAAATGCATACCTTTTAAAAGTAAATAAGTTAGAAATATAAACACAATAAAATAAGGTAATAAGTTTAACAAGATTTAACAAGATTGCCACCCAGAGAATTGACTCTAGATGGCAGGTGGACAAGGAAGCCTTTTGGCTTATTGAGAGTCCAACCCTTTTTACCTACGTGTATATCATGCCCTTCTGAGGTATGTATCGATTTTATTTTTAAACATATTCACACTACTAGCACCTACACAATCAGCAGATAATCTGTTCCATTTATCTGCAGTCCTTTCTGAAAATGAGAACTCTCTTATGTCTAATCTACACTGCTCAATTTGTAATGTAACTTCATGTCCGCTAGTCCTTTTGTCTTTCTTAACTGAAAAAAAATATTTCTATCAATATTTTCATAACCATTCACAGGGGTAGAACTACCCACTAGTCCGCTAGTCCATACGCTAGTAAAGATTACGGCGGACTAGTAAACCCGCCTACCAACTAGTCCAGCTGTCTAGTAAAAATCAGCATATTGCATACCATTGACAAACTAATTCTTTACCTAATGAGGTGACAGTGAAACGGTGCTTTTGATTGGCTGTTGGGTGACATCAAAATCTGAAATGACAGCAGCCCTCAAAATTGCGACTGAATTGGTCGCATATGCGACTAGTTTTTCTGTTTGGTGACCTACACATTATGATTATGTACAGTCGCTCGCTGGCGACCGTGACGAGTCTGTAATAGCAGATCATGCGTTGTCATTTGCCGTTCCATAAACCACGTGTTGTCATTTCTCGGAAACACCATAAACTATACTGACTTTATTGGTGGTATCTTGAAACAAACATGACTACTCTGCAACGGTATTTAAAAACGCGCAAGGCAAATTGCTACGATGTGTCATGGCGCCCGTGGTACCTCGTGCCCTGACGTAAACGGGGGCGCAAGTGGAAGGCGCTAACGTAAACCGTTTCGCGATTGTTGTCTGGCTGTCCGATAAGCGCATGAAAGACATGTTGCTAATTAAATGTAGTTGTCACATCGCTAGAACACACATAAGCTGCAGTGTACATATTCCAGTTTTGAATGCAAAACTCGAAGGAATAACAACAACCTAGGTTACACTGGCTCAAAGTGATATAGTCCGCATTTCGTAGTTCTCACAAATTCCGTTGGATGGCGTCATAATAATTGAACAAAATTGTCAGTGAAACAGCATCAGCGATTTAAACATTCATAACTGTTAATATGACTGCATGTGTAATTTACATTTGTTAACTTATATGGTGTATATTAAGCACTGCTGCATTAGCAACCAACTAGTCATTGATGTTATTGTGTGACAGGAATTATTTTATTATCTAAATTGATTATGTTACTGTGTTGCAAATATTGCACAAATAAATGTTAGAAAAGTTAACCAGACAGTAAATCAATATAATACAGATGCATAGGTCATAAATTTGTAATATTTAAAATATTTGAATCTATTATTTCTCAAAGTTAACTTTGAAATAAAATGTAACTTTTCTGGACAGAAAATGGCTTCTTTTTTTTACCTTAAACAGGAAATGCATCATTTGACATGGAACATGCGTCATTTGACACAGTATTTGTCTTTTTCTGAAACAGATTTTTGAAATGGAAAATCAGTGTCCCTATACACACGTGTATTTGCTGTTAATTATTGGTATTTCAGGGATTCCACATATGACTGTTATTAATTTGCCAGTATACCGTGTTATAATGCATAAAGTTAGTATCTGGCCACATATTCATACATGTTTTAAATGTATTTATATTTCAAACGGACGTCAGTGGTTAATTTGGATTAAATTGGTACTGAAAACACAATTACACACATACGCACACAATTACTAGGCTCCTACTTTTTAATTTGGCTCCTAAAAAATGTAGGTAGGAGCCAGTTGGCTCCTAGACAAAAAAACGTTAACTTAGAGGACTGAATGACAGTTTTGTTTGGTTTAACGTATCTAGTAGAGGGGTAGGGCTATCAAGTGCAATTGGTGGCCATTTTCAAATGCACGGTTTTCGAATACAGTTTACATCTACATCGCTTTATTAGTCTATGTTTACACACAATGTATCATTACTTGACTGGGATGGCGAAACCAGCAGTAAAACACAAGCTGGAAAAGTGTGAACGGGACATGCAGTACAACCAGCAGAACGACAGCATGGGTACTTGAAGGTTTGGGAGCGCGATCACACGTGTGCGAGCGAGCCATTCAAACATGGCCACCATGGACGGTCTGACACATTTGTTGCGATTTTTTAATTTGTGTTGTGTTTTGATATTTTCAGGACTAGTAAACCTTTTGGTGGACTAGTAAACTTTTGTCTTTACTAGTCCTGCTGTCCAGTAAAATAAATGCTGAAGTTCTACCCCTGAATTCAATATCTTAAACACTTTGACTATCTCATCTCCTTTCAATCTCTTGGTCTCTATAGTGTTGTTAAACCACATTCTTTTAGGCGTATTTCGTAACTAAGATCCCTCAATTTTGGTATCATTTTAGGCGCTCTCCTCTGTACTCTTTCTAACAAAAGTTAATGAATAAAAAAGTTATATATATAAAAAATATAATAAATAATTTAATAAATATGTAAGACATGACATCGTTTTACAATATACACTGAATAACCCAGATGGAAGGTGACCTACTCTGCCCGCTTGGCTGTGATGCTCTTGCTGGCGGTGTGGATGCGATAGACCACCGGCTGGGTGAGGAAACGTTCTGGAAGGTCCTTCACATCCACAGTGAACATCTGCAGCCACGACATACTCAACACTCATCTGCAGCCATTGCACGTGTCTGGACCAGACTTGTTCACAATTGCATATGAATGTATTTTGCAATAAAATGTTTTGGGTACACACAAAATAACACATTGAAATGCAAATAAACTAAAAATTTAACAGCAACATCTGAACGTGCATCAAAATGAAGATTCAGATGCATCTGTTAACAAGCCTGGTCTGCACTTGAAATACTAGACACACTCCAACATAGATGGTCCTTTGCAATTGTTGATTAGAAGTTCTGACATTTCATATATGATTACTGTATCTGTTAGACAAACAACATGTGTTGGTAGCCAACATGCCCTGAACGGCACTCTTAATAAATCTTACTAGACGTTTCTATTCTAGTCTTCATTTTTTTTAATAATTAATATAATGTTCTTACGACTGGAACAAATATATTGACTAAATTATATATCATAAGCCTGAAAGAATGTTAGCAATTAGGTTTGTTCTACAGCGAAATGTAAACAAAAATATTTGTATCATAAACAACTCTATTATTATTGGTAATGTAATGGATCTGAGTGGTTTAACTACAAAGCATCTCGCAGTGACAATGTTCCGACATTCAAGACAACCAATTCAGCTAAGTTGCCTGCTGACAATTACAACCTTGACTGATTTCGGGTAATGGAATGGACGTCCTCCCTTTAAAGGAAACTCACCCTATGATTGAGTAGATTTCTGGTCGACCCCCTCGTGAACCACTGCTCACTTGAGTACTGTGCAAATACAACTGGAGAGCACTGCAGCACACAAACACAGTCAATCAAACACCACAAGAGAGCACTGTATCACACAAACACAGTCAATCAAACACCACAAGAGAGCACTGTATCACACAAACACAGTCAATCAAACACCACAAGAGAGCACTGCAGCACACAAACACAGTCAATCAAACACCACAAGAGAGCACTGTATCACACAAACACAGTCAATCAAACACCACAAGAGAGCACTGTATCACACAAACACAGTCAATCAAACACCACAAGAGAGCACTGTATCACACAAACACAGTCAATCAAACACCACAAGAGAGCACTGTATCACACAAACACAGTCAATCAAACACCACAAGAGAGCACTGCATCACACAAACACAGTCAATCAAACACCACAAGAGAGCACTGCATCACACAAACACAGTCAATCAAACACCACAAGAGAGCACTGCATCACACAAACACAGTCAATCAAACACCACAAGAGAGCACTGTATCACACAAACACAGTCAATCAAACACCACAAGAGAGCACTGTATCACACAAACACAGTCAATCAAACACCACAAGAGAGCATTGTATCACACAAACACAGTCAATCAAACACCACAAGAGAGCATTGTATCACACAAACACAGTCAATCAAACACCACAAGAGAGCACTGCATCACACAAACAGTCAATCAAACACCACAAGAGAGCACTGTATCACACAAACACAGTCAATCAAACACCACAAGAGAGCACTGCATCACACAAACACAGTCAATCAAACACCACAGGAGAGCACTGCATCACACAAACACAGTCAATCAAACACCACAGGAGAGCACTGTATCACACAAACACAGTCAATCAAACACCACAGGAGAGCACTGCATCACACAAACACAGTCAATCAAACACCACAAGAGAGCACTGCAGCACACAAACACAGTCAATCAAACACCACAAGAGAGCACTGTATCACACAAACGCAGTCAATCAAACACCACAAGAGAGCACTGTATCACACAAACGCAGTCAATCAAACACCACAAGAGAGCACTGTATCACACAAACACAGTCAATCAAACACCACAAGAGAGCACTGTATCACACAAACACAGTCAATCAAACACCACAAGAGAGCACTGCATCACACAAACACAGTCAATCAAACACCACAGGAGAGCATTGCATCACACAAACACAGTCAATCAAACACCACAAGAGAGCACTGCATCACACAAACACAGTCAATCAAACACCACAAGAGAGCACTGTATCACACAAACACAGTCAATCAAACACCACAAGAGAGCACTGCATCACACAAACACAGTCAATCAAACACCACAGGAGAGCATTGCATCACACAAACACAGTCAATCAAACACCACAAGAGAGCACTGCATTACACACACAGTCAATCAAACACCACAAGAGAGCACTGCATCACACAAACACAGTCAATCAAACACCACAGGAGAGCACTGCAGCACACAAACACAGTCAATCAAACACCACAAGAGAGCACTGTATCACACAAACACAGTCAATCAAACACCACAAGAGAGCACTGTATCACACAAACACAGTCAATCAAACACCACAAGAGAGCACTGTATCACACAAACACAGTCAATCAAACACCACAAGAGAGCACTGTATCACACAAACACAGTCAATCAAACACCACAAGAGAGCACTGTATCACACAAACACAGTCAATCAAACACCACAAGAGAGCACTGCATCACAGAAACACAGTCAATCAAACACCACAAGAGAGCATTGTATCACACAAACACAGTCAATCAAACACCACACATTGTATCCACAAACCTGATCAATCAAACACCACAGAGCACTGCATCACAAACAGTCAATCAAACACCACAAGAGAGCACTGTATCACACAAACACAGTCAATCAAACACCACAAGAGAGCACTGCATCCACACAAAACACAGTCAATCAAGGCACCACAGGAGAGCACTGCATCACACAAACACAGTCAATCAAACACCACAGGAGAGCACTTGCATCACACAAACACAGTCAATCAAACACGCCACAGGAGAGCACTGCCACACAAACGCAGTCAATCAAACACCACAAGAGCACTGCAGCACACCAAACACAGTCAATCAAACACCACAGAGAGCGCTGTATCACACAAACGCAGTCAATCGGCTTCCTGAAGAGGCACTTTGTATCACACAAGCGCGGTCGATCAAACACCACAAGAGGCGCTGTCGCACGAAGCACAGTCAGGAAGCACCTGAGAGGCTTTGCTGTATCACACAAAACGCCCAGTCCAATCTAGAGCACCACAGAGCTTTGCTTTGCATCACGCAGGAAACGCAGTCGATCAAACTTACCACAGGAGAGCATTTGCATCACACAAACACAGTCAATCCAAACTGCCACAGAGGCGCTGCGTCACTGGAAGCACGGTCAGTCAGACACCACGAGAGGAAACTGCTGTATCCGCACAAACACAGTCAATCAGAGCGCAAGAAGCAAGAGGCACTGCATCACACAAGAACACGGTCAATCCAAGCACCACGGGAGCATTTGCATCACTGAAACACAGTCAATCAAACACCACAAGAGAGCACTGCATTACACACACAGTCAATCAAACACCACAAGAGAGCACTGCATCACACAAACACAGTCAATCAAACACCACAGGAGAGCACTGTATCACACAAACACAGTCAATCAAACACCACAGGAGAGCATTGTATCACACAAACACAGTCAATCAAACACCACAAGAGAGCACTGCATCACACAAACAGTCAATCAAACACCACAAGAGAGCACTGCATCACACAAACACAGTCAACCAAACACCACAAGAGAGCACTGCATCACACAAACACAGTCAATCAAACACCACAGGAGAGCATTGCATCACACAAACACAGTCAATCAAACACCACAAGAGAGCACTGCATTACACACACAGTCAATCAAACACCACAAGAGAGCACTGCATCACACAAACACAGTCAATCAAACACCACAGGAGAGCACTGCATCACACAAACACAGTCAATCAAACACCACAAGAGAGCACTGTATCACACAAACACAGTCAATCAAACACCACAAGAGAGCACTGTATCACACAAACACAGTCAATCAAACACCACAAGAGAGCACTGTATCACACAAACACAGTCAATCAAACACCACAAGAGAGCACTGCATCACACAAACACAGTCAATCAAACACCACAGGAGAGCACTGCATCACACAAACACAGTCAATCAAACACCACAGGAGAGCATTGCATCACACAAACAGTCAAACACCACAGGACAGCACTGAATCACACAAACACATTCAAACACCACAGGTTAGCACTGAATCACACAAACACAGACAGTCAAACACAAAGTCAAGCATGTCTTCTGTATCATACTATGGGGTGTTCTCATACCTTTGCAAAGTTCAGACAAATGTGTAGTGTTTTGTACTGTTTGTACCCACACCCACTGATACATAAAGTGAGACTAGGCATTTTTTAACTTGTTTTTTAAACGTAAAAAATACAAATAAGTAAAATAAATGAAAACATGTAAAAAATTTATAAAAGAATCATATTAAATAATCATATATATATTTATATACATATGGACAGATTGATAAGATATAAAATCACCATTGCAAACTATAGTGCTTTTGTCCATCTAGATGACAGGGGTCCAACTAACAAAATTTATGCAACTACACATTCACTTTATCAATTCACTTTCAATGGCATATACCCATTAAAAAGTTGGCCTAGTTCATGGACACAATGAGTGCACCTGACCTTGGGAGATGACGAGTCACGACCGTGATCTTGCACCAGAAGCAGACCCGAGGACACCTTGAACGTATCACTGTCTCTACAACCATCATCAAATGTCCTTTATCATATAGCGTACAGTCTCTACGACTTGTCAAAGCACTTCACACTTCATTCCCTGGCAGACCTGTTCATTTGAACACCATCTCGACGTCTCTGGGAAGAATTCAGCCATGCTGCAGTAACTACATGAAGCTATTCGTGTATATATATATACATATATATATCTGCTGCTGTCTATTGCCAGGTACTCATGTCATGTCTAGTGAATAAAGTCAATGTGGAATGAACTGCAAGCATGTCAGAGACGCAGGGAATGGATTTGAACCTTGAATTAATCATACATAAAGTAAAAGTAAAGGCAATTTCTTCTATAATGCAGTATCCAGTCCTTAAGACTGCTCAAAGCGCTGTACACTTTACTCCCTGGCAGACCTGTCCAATCAAACACCATCTCAACTTCTCTGGTAACCATACCTAACACATACCGATATAAAGCAACACAAAATCATACCTACTAACACAACGGTAACAACAGGGGAAGACGATCGTACTATATCACCCTATCTCGACTGACATGTCAATGCTGTAACTACTGAGCTACTACGCATACATAAATTTATTGTGTTTAAATTGCTATATAACTGTCAATAAAGAGGAGCCACCCACCGAGCCTTGTAGGTGTATCCATTGATCTCCTCTGGATACCATTTGGCCACGGAGAACTGGAGCCACGGACACTCCGGGGAGGACAGGCTGTAAACACACGTCAGATCTTTAAGATCCACCTTCTCACTGCTGTGTGCACTGCTAGAATGACCACAGAAGAAAGTTATTCCTTCATGTTTCGTTCTAGCATCATTGTCTGGATGGTCTTCACAAAAGTAACCCAAGCAACTTAGCCACATTTCAACTAGCCCCAATTTACCCTATCTGTAGTTCCACATTGATGCTTCGAAAATGGTTATGAAATGTGCCAATAGACGGACTCACAGTTGTTCGGTGGACGTGCAACATGTATCGCACGTGTACGACTGCACGTAGGTGAATGCGAATCGCTCCAAATATTTCGACAGCTGCCAGTGCCCTCTGGTGGCGTCATCATCGCCTCGTTCTGGATTCAGCAGCTGACAGAAGATGCTGAAGATGCTGCCCTGTGTGCCGACCAGCAGGCTGCAAACAGTGACATCACATCGCCATGTCAACAGTGATGACAACATTTTGGTTTAAACATTTTGCGTTATCACTTTCAAAAGTTCATTTATCTCTATAGACACTTTCGCCATTGGTCTAAAAATGGCTTTATCGGTACAACTGACATCCTAGTTGGATATCGTCATTGTGGACATATAAAAGGTCATAGATGCCCTCATCTTGGTTGATTGCTGCTTCTTCCATTTGTATCCATACCCAGACCACAATTTACCTGTTATGCTCGTGATAAAAACTATTACACATGCATTGGTCATTGACACATGGTGAATATTACACATGCACTGGTCACTGGCACATGGTGAATATTACACATGCACTGGTCACTGGCACATGGTGAATATTACACATGCACTGGCCACTGGCACATGGTGAATATTACACATGCACTGGTCACTGGCACATGGTGAATATTACACATGCACTGGTCACTGGCACATGGTGAATATTACACATGCACTGGTCACTGGCACATGGTGAATATTACACATGCACTGGTCACTGGCACATGGTGAATATTACACATGCACTGGTCACTGGCACATGGTGAATATTACACATGCACTGGCACATGCTGGCACATGGTGAATATATTACACATGCACTGGTCACTGGCACATGGTGAATATTACACATGCACTGGTCACTGGCACATGGTGAATATTACACATGCACTGGTCACTGGCACATGGTGAATATTACACATGCACTGGCCACTGGCACATGGTGAATATTACACATGCACTGGTCACTGGCACATGGTGAATATTACACATGCACTGGTCACTGGCACATGGTGAATATTACACATGCACTGGTCACTGGCACATGGTGAATATTACACATGCACTGGTCACTGGCACATGGTGAATATTACACATGCACTGGTCACTGGCACATGGTGAATATTACACATGCACTGGTCACTGGCACATGGTGAATATTACACATGCACTGGTCACTGGCACATGGTGAATATTACACATGCACTGGTCACTGGCACATGGTGAATATTACACATGCACTGGTCACTGGCACATGGTGAATATTACACATGCACTGGTCACTGGCACATGGTGAATATTACACATGCATTGGTCACTGGCACATGGTGAATATTCAGGGGCTGAGGCTCTCTGAAAGCCTCCAATTGCAACCCCCCCTCTTCCCCCTCTGAGACTCGCAAGAAACTCAAACTACACTCCTGCACTCCCTTTCTCATTTAGTACAAGGCCCGCTTTATGACAACACAAACACTGTTTTGATCTTGTTATTGATAAATAAAACAATGTTATGGTCCAGCACATGATCGTGGTATCTAAAAAATAAAATATGTTATCCTAAGGCCAAGAGACCTGTTAATTGAAAAAATGGGCCACGAGGCCCTGAAGTCCTTTGGACTAATACGTCGATATGTGACCCCGGCTGACCAAATGAGTGATAAGTCGGAAAAATTGTAACATTGTTTTCTTACATCCTTGTAAAGGTTTGGTAGGGTGCTTTACACGGTTTCAAAAATTATGACTGCTACAAAAATTGGCGAAGTTATGGAGCATTGAACATGGTAGGGATCAAAAAGTGAAAATGAAGAAAACGGCTGTTGAAGTTTTATATTATATATGCAAATGGATTGCTTGGAAATATTAAATGCATGACATTCACATGGGGCACACAGTATATATGTTATGTTGCACTGATACACAAGAAGTACAAATGTGCTGCTACAAAAACTTATCAAGTTATGCCAAATTTTGACTTTATGTGTAAAACTAAGAGGACAGATTATTTGAGAGCAAAAGATAGCATCAGACACTGGGACCGTGTGACTGCTGCCTGGCTAAATGGATGCAATGGTGCTTTGAAGTTAGTTCTTCTGCCAACTATCCTTTTCACACAAGCATATAGGTTTAGTAGCTGCCAGCACAATACAAGACACAGACTCCGCATGTGACAGATGTTTTGGGAAAGGGAATAGCTTCCCAGCCAGCACCTACTAGACCCCTGGACAGTTGGGCATACATTTAAGAGGTCATCCTGAAACAACCAAATGTCAACCATTAGAAGAGTTGACATAGTTCTGCTATACACAAGAAATCTGTATTTGATTGAATCATTCTAGTGTCATCAGCATATAGTAGAACATACATTTTCAAGAAAATGTCTACATCATCATCACTAAGGTTGTTGTAAATTTCACCAGCTGCCATGTCAAGTCCCTTATAATTATGACTAACACTCTGTTCAAAATCATTCAGGTAAATAGCAAATAACAAAGGAGACAAATGTTCTCCTTGTGGTAACTCTACATCACATGAGAAGAAGGCTGACACAGCCACCCAAATGCAAATTTTTTACACTATCTAGTGGTGTGGTTTTGAGAAGGGCCCTTGAGACTATCCCCTAGCAGTAGATTTTGTGTATTGTGCCAGAAAAGGAACCTGGAAGCCTCAGCCAGTGACCAATTACAGATTAGTCACAGTTTCCATCAGGCAGCCCCAGTGAGGTGTGACAGATGTTGTAGGAAAAGGGATTAGCCAGATAGAGCTGCTCCTGCAGTAGACAATTTAGTTAGCAAATTTAGCATTTTAGGGGACCTTTGGTGCCCTTAGAATGATTCAATCAAATACAGATTTTGTGTGTATAGTGGCACTACCACATGAAATGTCTATACAAAATTAGAGAAAAAGTTACAGAAGAGTTTTTGAAAAAATAGGCAAAATGTGAAAATTTACCAGTTTTGGGGTCTTTTTTGGGGGGGTCATTAGGTGCCCTTAGAATGATTCAATCAAATACAGATTTCTCGTGCATAGTGGCAGTACCCTAAGATACGTCTATGCAAAATTTGAAAAAAGTTGCTGAATAGTTTCTGAGATACGGCAGCTAAAGGCGGACGGCGGACGCAGAGTGATGGCAATTATAGTCCCTTGGACCTTTGGCCCAAATGACTAAAAACCTGTTGCGATTTTCCAATAACGTTGCAATAATGGGACAACGGGTCTTTGGCTAAGGGCCTGTCCATATCGCTTCTTTCATGTGTCTTCTCCTTCTGTCGACTCCCCATCTATACCTTTTATTCCTTCTCTGAGTATAAGACTAAGGGCTTCCACGTGTAAACAAAGATGTGATCCAATCTGGACGACAGTTGTCTTTAAGAAGAAGTCGAAAGTCTAAAAAGGAAAATTAGTTTTTGGATGTAACAGTAAATGAAGAATGTCCAGTAGCCTAATAACACAACGCAAACATCCTTGCTTTCAGTTATGTTGTGGTTGTTTCACTGTATCTTTATATATATATATTATGAATATTGCAGAAATACTTACTCTTGCGACTCTGCAGTAGTCAGTAGCTTGTCCAAGATATCCTTGGCAATGGACATTTGTCTCGTGGTCAGACGATTCTTAATCACAAGCTGAAGGTCACGTATCAAACTGAAAGTGAAAGAGAACAGATGACCACCAAGAGGACAGGCATGCGAGTGAAACGTCTGTCCAAAAACATCCGAAGAGAAACTGATATGTTTTAATAATTTAATGATTCACAGTCGTCTGACTAGGTCTCACAAGATGCTATCAATATTTGTTTGAACAACGAGGTCATCTTACGCATATGCAACAAACCTTTGGATGTAAATAATGATATGGGCACTTTTGTGGATCTTATGGATTTATGTCACTGATCCTTATCTGTAGAGTACCAGTCAAAATGATACTAAAACACCCAGAACAACCGACAGTGTGTCTGAAACATCGCAGTTCATTTGACCAATCAATGAATACTTGATGGTTCCACTGTTCAGTTAGACTGACCTGTCAATGGTTCCATTGTCCAGCTGTGTCTGTGCTTCAGCCCAGACCGTCCAAAGGTTCAGGTCTGCTGTGTTGACCAGAGTGACCACTGCAGTAGCCGCACCAAGTCTGGACACACAAAGGTAAAGCTAAGTAATGGTAAGTTGCCAC
This sequence comes from Paraescarpia echinospica, assembly GCA_020002185.1. Taxonomy (NCBI): domain Eukaryota; kingdom Metazoa; phylum Annelida; class Polychaeta; order Sabellida; family Siboglinidae; genus Paraescarpia; species Paraescarpia echinospica. The sequence goes on from CM034541.1 coordinate 24,009,256, forward strand.
AATTTCATGCTTGTATTACAATCTGAACGACACTTCCATTAAAATCTTCTATCCAATGTCCCCACCACTGGATCATTTCTGCCTTATAAGAACGGTGCCTAGTGGCCGTTTCGTATATGAAGTTGTCGGCGATAATTGTCAAGTTCTACGCCATTGTTGCCGTGGTTAATGTTTGATAAGGGAGAAGCACGGACAACCATTCTATCGAACAGGCCTCTTGTAATATCTATATATTTGCGAATCAACTTGAGAAAGGGATTGACATCCTCATCCCTGTGGAGGCTCCCAGTGTGTCGTAGAACATGTAAAATAAAACACGAAATGGTCACGTTCAATGTTATAACAAAAAAGTATAAAGTATATGGTAAGTTCTTATATAACGGAGTATCCAGTCGTTTCGACTGCTCGGTAGCCAGGTACTTGTTCATATATGAATGAACTTGCCCAAGGTTCGACACCACAGGATTCAATATGATTTAATACAAAATGCACAAGGAAAAACACTACCTTTGCTACAGAATCCTTTTTGACACTATCCAGTTTGAAATTTAATTTTTTGTAAGACTGGCTTAGCGGAGAGAACCTTTAATTTTCCTTCAATTAGTCTTAAACTACTTTTTGGTTTGTATGCTCTCCTAGTTTTCTTTATGAAAGATGTGTGATATTTAGTAACTGGCACTACACAGCCATGTCTTGGAAAATATAGCTTAATCTAAACTTTTCACTCTAGGTGTTGCAATTTTTATCTGTATCAAAGTATACTCTGACTTATTGAGAATCCAACAATGTTGAACACACATGCTCCCCTCCCCACCCCTAGGGGAACCCCGTCAATTCTATCTTTGTACTTATAATAAAATAATATATTTATTCGTACTAAAAATTTTACAATTCTACTAAAACAATACATAATATATATACTCCTAACAGCAGCATACATTGATCAAATATGCATAAGGACCGCTGTTTTTAAGCAGACCAAAGCTGGTCTGCATAAAGTTTTGACCCCTGGTTGTGTAGACAATATCTTTTATTTTAAAATTCAAACTGTTAGTATACGTTGTCGCTCTTACATTTATCCGGGCGTTAAATAATATCCGGGTGACGTTTCTGCGCGTGCGCGTATCTAGAGGAATGCATTTAGCATCAGCTATGACTGTCGCATTTTCACTTATCTATGCATGTTTATATGTATATATATTTACATATGTGTCTATAAATATACATAAATTATAAAATGTTTGCTTCTCAGACATAAAAAATTTATATCGTAAAACAGTTTCCTCTCCACACACACGTCACATGACTTACTCTTATACTTGGTTACAAATCTGAAACAACAAATTATAATTATGTACTCTAACTATAACGCTCGTATTACGACAACAAACGAAACATATTTAACTACTGAATATTATGTATCACTACGTGATCTACTGGTGTCAAATATTATGCCTTACATATACATATAAACATCACCTGGATAAAATTTAACGCCTGGATAAATGTAAGCGCGACATGGTAGTATACCCAGACATATATTGATATCAATAGTTATTTGTACCCAAAAAACATTTTTCGTGATTTGAGAGATGATTTCTCATAGGTTGTATATCTCTCATAATGGAGCGGTCGACCTATGCTGCCCTTAGGCTTATATATATACACTACTGTGTATATACACTACTGTGTATATACACTACTGTGTATATATAAAACAGCAAGTAATGAGCGCAACTCATCTGTAGATAAAAAAGAAGTACTCCCAGCATTATCTATGCTCTCTAACACATCTTTTGTTAATGACATTTTGCGTGCCAGTTGCCCCTCCTGGTAGTGGTCTTGAATTATATCATAAAAGTGATTACACTTCATACTACAGAACATAATGTAATTGAAGCTTTTAAACATCAACAACGAAGTGAAGACTCACTCAGCGGAGTCTGTTGGGGCACTCAGAACTACCCTGAACATCTTGGGGAAGGGGTTGTCAGAGGCCTTCGTAGGGTCCAGGGTGATCTCAAGGTACCGCGATGTCTGAAAGAAACATTGTTTAGGTTACTTCATATAGGGATACTTTCATAAGTTTCAGAAAATCCCCCAAAATGTTACACATTTAGAATGGTTCAACCCCCCCACCCCCACCACCAATACTTGGCGTGGAACTTGTGATTTTTATGATCCAAAATTACTATTAACATTATTTGGCTTCGACACCTTTCACTCATTATATGGTGCCAGCGTAGCAATTTATTTTCCCTGTGTTATGTGGTGACAACCTAACCATCCCTGAACCATCCCTTAACATATTTGGGGTCTCCGCTCTTGGTAGTCATGTGACATTGTTGGTAACTGTCACATGGCAGCAGTTCTCTGAATACCGTAGGAGTGTATCCGGTGGCCAACTGGGACAACTGCTGCCATTTTCCTGTGATATTCTTAGAACTGTTGTCACATAACAACCACCAACAACGTCACGTGACTACCGAGAGCAGGATACGACAATGCTCATGAAGGTGTTGAAAGTTGCATTGCGCCAACACAAGGATTCAGACAGGTAACTGTACAAGCTTGTATACTTGTGTTTATTTATCTATTTATTTATTTTTATGATTTCATTTAGCAGTAATGACTGCATATTTTAGCACATTAGTATTTAAAAATGTATGGTTTTATTTCATGAATTTATTTGTAATAACCATTGTAAAGTGCCCCAGAACAATTATTTATTTGGGGCGCTATATAATGTATTATTATTAAAATATTTGTGACTGATTAATATGAAGGGCAGAACCTACCACCCCCGCTGCGAAGTGCAGCTGTCCGGCTGCCTTGTTGTAGTCTGCCCCTCCGAGGGCGTTGTAGACCTTCATGCCTGCAACCTCCTGCGGGGTGGTGAGGTCGACGGTGGCGTAGGCCACTGACACCGCCGTCCCCGCATAGCCCAGACGCTCCACCTCCAGCCGCACCAGGACAGTCCTGCCAGTGCCATAGACATGTCTACAACAGAACACTTGTCAACCCTTTACACTCCAGGACAGTCCTGCCAGTGCCGTAGACATGTCTACAACAGAACACTTGTCAACCCTTTACACTCTAGGACAGTCCTGCCAGTGCCGTAGACATGTCTACAACAGAACACTTGTCAACCCTTTACACTCCAGGACAGTCCTGCCAGTGCCGTAGACATGTCTACAACAGAACACTTGTCAACCCTTTATACTCCAGGACTGTCATGCCAGTGCCGTAGACATGTCTACAACAGAACACTTGTCAACCCTTTACACTCCAGGACAGTCCTGCCAGTGCCGTAGACATGTCTACAACAGAACACTTGTCAACCCTTTACACTCCAGGACAGTCCTGCCAGTGCTGTAGACATGTCTACAACAGAACACTTGTCAATCATTTACACTCCAGGACTGTCCTGCCAGTGCTGTAGACATGTCTACAACAGAACACTTGTTAACCCTTTACACTCCTGGACAGTCCTGCCAGTGCTGTAGACATGTCTACAACAGAACACTTGTCAATCCTTTACACTCCAGGACTGTCCTGCCAGTGCTGTAGACATGTCTACAACAGAACACTTGTCAATCCTTTACACTCCAGGACAGTCCTGCCAGTGCTGTAGACATGTCTACAACAGAACACTTGTCAACCTTTTACACTCCAGGACAGTCCTGCCAGTGCTGTAGACATGTCCACAACAGAACACTTGTCAACCCTTTACAATCCAGGACTGTCCTGCCAGTGCTGTAGACATGTCTACAACAGAACACTTGTCAACCCTTTACACTCCAGGACAGTCCTGCCAGTGCTGTAGACATGTCTACAACAGAACACTTGTCAATCCTTTACACTCCAGGACTGTCCTGCCAGTGCTGTAGACATGTCTACAACAGAACACTTGTCAATCCTTTACACTCCAGGACTGTCCTGCCAGTGCCGTAGACATGTCTACAACAGAACACTTGTCAACCCTTTACACTCCAGGACAGTCCTGCCAGTGCTGTAGACATGTCTACAACAGAACACTTGTCAATCCTTTACACTCCAGGACTGTCCTGCCAGTGCTGTAGACATGTCTACAACAGAACACTTGTTAACCCTTTACACTCCAGGACAGTCCTGCCAGTGCTGTAGACATGTCTACAACAGAACACTTGTCAATCCTTTACACTCCAGGACTGTCCTGCCAGTGCTGTAGACATGTCTACAACAGAACACTTGTCAATCCTTTACACTCCAGGACAGTCCTGCCAGTGCTGTAGACATGTCTACAACAGAACACTTGTCAATCCTTTACACTCCAGGACTGTCCTGCCAGTGCTGTAGACATGTCTACAACAGAACACTTGTCAATCCTTTACACTCCAGGACAGTCCTGCCAGTGCTGTAGACATGTCTACAACAGAACACTTGTCAACCTTTTACACTCCAGGACAGTCCTGCCAGTGCTGTAGACATGTCCACAACAGAACACTTGTCAACCCTTTACAATCCAGGACTGTCCTGCCAGTGCTGTAGACATGTCCACAACAGAACACTTGTCAACCCTTTACAATCCAGGACTGTCCTGCCAGTGCCGTAGACATGTCTACAACAGAATACTTGTTAACCCTTTACACTCCAGGACTATCTTTCCAGTGCCCTAGACATGTCTACAACACAACACTTGTTAACCCTTTACACTCCAGGACCGTCCTGCCAGTACCGAACACGTCTACAACAGAACACTCATTAACCCTTTACACTCCAGGACAGTCCTGCCAGTGCTGTAGACATGTCCACAACAGAACACTTGTCAACCCTTTACAATCCAGGACTGTCCTGCCAGTGCCGTAGACATGTCTACAACAGAACACTTGTTAACCCTTTACACTCCAAGACCGTCCTGCCAGTGTCGAACACGTCTACAACAGAACACTCATTAACCCTTTACATTCCAAGGACAACCTGCCAGTGCTGTACACGTGTCTAAACACAACACCAATCATTAACCCTTTACACCCCAGGACGTCTTGCCTGTGCTGTATACGTGTCTACAACAATATGTCACTCATTGACCCCGAGCTCATGGACCACAAGAACAAGCCAATACCAATGCACTGTATACTCACTGCCTGGAAGAGGACCAAGTTTCCCTCATTAAAGACAGTATCCCAGACATCCAGAAGAAGGGAATCCAGACAGATGCAGAAAAGAAGGCACTCACCATGGAGTACATTGAGCAAAACTATCCCCGTGACAGCTGGACCCATGACTACACAGATGGATCAGCAGAAGAAGCACCCCCCAATGGAGGCGGGAAAAACTTGAACAAAACTTGAAACTGGGGGACAGACGAAAGTTCCAACAGGCTATCCCTAGAGGAAGATACCCCACAAATTTCCAAGCTGATCTAGTCCCATACCTTGAAGACAGTAGCAACAGTGTTGGTAGAACAGAGAGAGAGAGGTCATACACAACGAAGACGTCATCTTCACGGATGCACTGTCGGTGTTCAGGCATTATTCAACCCCCGAAAACAAAGAACTCAACCTCCTTGCCAGTGCTATGTCTGCACTGCAGAATGCTACCGGACAGACAGTGCTCCAGTGAATCCCAGCACACTGCAACATGCCGGGAATGGACAGACTAGCTGGCAAAGGAAGAGGGAAGGATCAAGAGGAGAGGGAGGTCACATACAAAGAGGCAAAAACAATTGTGTATCATAAGGAGAGAAAGTTGAGAACTGTTGTTGAAACAACACCCAACCTACAACAGCAACGACAACTATTAACATCTCTACTGAGAATACTAAGTAATAATGGTGCACCTGAGGTCTGGACACTGCAGACTCACGCACCATAATGCACTCTAAATTACACATTGGAGAAACAGACATATGTCCATATGGCATGGCTCCAATGACTGTGAGACACATTCAAGGTTGCCAAATACACCAGAATGAGATAAAGACAACCTGACCCACAGAGACATCAGTGAAAGACACGATATATGACCTTCTGGAAAACCTACAACGCACAGCGACTTACATTCGAGAAACCAGAGTTGCAGTCTGAGCGAATGCCGAAGAAGAATTAACTCGATCTTTACACCAAAGGACGTTCTGCCAGTGTCATACACGTATATAATACATCACTCATTATTAACCCTGTACACCCCACGATGTCCTTCCAGTGCTGCACATGTGTCCAAGCAATTCACCACACATTATTAACCCTTTACGCCCCGGTGTTGTGCATGTACATATCTACAATTCATTACTCATTATTAAACCTTTACATCCCAGGCATGATGAAGACATGGATAGGGCGAGGGAAAACGCACCTGGACACTGCCTTGAACTGGACCAAGCCGCTGGGGTAGTCACTGCGCAGTAGAGTCACCGTGGCAAACCTGCGTGCTGGGTCAACTACTGCTCCAGGGCTCACCTGTGACAGCTCAACAACGAAACTTGTCTCGTTCTCCGGAACCTGTGGGAAAAAAGAAAGAAAAAATACATGTAAGTTTTAACCCAGCACGACATCCAGTTCTTAGGACTGCTCAAAGCACTTTATGCTTTACCCCCGGCCGATCTTTTCAACTGAACACCATCTTGACTTCTCTATGAAGTATTCAGCCACACAGCAATTACTCTGTGAAGACTACACAAATATTCACCGTATTTTGTCAGGTATTCATTTATCCAGATGAGTGAACTGGTGAACATGAGAAGTTGTTAAGATCTTTTGTTTATAATTTTTTATATTATTTATGTATTAATCTGAATTCCCACTGACTACTGTAAGACAGAAGATGACTCAATATCTCTGATGACATCAAACAATTATAGCCTACCTGATTTCCTATGAAAAATGTCTTAAATACTGAATTTTGTAAAGCAAAGACTTTTCATGATCTTTTATCATAATCAATAAAATCATTGGTGCTACAGAACATAGGCAATTAAAGTGGGCAAATGCTTATCCATAATACATATAAATAGAAAAGTCAACACTAACCTTATCATCAAAGCGAGGCTTGTATAAATACAAAACTAAACACTGATCTTATTCTAAAAAAAAACATATATAAATACGAAACTAAACACTGACCTTGCCATCAAAGAGAGGCTCATGTAGATATGAAACTAAACACTGAAATTTTCATTAAAAACAGGCATATGTAAATACGAAATTAAACACCGACTTTTCATTAAAAACAGGCACATGTAAATACGAAACTAAACACTGACCTTGTCATCGAAGAGAGGCACTGAGAAGGAGCAGAAGCGTTGTCCAGCTGCACAGTGGACGTCATCGGTCACTCTCTCCAGCTGCGTCGTCAGGTCAAGTTTGTCGGACACGACCTCGTCGCTGTCTCGCCGGATCTTTGCCTTCCAGAAGACCTGTCATCACCCAAAGTGACCAATGTCACACCTCAACCGTGTCATATTGACATTCTACATCAGCTTGCAAAAATGTGGTCACATAAGTTCATAAAGTCCAAATATGTGTACAGATGGGTTGGTTGTCACTATGTACTGAGACGCAATATGATACTGTGGTGCCACCTATCGAGTGGAACGTATACTTACGCACACTGATATTATTGTATACCTGCCAACTCTCCCGGAATTTCTGGGAATCTCCTTGATTTTGGGTGTATTTCCCGGTCTCCTGGAATACAGGCAAATCTCCCGGACTTGTCCAACAGCACCCCACCCCCCATTTTCCGATGTCATCATCCAAGACAGAAGAACACCACGATTCCAGCAAGAAATCTCCAACAGCACCCCCGATCTTCCGATATCAAGATCCGAGACAGCATGACACGTGAAGTTTACTGAAATGCTGAAGCATCTCCCGGAAATAAAGAAAATTTGGCAGGTGTATATACTATTGTGGGTAATAACTTCGCAACCATGTCACATCTACTGAATCCAGTTGGTATTGGCTGTAGTTTTGGAAGCCATTTCTCTCAAAACTACATGTCCCACATGACACATTAATGGAGTGGGTTGGTGGTTTGAACAGAATAAAACACCACACATTTTTCTGAACTTTGTGAATTAAGTGATCAGTCCATCCCTAACATGATGATTCTTCCAAGTACATTTATTCACATCCTTTCGTTGAAGCCACCATTGAAGCCACCAAGAACTGACAAAAGCACAATGCCATTATATAACACTATGGAATACATGAAGAATAATAGTTATTTGACTACATTTGATGACATGCGCCTTAGTGTCGGCTAATGAATTATAGTCCAAAAGTGAAACACTGCTCAATCTATCATGGAAAAGACATACACTAGATTAAAAAAACAGGTACAGGTACAGGTAATATTGGTCATCGATCACCATCAAACAGTTTAAGGGAAACACGTCTAAGGACTTCCACATATAATTACATTATACATTTTCGGCACATCGCACCTCTTTTGTATAAATGAGTTGAACAGTTATTTCTAGTGGCTCCTATGAGAGCAACTGTTAGTCTTAATAGGAGTCACTGACCCCTTTAATACAAATTATACGGCATTTAGTATATATTGAATACATATATCCCCACATATAGTTTATATTAACTGTTATTGTTACCCACACTGTATATCGGGGTCAAAATAAACTTTCTTGTTCTTTTTCTTGTCATTAGACATAGCATTTATACATATACACCACAATAATTTCCCTCCCACCCACGGAGCTACAAACCAAGGAGAACAGTGATCACCATTACACCGTTCTCATGTTAAATGTGCACACAGTGGAGCCATCACCACTCAGTTCTCTAGGCAGGAGAAGGACCCACTAAAAAGCGTAACATATCAAAAACATGTGAGTAAACAACTGTTGTTGTGTTTTATGACACGTGTTACCAGTTGGTAGATGAGAGGCTAATGAACCAAGGAAGTGAATGAACATAGTAAAAGGCCAGTGGACCTCGGCGTCTGGGAGGAGATAAACCTCCAAAATTAGCGTCTTAATATAAAGATTAGAGTTTAGACTGATGTCTGATACATGCTCACTAACCGTCAGAGTTCCGTATGATGCGTTTTGTCTCTCCAGAGTTAAAACAGCCGGACGTCGTCTGTCCTCATTCGCAGTCACGTGACTTGAGTTTTTATAGTAGAAGCCGATTTGACCATTCCAAAAGTCGTTTCTGCGAATCGTGATTTTTGCATAACCCTGCAAAAGTGAAAAGCCTAATTAGTATCTCTAAAATGCTTCCCCAAAATGGAGAAATTAGGTCAGATTTACAGGTTGTAAGAATACAAATTTTTCTGTTTTAAGTGAGTTTTCTGTTTTATTTTTATATATGCATTTTTTCAGGTGTGTAATCCACAATTTATCCCGAGATGTATTCACTACAATGGTGAGATGAGTGATACTAAGGATTACACAGGCAATATATTTACCCAAAATATACACACTGTATAAATATATATTTCAGAATAAATATCCTCAATTAAAATGCATGATGATCCATTCAAATAAATTACCCTTCTTTTTTGTAATAAACCGACATATCTCTATATAGTTACAACTCAATACTTTTTCTTCTGTTAATTGAACTGTCTGATTATAGTATAAGTATAATACACATATTTTTCTTATTCACACTTCCCTTGTGACAGATCATTGATTTAACTGGCCAAACCGGTCAATGATTGATTATTTAATCAGTTTGTGGGTGGCCATTCTAGGAATGCTTTGATCACTAGACAGCAATACCAGTGTGAAACATTGGTGATGGTTGACATAAATGTATAACAAATTCCTAAATGAAAACCACACTTAAATACTTGCACTGATTTGTAATAATGATGAAAGAAAATTAAAAATGGTCCCTTCACATCTTCCCGTAGTATGAGGTTTGCGAACGCACCATTAGTACAGCAGTTTTAAACAAACATCTTTTTCATGAAACAAGTTCTACTTTGGTAGTTGTACACATTTCACTGAAAACTATTTTATGTAACCAAAGCAACCCTCAATCCTACAAGATAATCAGTTAATTTATCAGATGCGTGTACCAACCAACCGATTAATCAGAATAACACCTGTGATTACCATTTTGTCTGCGTCTCTCGAGGGTACGGCCTCCCTCACGCCCTTTGTGATGGGGTTGAGGTATACAAACATCTCCTCATTGTCTTCAGGCGTTGTGTCATCCATGATGTACAGAGTCACCGTCTTCAACGTTTCACCTTCCTGCACAAACATACAATTTAATAATTATTTATTTATTTATCTGCCATCATGAGATTTAATAAGATATCTGCCATCTGACAGCAGCCGTCTGATTAAAGTCAAAATGTCACGGGAAATAAGGTAAACTTACTGTTAAGTAAGATATTACTATTTTGGGGGTTCATCAGACTGGACCATGCAAATGAGTAATGTTTTTACTGATTTCACGGTCAGTTGACTATATTTCCCGGGACATTTCCACTGCTCTGGGCAATCTTCATCAGACGAGTGGGTGGCTCTTCAGGAATTATCTTTGACGATCTCCCGAAGAGCTACCCAGGAATTAATGTTATATACTTTACTATTACAGATATACTTTGGGACTGTCATGGGGTGACCTTATAACTGCGGGGTTTGACTCTATTTAACTAATAATTTTGAACACATGAATTGACTTTTATCTAGATTAATGCTTTATAAATGTTCTCACCAAATACAAATACAAATACTGACTTCTGGAAACGCCACAACTGATATGCAAACTCAGCGTATTTAAAAAGAAACCTCACTGTTAAGCCACCTTTATATAGGCAAATATGACGTGAATAGCGAGGTGACCGCATTAGCGAGACTAATCAGCTATACTTGACTGATATATGATAATTTTGGACTACTCTAAGGTGATCTTAATTGCCAGTGGCTGCATTACCAAGGTAACCGTAGGCCGAGGTTCAACTGTATTTGACCCCATAACTGGTCAGTGTTACTTGCCTCAAACACAAGCGTAGCGTCCATGAGCAGGTAATCCTTGCCAACTGTGGCCACCCTGGACATGTCACGGTTACCAAGCGCCTGACCAATCGTCTCGGTCTTACTGGATGTTGTCATGGCGATGTACTTATCCCATGATTCACCACCACCAACAGAACGAACACGGACAGAAATCCGCCCATAGCTGCCACCTGGAAAAATGGGGGATGCCGAAGATTTATTTCTACTTCCCATGAGTAAACAAATTGAACCTGCTATCAATTCTATAACTCTGGTGCTGCTTCATAGTAATTACACACAGTGCACTGATTTTTATATCATATAGACAACATCTACTCTCTTATCTTTTTGACCCCAAATGTCGTTTTAATCAACCACATTAAAACGTATAGGTCAACCATTTTCTGTTGAACATGTAGGCCTACATTTCAGGGCAGACCCTTAGCAAAAAATTCTATTGAAAACTTAAAATTTCCTATAGTATTCTATAGTTTTCTATAGAAAACTATAAATTAATTATCACAATTTAAATTTCTTACATAATTCCATATAATATTCTGTAGAATTCTATAGAATTTTCTATAGAATTTTCTATAGAATTTTCTATAGAATTCTATAGTTTTTAGAGAACATATAGTTTAATGTAGTATTCTGTAGAAAACTATCTTTCTTAACTGAAAAAAACATATTTCTATAAATATTTTCATAACCTTTCAATATTTTAAACACTTCTATCTGATCTCATCTCAATCTCCTGGTGTCTAGTGTTGTTAAACCACATTCTTTTAGGCGTTTTTCATAACTAAGATCCCTCAGTTTTGGTATCATTTGAGTCCCTCTCCTCTGTACTCTTTCTAGCATATCTGTCCTTCTTGCGGTATGGCCTCCACGCTTGTATACAATATTCTAAATGAGGCCTAACTATTGTTTTGTACAGCGGTATTATTAGTTCTTTTTCTTTATATGCTATATTTCGCCTAATCAATCCAAGGATTTGATTTCCCTTTGAAGCTGCAATTCCACACTGCTCTGAAACCTTCATGTCAGCACTAATTGTCAGCCCTAAGTCTTTTTCTTTTACAGTAGTACTTAGTACAGTTCCCCCCATTGTATATTCTACATATTCGTTCCCATGTCCTGTGTGAAGGCATTTACATTTCCCAAAATTGAACAACATTTGCCACTTTTCAGACCATTTGATCAACCTGTCAAGATCATCTTGTAAATGCTGTCTATCTCCATCACTTTTAATCCTTCTAAACACTTTTGTATCATCTGCAAATTTCAACACCTTGCTAGCTATATCATCGTCCAAATCGTTTATATATATTAAGAATAATATAGGTCCCAGTACTGATCCCTGTGGAACCCCACTCAAAACTGATTTCCAGTTTGAAGCCTCCCCATCAACAACTACCCGTTGTCTTCTGTCAATCAGCCATTTTTCTATCCAGTTAATTATACCATTTCCTATGCCATGGGCTTTTAGTTTAAGCAGTAATCTCTGATGTGGCACTTTGTCGAAAGCTTTTTGAAAATCTAAGTAGATGATATCTACTGGTGATCCATCATCTACCCACTTAGTGATATCTTCCAAAAAACATAACATATTTGTTAAGCATGACCTCGCTTTTAGAAACCCATGTTGAGATGGGTTTATCAAATTATGTTTAACAAGAAAACTTGAACTTAGCCTCTGGTACTGGCAGTGAACTAGTGTCTTCTCTGGTAAACACTGAACTAAAATACTCATTTAGGTCTTCAGCCATTAAGAATCCTTCTGATATTATATTTCCAGCACTATCTTCTAGAGGACCGACCTTATCCTGAACTTTCTGTTTGCTTCGAACATACGCATAAAAACTCTTGCTGTCATGTTTTATATTACAAGCTAATTTATGTTCATAGCTTCTCTTTGAATTTCTAATTTCAGCTGTAGCTTGGTTTAGTGCTTCTTTATAACTGTTGTAGTCTTCGTCATTGCCAGTACGTCTATATGACTTCCACATCATTTGTTTATACTTAATTTTTCTAATGGCTTCTTTCGATAAGTATTTCTTTCTGGTCCGTTTCCCTTGTTTTTTGAAGGGAACAAATTTATCTACGATGCACTCTATTTCATTCTTTAAGATATTCCAGCATTCTGTTGTTGTCTTATTCTTCAGTGTATTATTCCAGTCTATCTTTGCTAAATATTTCCTCATTTCCTTATATCTTCCTTTGTGGAAATTTCTCCTGAACTGCTTTTTATTATTTCTTTCTGATTTTACTTTGATGGTAAAATGTATCTGGTTGTGATCACTACTTCCCAGAGGCTCACATAATTTAACATTGTCAACTAATTCATTCTGTGAGGACAAAACTAAGTCTAACACATTCTCTCCCCTGGTTGGTTCTAGCACATGTTGAGAAAGGAAACTATCTTGTACTAAAACTAAAAACTTGTGGTCCTCACTACCCATACTCTGTAGAGATTTCCATTTTATATGCCCATGGTTAAAATCCCCCATAATAACACAGTCCCGTTTGCTCACTTCCCTTATAGCGTTTTGTATTTTTTCATTCTCTTCTATGCTTATGTTTGGACTTCGATAAACTAATCCAACCGTTAACGTTGAGTTTCCTGTAACTATGTTACACCAAACAGCTTCTTCGCAATCTGCTTCTCTGTCTAATTTTATTTCATAAGCCTGGATAGATTCTTTAATATATAAAATAACTCCACCTCCCCTTCTTCCTATTCTATCTTTCCTAAACATTACATATCCTGTCAGTCCCAATTCGGCATCTGATATATCGGTGGTTGCCCATGATTCGGTTATACCTATTATGTGAGGGTCAATATCTTCTACCATAATGTTTAGTTCATTTCTTTTGTTTACTATACTCCTTGCATTTAAACAAACACATTTATATCCAGCTTCAGAACAGTTTTCCAGACTGTTCTTTGCTGAATTATTTTTGCTGTCTTTATCTATGCCTCCAGTTTCAGGCTTCTCTGCGAGTCCCCCCTGCGAATTTAGTTTAAATAGATGCAACCTGTCCCACTGTCAACAGATCGCAGCAGATTCTCTGAGAATACTGCTGCCCCCTTTCCACTTAGATGGAGGCCATCTCTCATGTACATATCTTCTCTCCCAACAAAGTACCCCCATAAATCTATGAATCCCACGCCCTCTTCCTCACACATCTGCTCAACTAGTGCGTTGATCGCCATCCTCTTACAGTTTCTGTATCTTGCCCCCCTTCCTCCCATTACTGGCAAAATTCCTGAGAGAATAACCTGTTCCACTCTTGTCTTCTTTAGCTTCCTCACTAGATGTCTGTACTTCTGAACTATACCAGTTGTTCCCTCCTTGTCTGCATTGTTTGTCCCAACGTGTACTAGTATAGACCCTCCCTTGCCATGCCCCAATACCTTCTCTACCCTTTCGGTCACATGCTCTATCCTAGCCCCCGGTAGACATACAACAACGTCCTTCCCCTCGCATATAGTCTTGTCTGTTTTTCTCAGAATTGAATCGCCCATAAACACTCTCTCTTTTCTCCTTGCCCCCTCAATCACTGCCTCGGAGTAGCTCCTCCGGTTTGCATATGTCTGGTTGTTGTCTTTTCCTCTTGTCGTCTTCTCTCCTGTCACATTCTCTTCCATTCCCTTCTTTCCTGTCGCGTTTTCTCTTGTCCCCTTTCCTCCTGTCATCTTCTCTTCTAGCACATTTACTCTCACTTCCTTTCGTCCCTTCTTCTTTCCTCCCATCACATTTTCTTCTCTCCTCTCCCGTCCCTTTTCCCCGGCTACCTCCTTCACTACGGTCACTTTCTCCCCTGTCACCTTCACGCCTGTCATGTTTTCTGTTTTTGCTGAACACTGTCTTCTTCCATCAGTCTTCTGTCTCACAGTCTTACCAACTGCCTCTGTGGTATCTACCTCTTCACCACCTGTATCGCTGTCGTGTCTCTCCTCGTTCTCTACAGTCTGACTACCTGCTGATCTATCCCCACTGGCCCGTTTTCTTTTCCTCTGCCGAACACTTTTCCTCCGTCCCTCTGTTTTCTCAATGTCTTGTTCCTTCACACCGGTCACCTTCCTTCCTCTCAGTCTCCTTTCTTCAGTCTCCGTGTCACAACTCTGCTCCTTCTGTGTTGTAGAATTCTCAACTCTCTCCGCGTCATCCCTCTCTGCTCCATCTATTTCTATGTTGAGTCTCGCCTCCATCTCCTTCACTATATCCGTCAACTTACACACCTCCTTCATCAGACATTCCACCCTCAAACACCCCATACACCGAAAGGTGAATCCGTCATCTTTGGTCTCTGCCCATGATTTTGGACAGCCAGACAACGCAAAATCCACCCAGCTCTGGCAGTCGTTGCAAACTAGGTGTCGTTTTGCCCTGAGTTGCCGCTTGCAAGGTGCCATATCAGAATTTATTTATGTTCAAAGTAGTTTTATGTAGTCTTTGAAAAGACTTTTCTGTGTACAATTTACACCAGATTGTTTAGGTTATAGTTAGTTATATTTGTTAACACACAGTGACACACCGTGCCTTACCTAGTTACGATGTCGATGACAATGTATTCAAGTTAGGCTTAGATACAAGGTAGTCTTTACAAAGACTGTTTCCTGTGTACTATTATACACTTTAAAAGATTTTTATTTCAGGTTTTAATTACTCATCTAACTACACCGATTATCTCAAATAACGCTATTCTATTGTCGTTCACGGTACGCTAACTTCGCCAGTGACCTACTTTGTAAACAACGTTCCGATTACATTAACGTCCCCAATTATCGCTCGCAAATCGCCTACTTTTAATCTACCCTAGATTACTCCCTCTAGCTAACTTTTAATAAAAAATATTGCTTAATATATATCTATAATTACGTTATGTATCCTATACGCTCAATAATATCACTTATCTTGATCAAATATCCTTATATTTTCGCAAGTTTGCTGCACCAAATTCAAATCAATTCACCACCGGAAGTCCCCCAAATATTTACTCTAAATGTTGGGGAGCTAAGCTCCTAATCCACAAATATTGGGGACTAAGCCCCCCCGGCAGGTTCCAATGCCTATGTAAGCAAAACAAGCATTACCATGTTTAATTTGTTTCCTACATGGATGTTAACTGATGTATATTTTAGCAGTAATATATGTAATGTCTCCAACAATATTTGTCTTGCCATCCCTGTTGTGAATGTCATTGTGACATGTAGTCTGTGCTATTTCAGATAATGGCTCATTACTGTTCACGAGTATTTAAGGATTAATTTCTTGACATGTTGTATGCTCAATGGCCAATTTGCTGTATTTGTCATATACTTAATTGTTCATATTGTATTATAATGTATACATAAGGATTTGAGAAATGATTTGTGTCATTATTAGCATTGCTTGCATTTATATATGTACATGTATGCTCCATAGACTTTATTTTGTATTTGTTTTATTTGGTCATTCAATCTACTTGGATATTACTGTAGATTGCCTGTATGATTAATGTATTTGAATATATTATATAATACAAATATCTGAAGATTAACGCACCTCTGTTAATGAGTATGTCATACAGAATATTTTCTACAGGAGATATTCTGTAGGATATATCCTACAGGAAATAGCCTATAGGATATTTCCTATAGAAAATATTCTATTGAAAATACTATAGGATATTTCTATAGAAAACTACGCCCAAAAATCCTGTAGTTTTCTATAGAAAATCTATAGTTTTTTGCTATGGGGATACCATGCTGATATCCACAGTAGCGTTGTTATCCACAGTAGCGTTGTTATCCACAGCAGTGTTGTTGTGCCTCAATATGTTCCACTCAATAAATGGTGATGACCTAACCATCCCCTACACAGACTTAATGCTACGTGTTATTAATTAACTTGTTCAAGGTTCGACGGCAGCACAGGATTCGAACCCGGGTTCTCTCGGTCGAAGGTCTGAAGCTCTGTCCCCTGCGCCACCGCGCCCCACAAATGATCTTGCTGCACTGACCTGTCCGCTGCACAGTCAATCGGACACTGCCCGGCTCGGCCACGTTTCCGTCCTCCTCCCCTGACGAGGCGGTGACACTGACCACACCAAAGGGGTCATTGTTGCTCTGGATGGTAACCATGGCGACAGCATGGAGGGTGCTGAGGCGGGGCGACAAGGCTACAAGAAAAAGAAGAACTGGCTATATATGGGCGACACTCTGATACAGCTCACTCAAAACATACTATTTTTTAGTTGTCTTCAACATCTAATCTTTAAACGTCACATATCGCAATATATATCGTTATTTCTATTGACTTATCCATTTTGATATTAACTTCTATTTGAGTGTAACTACCGATATATGTATATATATATATTTATTCATTTAACTACCAATGGTACTTTATATTTTGTGTGTTTTATGTGTGGTATAATTGGTCTACTTCAGTTTTGTTTAATAGTCTTGGCAACATTTAGTCTTTGTATGTGTTCTTCATAACTTAGCATTTTAGTCGATTGTAAACACTACAGAACTTTGGATTTAGTGTATAAACACAGTTTTTGTTATTATTAGTATTTTAATGGGGTGGTGACTCAGCTGGTTGGAGCTTGCCTCGAGAACAGGAGTTCAATCCACAAACGGTAAACTTACTAACATTTTCTTTTTAGTTTGTACAATTGATCTGGTGAACTTCCAACTAATAATTAGCTAATCTAACAGACAACCCCCTGTAGTATCAAATACCAGGGTAGACTGTCTTGTGCAATACAAACCTTCGTCCCCTTGAGATGGAAGTGTAGTGACTGATGTCAAGTTAACGAAGAACGTCTCGTCTTTCTCAGGCATATTGTCAGCTTTTATCTGAAAACAGTGAATAAATATACTTCAAACAGTGGTATCAAGACGTAAAAACAGCTTCTCCAATTTATATCAGATATGGCGATTAGAGAATAAATAAACAGAAACTTAATGGTTGTTCTTACTTAGTGTTAGAGTTTGGAAGCAGGAAGGTTTTGTGTTACCAGTTAAAACATTATAGTGTCAGTATCACCACCTGATAAAAAGTAGCATCGATTTAAAATACAAACTACAAATTAAACATCTGAATTTATGTGACACACAAACAGCTTCACAGCATCATCACATGTGGCTCCACCTAGCAGATTGTGACAAGACTGTACATGTGGTGCCATTGACGGGAGGGTGGCGATATAGTTTACCAGCTCCTGGAACCACTCATCTCTATTTCTAAATAGATGTGCCTTGAATCACCTAAACATTTCGGGTCACATCACTATATATTACACTTCCAGTGGCTTTGAGACGATACCCCACTTTTGCCTTTTTTCTCCAACTTTTTTTCCACAAGAAATGTGCATATTTCTGAGAACCAGAATAGTTATGTTGACCAGATGGTGTTACTAGCAAAACATCACTGGTCTCATTTAAATCTGTGTTGAAGACTCACCTGTTCACTGCAGCCTATATGTAACTCGGACCTTTACCAACACTGTTTTACCATAGCTGATTGACGTTTAACGTTTATTTATTTATCTATTTATTTACTTTTCGTATACATTTTAGCCTAATTTATTGATGTTCACATTAATTTTAGTTTATTTATTAAAAATAAAAAAATAATAATATGATCTTAACTATTTTATTTTATATTTTACATCACATTCCTTTTCTACTTCTACTATATTTATTGTTTTAATTGCTATTATTATTAGTTCATTTTTTCTATGATATAACAACTATTGTTTTTTATTCAAATGCATTATTTTTAACATACGCTTGTATATTGTTGTAAAGCGCTGTGAACAATATTGGATGTGGCACTTAACAAAATAAAATATTATTATTATTATATCTGGCTGACTGGAAGGATCTACTGCACATTTTGACAAGATCCTCTTGTGCTTGGAATATTTCCCACAGATTTTCTTTGAAAACAACTGATGGATCCGTGGTTTGCCTACATACGTCACAATCAGAATTCTGCGCGTGACCTCCATCAAGCTTGGTCTTTGCCAAAAATGTTGATAATGGTTATATATGTGAATTACATTACTACTGCTGCATGACGTCTCAAAAATCAAACAATCATGCACACTTTTGTCGCTTTAACAACTGCCTTATGTTTTCACATAAAGAAAGACTTCGGGGGCCAGGATTTCAACAAACTATACCACGGAATGCATGAAGATACCAAGTGCTCGACATCCATATTTTTATGGCTTGACAGACCTTTTGCTAGGCAACAGGTCACATGATGGCAAGGTCAACTATACGATATGACAAACACCTGGATATTGTGGCACTAAGTGTGACTTACCCGTACAAATATCGAGGTGGTGGTCTGCTGGGAGTCCAGACTCACTGCCCCGTTCTCTATGTGAACAAAGTCTATCCCAGTCACTGCTGTGGCACCCTCTGTCTCGTAACGTATCTGTATGTTGTCTAGCGACCCGAACAACCGCTCAATGTACAGAGTCACCTGGTGGCAGAGGGTGTGAACTCAAAGGTAATGTTTAATAACGACTCTTCAGAAATATAATATCAACATTTAAGTTTCAAGTCGCTTCAGAAATACTTGTAATTTCAAGACAAGAACAAATTGACTATGGTTAGGCCATAGATTCAAATTGTAAAAAAAACCTCTATTGGCAATACCTGGTCAGCCTGATTAGCCCCAGATCCTTTGATGTTCTGCGCATTTGCGTTTTCCCACATTCAAGACATCCAATTCAGCTAACTTCCTGTTAATAATTACCAGCCTGGCTGATTCCAGGTAACGGAACAGATAACGTCCTTTTAAAATAGTCTATAATTCCGTACTATGTTGAGCCATTTGTGAAAGTAGTAGGACTTGAGAACCACAACAAATTACCCAACAACAGCCGCCTACAAAAATACTACGATACTTGTTGAACCAGGAAAACTGAAATAAAATCCAAAATCTAGTGAACATGCCAGAAATGTACGCACATCGATGTCACGGTCTCCTTCAGTGACCTTCACCTGTCGTGACCTCTCAACGAACTGTATCACTCCATGAGGTTCGATGCGACAGATGGTGTACCCTGTTCGTAGTCGTGCTCCACCGATCACGCTGGCTGTTGGAGTTCGGGGTAAGTGAACCGCGAACAGCTCTGGGGTGGACATTTGGGGGTTCAACTGGGGAGGGTGAAAGAAAGGTTTTATATGATTAACAGCAAGGTACTCATTCATACAGCTGGGTGAATGTGACAATGTGGAGTGAAATGGGGTGTAAGAACTTGCTCAAGGTGGTGGATACATCTGTATGAACAGTTTTTTGTGTAGTAATTACAACATGACTGAATACTTCCCAGAGAAGAAGAGATGGTGTCCAATTGAACAGCTCTGCCAGAGTGCAGGGAAACGCACTGTGGGCAGTCCAAAGTACTCATTACTGTGATATCTGAAAACAGACTTTCCTTTTTTACCTTAGTTTATATATTTAGGATCTAGGGATAAATGACGCTGGTTTCATGTTATACATCAGTGTTGAGATGAACCCTTACCTGTACTGTAAACGTCTCTGAGTCGACCCCGTTCTGCAGACTGACCGTGCCTGATGCTGGGCTGAGGGAACCCAGGGTGAATCGTGGGGGAAGATTCGCCCCTTCAAAGCCAATCTGCCAGTCGACTTGCACTGTCCCGTAGGCTCCGAGACGGCTGATGTTCAGTGTTGCAATGTTGATCGCTGTTAAAATGTGCATTAGAATTAAAGCTGCTGCCTCAAGTGGCTTGGCCCGTCACAAATCCAGTTCCTTTATGTTCAAATATATTTTGTGCAAAAAGTATAAGTACTATCCACAGTTGGTTTAACACTCAAAGTGTCTCGGGCCGAAATTAAGCCCAACAGTCAGTACATGCCTTTGTTGTAACAATTTTCATTTCCTTCAAGCACAACTGAAACGCGAACAGTTGGTATCTATTTACAGCTGACAGATTTTTCGAGATCGTGTATATTTATTCATGAGCAGATTCAATGACAGCTACTCACAATCCAGTTTACAAAACATGTGACGTGGTTGATGCCCACATTTCGATGATTTTACTACGTCTTGCATACTGAATTTATGCATCTATTCGTAAAGTCTAGACCCCGCACACGTGGTATCGGTGGAAAGCTCTGTCATTGGCAAATCTGCTAAAATGACATCAGTGGGCTGACTTAATTCAGCGAATCAGAACCATGGTTTCAAATATAGCGTCATCATCCCTCCAAAACAAAAGTTGAAAACAAAATGGTGGAGCGGTATTTGGCAACTTATCCACTTATCCATCGGATTATCTCAAGTTTCTGTGTCAATATTTTGATAAAATGCATGACAGTATTCATAAATTGGTTATTATACTAGTTCAGATAGTTAGAATGACTTTGGCGTTTTTCTTGATGTGAAAATTCAACAAATTAGCAGTGCGATGTTTCTCCGGACGAGCGCATGGGTTGCAATGGTAATGAGCGCGGTAGTGATTGGCCTGTTTGAATCGGCCTATTTTTATGTCGAAAAACATCATGAAAATAAAAGTTCTCAACAGATTTGTTTCATTTTTGTGTTATTTGGCAGCTAACACATATGGCTACATTTGTCGCACTGAATGTAGGGCGTACAGTCACTCAGTAATTACCAGGCAGCATAATGAAATGTTCGTTTTTAAAATATTTTTCTGGATGAAGTTCAGATAGTAATAGCCCCATGATTTTAGTATGTGATATACTTATTATAATTTTATTACAATAAAGCATTCCTTTAGTAATAAAATGATACTACCTCATTCATATTTTTATGACAAATATTAGCAGTTATGATTTTTATAAGAACAATATGCTACAGAGGATTTTCAGTGGTCACTTATATGGTTAATAAAAACCAAACCTTTGGTCAGTTTAATAAAATGTTTTCAATTTTTGAAAAACTGACTGGTCATTATTGCATCTGGAAACTTGTAAAGTGAACTGCGCATGATGCCGACATTTGGCTGTCAACCTATTTCAAGATCAACGTACTTAGTCGAATAATCACAGAAACAGATATCATAAGATAAAGTTACAAGATAAAAGTTGCACAATAAGCTACCATGTCTGCCAAATGAATTTGAAATGAAGCGAGTGAAAAAATCAAATTGAGGAAACACTTTTAAAATCCAATTTAATATCTTGGCTAAATACTAATTAACTTATCATTCAAGTTGATGACTATGATTTATCTCGGACATACCATCAGTGACCGAGACAACAGTTGAGTAGAATCCCATGTGACTGTTGGCAGCTTTCTGGGGCACCGTAACCGTGGCAACAGATTTCCCTTCAATCAGTTCTGGTGCCATGGTAACTACAATAGAATCAACCAATAACAAGATTGCATAGGAGCATACTACACTTGGAACACGTCATAATTCTGATCGATACTTGATGATAATGGTTCTTATACAGAGCAATATTCAGTCCCTTTTAAATTAAAAATTAAATTTAAATTTCACCCCTGGCAGACCAATTTTGTGTTTCCATGAAACAAATTTTTCCTATATAGTGTCATCATTTATAAAACACCCAGTAATAGTAAGTGTTTATTCCTAATAAACATCTACATGTATATTATGAATAAATACATATATATATATATATATACAGCTGTATGTATATATAATAACAATCACACATGCTGTACTTTAAAAATACAAGTAAAAATATATAAAAATATACACATCACATTAAATGTAAAACTTAAACTTCTAGTTGGCAGAAGAATGAAGAAACTGAATTGTGTGCTTGTTGCTGACCTCCGACCCCAATGAACTGGACCGAGGTCAGTGTCACCGTGAACGTTGACCCTAGAGCCAAGAAGACACTGCTCTCGATGTCAACATCAAATGTCTCCTCACTGTCCCCGTCGTGGAATGTCACTGAGCCAGAGCTCGGCAGATATGACACTCCTGGCTCTGGCTGTAACAAAAATGTGCTGTGTCATCAACAGTAATGTCAAGTGTCATCGTCAGTGTCATCAAAGGTAATATCAAGTGTCACTGTATGTGTCATCAAGGATAATGTCAATGGAAATGTCAAGTGTCACTGTCATCAAGAGAAATATCAAGTTTCATCAAGATAATGTCAAGTGTCAATGTCATCAAGAGAAATGTCAAGTACCATTGTGTCATCAAGACTAATGTCAAGTGTCAATGTCAGTGTCATCAAGGGTAATGTCCATTGTCATCGTTAGTGTTATGAAGGGTAATGTCGAATGTCATCATATGTGTCATCAAGGTTATTGTCAAATGTCATTGTTATTAAAGGTAATGTCAAGTGTCATGGTAAGTGTCATCAAGGATAAAGTCAGGTGTCATAATGTTGTTATCAAGGATAAGCAGTGTTTGTGTCAGGGTTTAAAAAGACGGGGTCATGGGATGGGTCTGAAAAAAACAGGGTCCCAGAAACAAAAATGGGGTCCAAAGATGTGGACTATATTAAATGGACTAAATTAATGTGTGGCCTTGATACATAAATCAATAAATAAATGTTCGTCAAATTAGCACATTTGTTCAACTCCTGATATGTATCATGCTGCAAAGCATAACAGCAACTACATAGTTTTATTTACGTCAATGACAGAGAGGGGTAAGCAAGGGTATTGATTAGACTGTCCAGTCATCAACAGAGAGGGGTAAGCAAGGGTATTGATTAGACTGTCCAGTCATCAACAGAGAGGGGTAAGCAAGGGTATTGATTAGACTGTCCAGTCATCAACAGAGAGGGGTAAGCAGGGATATTGATTAGACTGTCCAGTCATCAACAGAGAGGGGTAAGCAAGGGTATTGATTAGACTGTGCAGTCATCACCAGAGAGGGGTTAGCAAGGGTATTGATTAGACTGTCCAGTCATCAACAGAGAGGGGTAAGCTAGGGTATTGATTAGACTGTCCAGTCATCAACAGAGAAGGGTAAGCAAGGGTATTGATTAGACTGTCCAGTCCTCAACAGAGAGGGGTAAGCAAGGGTATTGATTAGACTGTCCAGTCATCAACAGAGAGGGGTAAGCAAGGGCATTGATTAGACTGTCCAGTCATCAACAGAGAGGGGTAAGCAAGGGTATTGAATAGACTGTCCAGTCATCAACAGAGAGGGGTAAGCAAGGGTATTGATTAGACTGTCCAGTCATCAACAGAGAGGGGTAAGCAAGGGTATTGAATAGACTGTCCAGTCATCAACAGAGAGGGGTTAGCAAGGGTATTGATTAGACTGTCCAGTCCTCAACAGAGAGGGGTAAGCAATGGTATTGATTAGACTGTCCAGTCATCAACAGAGAGGGGTAAGCAAGGGTATTGATTAGACTGTCCAGTCATCAACAGAGAGGGGTAAGCAAGGGTATTGAATAGACTGTCCAGTCATCAACAGAGAGGGGTAAGCAAGGGTATTGATTAGACTGTCCAGTCATCAACAGAGAGGGGTAAGCAAGGGTATTGATTAGACTGTCCAGTCCTCAACAGAGAGGGGTAAGCAAGGGTATCGATTAGACTGTCCAGTCATCAACAGAGAGGGGTAAGCAAGGGTATCGATTAGACTGTCCAGTCATCAACAGAGAGGGGTAAGCAAGGGTATCGATTAGACTGTCCAGTCATCAACAGAGAGGGGTAAGCAAGGGTATCGATTAGACTGTCCAGTCATCAACAGAGAGGGGTAAGCAAGGGTATTGAATAGACTGTCCAGTCATCAACAGAGAGGGGTTAGCAAGGGTATTGATTAGACTGTCCAGTCATCAACAGAGAGGGATTAGCAAGGGTATTGATTAGACTGTCCAGTCATCAACAGAGAGGGGTAAGCAAGGGTATTGATTAGACTGTCCAGTCATCAACAGAGAGGGGTAAGCAAGGGTATTGAATAGACTGTCCAGTCATCAACAGAGAGGGGTTAGCAAGGGTATTGATTAGACTGTCCAATCATCAATGTAAGAAGTGATTATTTAAATAATTCCCATTCAGGTCATTGTTTAATTTGTTGTCCGCGTGGCTGTTGTCTATGTTCGAGGGCCAAGAAACAACTTTAAGAAACTAGAGTTGCATCGAAGAGATGCAGCAAAAATAAAAAAACACTTACCACCTCGAAAAACCACATATCATTCAAAAATGGGCCAAGAGGCCCTGAAGTCCTTTGGACTAATATGTTGATATGTGACCCCGGCTGACCAAATGAGTGATAAGTCGGAAAAATTGTAACATTGTTTTCTTACATCCTTGTAGAGGTTTGGTAGGGTGCTTTACACAGTTTCAAAAATTATGACTGCTACAAAAATTGGCAAAGTTATGGAGCATTGAACATGGTAGGGGTCAAAAAGTGAAAATGAAGAAAACGGCTGTTGAAGTTTTATATTATATATGCAAATGGATTGCGTGGAAATATTACATGCACAACATTCAAATGTGGCACGCAGTATGTAATATGTATGTTATGTTGCAATGATACACTGGAAGTATAAATGTGCTGCTACAAAGACTTATCAAGTTATGCCAGATTATGTCTTTATGTGTAAAACTAAGAGGACAAATTGATAATGTTATAAATGAATACTTAAAAACAGCCCCACAGAACTAATTATAGTTATTGTTAAGATGTTTAACCTAGTTCTATTATCTGACATTGTGCCAACAGATTGGTGTATTGGGATCATTAAGCCTATATATATACAAACATAGCAGCAGACACTCTGATAGTGTGACTGCTGCCTGGCAATGGTGCTTTGAAGTTAGTTCTTCTGCCAACTATCCTTTTCACACAAGTGTATAGGTTTAGTAGCTGCCAGCACACTACTGAGCCTAAGCTACCATGCAGGTGTGAAAAACGTGCTGATCTATTTGAACTTGAGCCACTAATTAACTGTCCACCAAGCAGTAGCAGAGCAGTTTTATAATAATATAATAACCCACAAGTTAAGTGGCAGTGATCTTCCTTTTATCATTCATGTGATGTTTCTTGTTTATTATGAGCAGGGCGGACAAATGGTTATCATACGTAGACAGGTACAGAAAGAAACTGACGTTTTCTATAAAAAGAACACATTTGCCTATCAATGGCATGTGTTTCCTATTGTTGCTGTTTCTGCCGGGCAGACACAGTTTCTGCCCGGCAGAAATCAAACAACCCAGTAGGTAATTATTAATCAAATGTTTTTTGGTGAATCAAAGTTACAGACCATAAAGGGTTATGATGGAAGTAAAATGTTGACATGTTTACTGTTCACTTATT
The DNA here is from genome assembly GCA_020002185.1 of Paraescarpia echinospica. Classification (NCBI taxonomy): domain Eukaryota; kingdom Metazoa; phylum Annelida; class Polychaeta; order Sabellida; family Siboglinidae; genus Paraescarpia; species Paraescarpia echinospica. The sequence continues at coordinate 24,035,472 of CM034541.1, forward strand.
GCGCCATGTCTTGCATTTAGAGGAATAATTATACAGTGCAACATGCTTATAATGAACACAGATACAACAAATTGACGGATATAACGAAACAATTTCATACATACGGATTTTTTCCCTATCTTTTCCATTATAAGTGTTCACGCATATTACAAACACGGGTATAACGAATTCACGGTTATTACGAACACCTTTTCCCGAACAAATTTCGCCATATAACGAATTTCTGTCCAAATGAAAATCGCCCGGTTGTTCGCAAATACTTCCCGCCCATGACCTGGAAGCCATGCGGTGGCCGCACAGAGTGCCAGTGGCAAAGTAATTAGGTCAATGAGGGAAATCATTCATAACAGGGCCAAGCAGTCAGGAGATGCTGCAGCACACTGCCACTGGCTTGAGGATTTCCTTTTGTCTGGTGCCCTAGTCAACAGCAAACAAAAGTCAATGGAGAACTTCTTCAAAGCAGATTAACTGGTGTCATTCTGTGTGTGTTGTACAAGTAGTAGTAGATACCACGGGCGTGCCTCCATCCTGTCACGGCACAGATCATGTTTTAGTGTGCTTGGATGCGACGTGCTCGCCTATGTGTTTACATCATACTGTATTTCGTTACTTTTTCACAGACGGTGGACTGCGATCTTATACTATAACTACACTTAATAGTAACATTTGTAACTGTTTTATGTGTCATCTAACTAAATGTACGTTACACAACAAAATATCTTTGCGTTTGATAGACACTTGGCGAATAGTTTAAAAACTGTCACATACAACAATGCCACCTAGCGGGTAAATGCGTACACACATATAACGAATTCACGGATATAACGAACTAGTTAGCTACCCACAAAGTAGTTCGTTATAAGCGTGTTGCACTGTAATAGAAAATAAAATGTTGTTTTTAAATACATGCATTGATAAGAAACTGGGAAATACAGATTTCTTGTGTATAGTGGAACTATGTCAACTCTTCTAATGGTTAACATTTGGTGGTTTTAGATGTCAACTATATCGTGAATCTGTAATTATTAGTCTATATTGATACAATTGATTTACATAGTACCATGTCTAATCAAGGCATGGCAAGTGTAAACAGAACAGTAGAATGCATTTGATATCAATAAAGTGTAGGATATTTCACTCTATAGTTGTCCAGAATATTAATGTTCTATGTTTGTTACCTACAGGTGACAATACATCTTTAACCAATAGACACCACAGTCACACCATTTTATAATAATTAAATGAACATCAAAATAAACACAACTTGCAATTATAGAAAATCAATAGGCAACTGAGTTTAACAGGGGTCAAATGTGTCTGCTCTGCCTGTGACCAATTAAAGATTAGTCAAGGTCTCAAAGGAACAATGCAGAGTGGAGTGAGGCTGGCTCAGTTTCTGACACAATACACAACATCTACTGTTGGGGATGGTCTCAAGGGCTCTTCTCAAAACCACATCACTAGATAATGTAACACTTTTGCACTTTGGGTTCCCCTGAGGTGCCCTTAGAATGATTCAATCAAATACAGATTTATTGTGTATAGTGGCCATACCCTAATATACATCTATGCAAAATTAGAAAAAAATTGCAGAACAGTTTTTGACAAAATTGGCAAAATGTGACTTCGCACACAAATTACCAGCTTTTGGGGCCCTTGGGGGCCCTACGGGGTCCTTAGAATGATTCAATCAAATACAGATTGCTCATGCATAGTGGCAGTACCCTAAGATACGTCTATGCAAAATTAGAAAAAAAGTTGCTGAACAGTTTCTGAGATACGGCAGCTAACGGCGGACGCAGAGTGATGGCAATAATCCCTTGGACCTTCGGCCCAAAGGACTAAAAATTGCATTAACGCGAACACTGGATAATGTCAAGTGTCATCAAGAGTAATGTCAAGTGTCAGTATCATCAAGTGCAATGTCAAGTGTCATCACCAGTGTCATCAAGTGTAATATCTATTGTCAATTTCGATGTCATAAAGGGTAATATCAGTGTCATAGTCAGTGTCATCAAGGGTAATGTCAATTGTCACAGTCAGTGTCATCAAGGGTAATGTCAACTGTTATAATCAGTGTCATCAAGGGTAATGTCAATTGTCATAGTCAGTGTCATCAATGGTAATGTCAATTGTCATTGTCTGTGTCATCACGGGTAATGTCAAATATCATTATCTGTGTTGGTAATGTCAAGTGTCATCTGTGTCATCAAGAGTAATATCAAATGTCACTCTCACTATCATTGAAAATAATGTTAAGTGGCACTGCAAGTGTCATAATGTTGTCATTAAGTATAATGTCAAGTGTCATCATCAGTGTTATTAAGGGTAATGTCAAGTGTCATTGTATCATTGGTGGTAATGTTAAGTGTCATCATATATATCATTACATTTGACATGACATGTCACTGCTAATACTGCACTGAACAATGTTGTACCACAAATATGTACGTTTTAATTTTACTTGAATTCTGTTCTTGCAACAGTACAACTGGACTGTCATCGCGCAAGAGATTAGTTTAACAACTTCTGTTCAAAGCTGTAAGATCCAGATTGCATTTGTGGAGAAGGAGCCATTTATGTACACATGTATGCATGCATGCAAGCAAGCATGCGTACAAGCAAGCATGCATGGACACATGTATACTCACTCTCCAGAGAGAGCTCTCAATATGAACACTGCAGGTAATTACATATGATGTCTGACTAACTTAATTCTAGTATGTATTGTCTAGACTAACAATGTCAAGTTGAATGTACATAGGGACAGAGATGTCTAGCGAGACGGTTGGAGCCAAAAGAGACACCTCCAGTGACCGAGACAGAAAGACGTACATATATATTTATATAGATAGATAGACAGATACGGCATATGCGCCTTACATGCCAGTTTGAATGCATGCACTTCCATGCATGACAGCTACATAAAAACATAAGAGTTACATTGCTAAAGTGGCGCCGCCTGCTGGGCCAGTTGGTGATTGTTGTGCTTCGTATTGGCTGAAATGAAATTGCCAGTGTTGGCCAAAACATAACGTCATTCAACGACAAATAATACAAATGATTCAACACCAGTAAAAACAATCAAAAATTAAATAAGGTAGCACAAACAATATAAAAAACTACATTTTATCAACTGTTTTTAAACTGCCATTTGCACTGCCATTCCATCCGAGTCTTGCAATCTGTCAGGTTATGAAATAAATACATCAGAGCAAGTCTTGTGCATTTGGCGTGACACTCGCACGTTTAACTTCCATCTCACTCTCTCATGTCACTACATAGAAGTCTCGTGCATTTGGTGTGAGACTTGCATGTTTAGCTTCCATCTCACTCTCTCATATGTCACTACCTTGAAGTCTCGTACATTTGGTGTGAGACTTGCATGTTTAGCTTCCATCTCCCTCTCTCATATGACACTACCTTGAAGTCTCGTGCATTTGGCATGAGACTTGCTTGTTTAGCTTCCATCTCACTCTCTCATATCACTACCTTGAAGTCTCATGCATTTGGTGTGAGACTTGCATGTTTAGCTTCCATCTCACTCTCTCATATGTCACTACCTTGAAGTCTCATGCATTTGGTGTGAGACTTGCATGTTTAGCTTCCATCTCACTCTCTCATATGTCACTACCTTGAAGTCTCGTGCGTTTGGCGTGAGACTCACTTGTTTAGCTTCCATCTCACACTCTCATATCACTACCTTGAAGTCTCGTGCATTTGGTGTGAGATTTGCATGTTTAGCTTCCATCTCACACTCTCATATCACTACCTTGAAGTCTCAGGCATTTGGTGTGAGACTTGCATGTTTAGCTTCCATCTCACTCTCTCATATGTCACTACCTTGAAGTCTCATGCATTTGGTGTGAGACTTGCATGTTTAGCTTCCATCTCACTCTCTCATATGTCACTACCTTGAAGTCTCGTGCATTTGGTGTGAGACTTGCATGTTTAGCTTCCATCTCACACTCTCATATCACTACCTTGAAGTCTCGTGCATTTGGTGTGAGATTTGCATGTTTAGTTTCCATCTCACACTCTCATATCACTACCTTGAAGTCTCAGGCATTTGGTGTGAGACTTGCATGTTTACCTTCCATCTCACTCTCTCATATGTCACTACCTTGAAGTCTCGTGCATTTGGTGTGAGACTTGCATGTTTAGCTTCCATCTCACTCTCTCATATGTCACTACCTTGAAGTCTCGTGCGTTTGGCGTGAGACTCACTTGTTTAGCTTCCATCTCACACTCTCATGACACTACCTTGAAGTCTCGTGCATTTGGCGTGAGACTTGCTTGTTTAGCTTCCATCTCACACTCTCATATCACTACCTTGAAGTCTCGTGCATTTGGTGTGAGACTTGCATGTTTACCTTCCATCTCACTCTCTCATATGTCACTACCTTGAAGTCTCGTGCATTTGGTGTGAGACTCGCATGTTTAGCTTCCATCTCAGGCCACTACATAGAAGTCTCGTGCAAATAGGCCATTTCAATGCATATTTTGATATATTTTATTCAAATAAAATCATATTTATTGAAAATCTTTGTAATACATACAAATCAAGACAAATAAAATATAACAACATACAGACAAGAATAAGTGAAGAACATTGTATAACGTTATTTACATGCACAACTAATGTCAGTGATGCATACAAAGTGTTGTCCTTGTTGGAAATTTGAACAAATTTGAATGACCTGACTTGAAATCTCTGCTACATCAAACAAAATCTGCTACGTTTTGTCGGAAATCCAAAACAACTTGGTAAAAAGGGTTATGCCCCCTGGTGGTGACATCTAGAATCACACTGACCTGGTTGTAGACGAGGCCGAAGCTGAGCCGTACCCGCCCCACAGTGCCTCCATTGCGAGTGACGTTGAGTCGAACCACTCGCTTCAGGTCTGTTGGCATGACAACCACAGTCTGGTAGGCAGAGTCGATGCTGAACCGACCATGTGGGTAATCGCTGTACCTGCAAGACAAGAATGAATCCGTTGACACCAGCAAACACATAACAATTAATGCCTTCAAATCTCTTCTAAACTTATCTACAATTACTACTTCACAACGTTTCAGTCGATTTCTTCAGGAACTGAATTGTGCGACTTAACCTGTTCGCAGAGTAACACGCAGTGCCATCTGGTGAGCAGGAGAAGAACCATGTCCCACAATTCAGTTCCTGAAGACGCAGAGACGTGACTAAAGTTAACTGTGCTCGGAAGAATTCTGAATGCAATTTATGCTCACAACTTGACACACATTTCCACCGATATATGACAACAGCCAAACAGTCGACACTGGCACACACAGACCTCCTGTTGTGAGCAGCAAGCCAGGGTTCCATTGCAACCTCCCATCCATATCCTACATATAGCGATCCTACTACAGAGTAATTACAGCGTTACACTGTTACAACACGGTCAATCAGGAGGATTGCAGCCCAATGTTTGTCACTCTAACAATCATGGCGAATGCAAAATACATATGTGCAACAATGTTGTAAAAATATTATTTACTAATTAAAGGGAGGCTGTCTGTTTCATCACCTGGAATCAACCAGGGTCATAATTGTTAACAGGCAGTTTGCTGAATTGGTTAGCTTGACCGTAGTAACATCAGGACTGCACTGAACATCAGGACTGCACTGAACACCAGGACTGCACTGAATATCAGGACGGCACTGAACATGAAGGATCTTTGCGGTTAAATCAGGCAGCATCTGTATTGCCAACAGAGTTATTTAGTCTGAACATTTTGTGGAAAAAACATAAAATTGCAAACACTTTTGGGTTTATTACACAACGTGGCCAACAGCGTACCTTCAACACACTCGTTATAGTCATAAGAAAATATATTAACATAAAAACCGAGGAACAGATATTTGTTTTATAAATAATTATTACATAAATTACGAGTGATGGTTTAAGACTGCACTTTGTGCACTCACTTGATGTAGAAGACAGAGGTGTTGTAGGAGAGGTCAACTTCACCCCCACCCTTCACCCTCGTCAGAATCAGGGTAAACTTCTCTGTTATCTCTGCGACATCATCAGCCAGAACCGACAGTGCGATCTCGGCCGAGCGTTTGTCGCCTTCAATGATAGCCTCCCCCGAAGTTGGGGAAACATCCGGGGTGTCTTCATCAACCCCAGCAACTTTCCACAGCACCTACAACGTACAGGGATATCTCAGCACACTCAAGTTAGCGTGGGAATGTGTACATTTCACTGAACCTAGATACTTTGTACAGGAATATCTCAGCACACTCAAGTTAGCGTGGGAATGTATACGTTTCACTGAACCTAGATACTTTGTACAGGAATATCTCACCACACTCAAGTTAGCGTGGGAATGTATACGTTTCACTGAACCTAGATACTTTATACAGGGATATCTCACCACACTCAAGTTAGCGTGGGAATGTGTACGTTTCACTGAACCTAGATACTTTGTACAGGAATATCTCACCACACTCAAGTTAGAGTGGGAATGTGTACGTTTCACTGAACCTAGATACTTTGTACAGGAATATCTCACCACACTCAAGTTAGCGTGGGAATGTGTACATTTCACTGAACCTAGATACTTTGTACAGGGATATCTCACCACACTCAAGTTAGCGTGGGAATATGTAAGTTTCACTGAACCTAGATACTTTGTACAGGAATATCTCACCACACTCAAGTTAGCGTGGGAATGAGTACGTTTCACTGAAACTAGATACTTTGTACAGGGATATCTCACCACACTCAAGTTAGCGTGGGAATGTATACGTTTCACTGAACCTAGATACTTTGTACAGGGATATCTCACCACACTCAAGTTAGCGTGGGAATGTGTACGTTTCACTGAACCTAGATACTTTGTACAGGAATATCTCACCACACTCAAGTTAGAGTGGGAATGTGTACGTTTCACTGAACCTAGATACTTTGTACAGGAATATCTCACCACACTCAAGTTAGCGTGGGAATGTGTACGTTTCACTGAACCTAGATACTTTGTACAGGGATATCTCACCACACTCAAGTTAGCGTGGGAATGTGTAAGTTTCACTGAACCTAGATACTTTGTACAGGAATATCTCACCACACTCAAGTTAGCGTGGGAATGAGTACGTTTCACTGAAACTAGATACTTTGTACAGGGATATCTCAACACACTCAAGTTAGCGTGGGAGTGTGTACATTTCACTGAACCTAGATACCTTGTACAGGAATATCTCAGTACACTCAAGTTAGCGTGGGAATGTGTACGTTTCACTGAACCTAGCTACTTTGTACAGGGATATCTCACCACACTCAAGTTAGCATGGGAATGTGTACATTTCACTGAACCTAGATACTTTGTACAGGGATATCTCACCACACTCAAGTTAGCGTGGGAATGTGTACGTCTCACTGCACCTAGATACTTTGTACAGGGATATCTCACCACACTCAAGTTAGCGTGGGAATGTGTATGTCTCACTGAACCTAGATACTTTGTACAGGGATATCTCACCACACTCAAGTTAGCGTGGGAATGTGTATGTCTCACTGAACCTAGATACTTTGTACAGGGATATCTTACAACACTCAAGTTAGCGTGGGAATGTGTACGTTTCACTGAACCTAGATACTTTGTACAGGGATATCTCAGCACACTCAAGTTAGCGTGGGAATGTGTACGTTTCACTGAACCTAGATACGTTGTACAGGGATATCTCACCACACTCAAGTTAGCGTGGGAATGTGTACATTTCACTTAACCTAGATACTCTGTCAAATAAAACATTTTTGGAGTTCTTCTATAACTAATCTGCCGCCCACTCTCTCTCTCTCTCTCTCTCTCTCTCTCTCTCTCTGTCTGTCTGTCTGTCTCTCTACCTTTCTCTCCGTCTCTTTTTGTCCCTCCCTCTCTCCCCTCTCCCTCCCCCTCTCTTCATCTCCCCCCTCTCTCTCTCCACCTTTCATCTAAGACTCCTCTAGGATTAGCCTTATGTTATAGCATATACATTTGTGTTCCAATGATTTTTTATTAGACTTGATACATTTTTACATGTTTATTTTCCTAGCATTTCTTTTTATGTAAACTACTATATATATATATATATATGTATGTATATATGTATGTATGTATGTAAAGCACCCAACAAGAATTTCTGGCGCTATATAAGTATTTTTATTATTATTATTACTTCATACATATAATGAAAAAACATAAAACTACAAACATAAAAAATATGTATATTACACATATGATAAATTGTTAGCTGTCTTAATGTTGTAATATTCTATTCATGAGACATGTTTTCTTGGTGCTGTGTGTCAAGCACTAGTTCCTGGGTGTTTTTGATAACATTGACAACTGAAATCGGGTTCATTATTTTATGAGTCATAATTTACTGAACATCAGTTAACTATTTTCCCAGTATAGTCATGTCTTTTTCTCAGTCTCTCTGTTATAGCCTATTCCCTTACCTGCAATGTTCCAATGGTCCCCTCTCGCCTATAAATTGGAAACACAATTCGGTTGTAACCATCCACTGGTTCGTCAAATGTTCTTTCGATCTGAGCAACGCCATCAAAGCGAACAATGCCATTGGGGTCACCAAACTTCTTGACCTGTAGTTGAGAAGTTCAAAGGTCAGTGACAAACACAATGCAGATTTAATACAATATTATATTACCACAAAATATGTCTGGTTTGGTATCTATCGTGAGTGTATAGTCATCTAGTGTGAGTATGTAGTCATGTATCATGTGTAGTCACCTAGCATTAGTGTGTAGTCACCTAACGTGAGTGTGTAGTCATCTAGTGTGAGTGTGTAGTCACCTAGTGTGAGTGTGTAGTCACCTAGTGTTAGTGTGTAGTCACCTAGTGCGAGTATGTTGTCATCTACGTAGTTAAGTACTGTGAGTGTGTAGTCACGTACCGTGAGAGTCACCTAGCGTCAGTGTGTAGTCACCTAACGTGAGTGTGTAGTTATGTACCATGAGTGTGTAGTCACATAATGTGAGTGTGCAGTCGCCTAAGGTCTGTGTGTAGTCACCTAGCGTGAGTGTGTAGTCACCTAGGATGAGTGTGTAGTCGCCTAGCGTGAGTGTGTAGTCACCTAGCATATGTAGTAACCTAGTGTGAGTGTGTAGTCACCTAGTGTGAGTGTGTAGTCACGTACCGTGAGTGTATAGTCACCTAGCATCAGTGTGTAGTCACCTAGCGTCAGTGTGTAGTCACCTAGGGTGAGTGTGTAGTCACCTAGTGCGAGTGTGTAGTCACCTAGTGTGAGTGTGTAGTCACCTAGTGTGAGTGTGTAGTCACATACTGTTAGTGTGTAGTCACCTAGCGTGAGTGTGTAGTCACCTAGCGTGAGTATGTAGTCACCTTGCATGAGTGTGTAGTCACTTAGCATGAGTGTGTAGTCACCTAGCGTCAGTGTGTAGTCACCTAGCGTCAGTGTGTAGTCATCTAGCATCAGTGAGTAGTCACCTAGGATGAGTGTGTAGTCACCTAGTGTGAGTGTGTAGTCACCTAGGGTGAGTGTGTAGTCACCTAGGGTGAGTGTGTAGTCACCTAGCATCAGTGTGTAGTCATCTAGCATCAGTGAGTAGTCACCTAGGGTGAGTGTGTAGTCACCTAGCATGAGTGTGTAGTCAACTAGGGTGAGTGTGTAGTCACCTAGCATGAGTGTGTAGTCACCTAATGTAAGTGTGTAGTCACCTAGGGTGAGTGTGTAGTCACCTAGTGTGAGTGTGTAGTCACCTAGTGTGTGTGTAGTAACCTAGCGTGTAGTAACCTAGTGTGAGTGTGTAGTCACCTAGTGTGAGTGTGTAGTCACGTACCGTGAGTGTATAGTCACCTAGCGTCAGTGTGTAGTCACCTAGCGTGAGTGTGTAGTCACCTAGGGTAAGTGTGTAGTCACCTAGTGTGAGTGTGTAATCACCTAGTGTGAGTGTGTAGTCACCTAGCGTGAGTGTGTAGTCACATAACGTGAGTGTGGTAACGTACCGTGAGTGTGTAGTCACCTAGCGTGAGTGTGTAGTCACCTAGTGTGAGTGTGTAGTCACCTATCGTGTGTAGTCACGTACCGTAAGTGTGTACTTGCCGGCGGTGGGACTGGACTCCCCACTGCCGAGGCTGGCAGGGAAGCCCTGGATGTCGTTGATGGTGATGATAAAAGTCTTCTCTATCTCCCAGCCCGTGTGTCCTCGGATGTAGAGGTTGAATGACTTCTCTCCTCCCTCCCCTGCGTCCCAGGACAACGTCCCTCGTGTTGTCTCCCGGCCGTCTGTCGAGCGATAGTAGACGTCATTCGTCACCTCGAGAACGTTTGTGACACTATTTGGCCCCAGGATGCGCCACTTGAGCTGTTACGAGAGATAAACAGAGCACCTGTGAATACAGTCAAACCTCGCTTTATGGTCACCTCAGTAATACAGCCACCTTGCAATTAAGGTCACCCTAGGATAGTCCAAAATGTGTTCAATACACAGGTATAGGTATATATAAGGCATAGGAAATGAGTCCCTCTAATACAGTCACCTCGCTATTCAGGTCACTTTTGTCCAGTCCTAAGGATGACCTTAAGAGTGAGGTTTCACTATATATTATCTTCTGTCCAGGCTCCCTGATGTGACACCACAGTCTGCCACATGCAACTGACGCAGGATACATAGCTTCGAGACAAGGATGCCTTGTTTCTCTGAATCAGGATACTTGGCACCTAATGAAATTCGCTCACAACGTAACTCATCAATTAATGCTGCGTTCCAGTGGGCTCGTGTTTACTGTAATTACAACTTTGTCACACCTACTTGACCAGTTGCACCAATTTACTAGTGGTGAAGTCAGGCTGTTTCTGGATTTTCGAGTCGACCATTGGAATGCAGCATACATGTAAACTTTGATCTGTTGATACACATCATTCAAGCAAACTATAAACCTTGATTCCACTGGCACAATGCTCACCATCATGTAGTGGAACTGCAAATGGTAATGTTTACATTTCACAAAACTCAAAAAAAGCCAAAATGTGCAGGGGTGAAGGTATCAATTTTCTTTTTTGTCATTTTAGAAACAAGAAACAATTTACTACCAGTGTGAATAATGCAAGTTGAATTTATTGTCTTGAAAGTGTTACGAGGGGTCCATTCTTCCACCCTCTTCGCAATAAATCGTTTTATACAGATAGCACAAATATCATTACAAAACTAAAATGTTGCCCATTACATGTTGCCCATAATTCCACACTATCAAAACATACCTGAAGGTCGGACAGACAGGGGCAGGCGGGCGGGCGGGGGGGCAGACAGAGACAGGCAGGTAGACAGAGATAGACGGAGAGACAGAGACAGACAGACGGACAGTTATTTATCTATCCAACAGTACAATATGGTATCATAATAATGATAATGGAGATTACGGTACAACAATAACAATGTGATTTTTAAAATGGGTGTCATATTAAATGTACAATCAACCATCACATGGTGTCACATGCCAAACAGAGACTAACCAGTTGTTTTCCGAGCAATCCTGCAGATCTGCTGATCGTCACCGAAATGATTCTCAGTTCCGTGGGATTTTCAATCCGCAACTCTGTCTGTCCCATGAACCCAAACTCCCCGTTCGGGAAGTCAGACTTGACAATTGTCACTGTCGCCGTAGTCCGCCCTCCAAGCTCAGCGCCACCTAGTGGACACAAATTTGACTGCTAAATTGTATTCCTTATGAAAGTTTGGCTGACTTTATGTTTCAAGGAAAAAGACGGTAATAGGTACATTGTAATCAGGGAGGTGTCCTTTATATGGTCATGTGTCCTTTATAGTCAGGTGTCCTTTATAGTCATGTGTCCTTTATAGTCATGTGTCCTTTATAGTCAGGTGTCCTTTATGGACAGGTGTCCAATATATTCATATGTCCTTTATATGGTCATGTGTCCTTTATAGTCATGTGTCCTTTATGGACAGGTGTCCAATATATTCATATGTCCTTTATGGTCATGTGTCCTTTATAGTCAGGTGTCCTTTATGGACAGGTGTCCAATATATTCATATGTCCTTTATATGGTCATGTGTCCTTTAGTCACGTGTCCTTTATGGACAGGTGTCCAATATATTCATATGTCCTTTATGGTCATGTGTCCTTTATAGTCAGGTGTCCTTTATGGACAGGTGTCCAATATATTTATATGTCCTTTATGGTCATGTGTCCTTCATAGTCAGGTGTCCATTGTGGTCAAGCAGTTTTCAATGTCCAGTTGTTACTGTGAAATGTCCATATGGCCAGGTGCCCACTGTAGTCAGGTCTTACCTGTGTATTGCGCCACAGAGCCAAAGCACAAGAAAGAGCAATGCCACGTGTACGTCAAGAAGTCCACAGTTGAATGATACTCCTCATGTACACTACACAACCTAACACCCCTGCCACTAGATAATGGAACAGTCCACTCCAGAAAATAATAATAATAAGAATATTTCTATAGCGCCATAAATATAAATAAATCCATTCAGAAGCGCTTAGAATTAAACCAGACAGTTTGCTTTAAAGGCGTATACAAATATTACAGATAAAAATATTGAATTACAAACCTTTCTACCTGGTAGTCATTAACAAAATGTTCATTATAGAAAAGACAAGTAAGACTCCTGCCTATGACTAAGATTACTGCAGCGTTTCAACAGTGTTCTCACCAGTCACTTAGAATGACACACACCTGACGCTGACATAAGACGCAGCGTGAAAGTCTCGGCGAACTCTTGTTCCTCATCGTCAACTATTGTGACATTGATAGTTGCCATGGCAACGCCGCTTGGAATGACAACTTCATGCGTCGGAAGAAAGAAGTCCGTCCCGATGATCGCAGTGCCACTGGTGGCGGTGTAGTGTACCGACACGTCGCTGTATGTGCCTGGGCCGCGAGTGACGGGCACACTTGCTACTCCGACACTCTCCAACACTAAAAATGACAGACTTTAAACAGCTGCTAGTCGCTCATAATTGCTGGATTTTACATTAGATACATAATTAGTGGACTACATCAGTCACTCAGACTTATAATCACAACATATGCAATACTTTCTTTGGAAAAAACAGACCTGTGAAATTTGTGTTTATGTCATCTTTCTGCAGTGACGTCTTGTGGTACGTACATCACTCGAAACCAATTTCTCAAACAACCTGATTGCAGGACCTGTTAATAATGTTCATGTTTCTATCAGTCCATTTCAGGCATTGTGTAATCAGTTCACTACGGAAAATGGTGATAGAATAGCTGAGGACTGTGCTGGCGTCATATGTCAACAAAACTTTGTGCAGACTAATCCTCTGACACCACACCTCGCACTATTTCAAAGAAGTTACATAACAGTTTGTGGGCGGGGCTGGAGTATCCCTGACGCTGAATGTTGGTGCCTTAGCCAATAACATCATGTCCTCAGTTCTTTGTTGCGAGCTGGGATTCAATCATAGCAAGTCTCAGGAGGGTGGTCGGACAGGTGAAGACGGACCTGCTCTTTGATGTTGGGCATGACTGGTTCCTCTAATAAAGACCGATGAACACAGCAAGTGGGATGAAGTATGACAGATTCATTGAACTTCCATACACTAAGCAGGATATATACCAGGGATACTGAAGTCTACCACGATTCCTAGCTCGAGAATATACAAAATCTGAATTGATAAGAAACAACTAGCTCTTATAAATGACACTGAAACACGTTTGACAGTTCAGTAGGTAATTATTCACAAACCTCGGAAGTTCGATGCACCAGCAGCAAATGAGACAACGCCCTGAGCATTGTCGTTCTCAGCGATGGTGACAATTTTGACCGCCAGGGGGCCAATGGCAGGCTTCATGTCAATCTGTAGTCCGTTCATCATGGTGTAGTTGTTGCCTCTGAAAACATAGTACTATATTATTAAGCTTACTACAAACATGCCATCTGGATGGCGGTACATGTGTACAGATGCAGAAGAGGGTTTATCCTACAAGTGTGATCTATAACAGACATTAATTACGTCAATCTGAGAACAAAATTTGCCAACGCTGTGCGTGTCTTCAAGGATTGTTGCAAGTTATATAAAATGTTCAACTGATCTGTGGACAGGTAGCTCAAAACAATCATAGAAAATAGGCACGTAATATGTTAGCATATACCCCCACTCCGACTGGTGTTAAATCATTTGTAAGGAATTCAATATTTCTGGCTCACTAATTTCTGGTGAAGAACTGTCCAAAAATGAAAGTAGCTGGGAGCAAACTGAGATGGGAAGGACAGTTACAGGGAACGACTGAGGAAAGATTGTCAAAAAGGGCATTGAAAACAATCCAAAAGGGTGGCAGAAGAAGGGGAAGACAACAACAACTAAGATGGACAGAGTGTGAAAAGAGATGTCGTAAGGGCAGGTATGAAACAGTATGTATGAATGAGTACCTGGCTATAGATAGCACGTACTTGGTGGATATTTGTGCACAAATAGATTTGTGAAATAATTGCACTATGGCTGATTGCTTCCCAGAGAAATCGAGACGGTGTTCGATTGAACCTGCCTGCCAGAGAGTAATGTGTAAAGTGCTTTGGGCAGTCCCAAGGACTGGTTACTGCGATAGGTAAGAAACACACCTTTATCTTAATAACGGTAGAGGACTGGGAAAGATGACGAATCACAAAGAGGGCGCATTGGACAGGGTGATGTGGACCCCGCCCTCGCATGGACGAAGGACAACAAACAACAATCGTAAAGTAAAAAAGGAAAGTTAAATTCTTATATAGCACAGCATCCTATCCTCAGGACTGTTCAAAGCGCTTTGCACGTTACTCCCTGGCAGACCTGTTCAGTCGAACACCATCTCGACTTCTCTGAGAAGCATTCAGCCATGCTGCAATTAATGCATGAAGACTATTCATACACAAATATCTACCACTGTCTACAGCCAGGTATTCGTTCATACAGCTGAGTGAACTGGAGCCACGTAGGGTGAACGAATTTGCACAAGTTTCGACACTGCAGCACAGGATTTGAACCCGGGTTCTCTCGGTCAAGAGTCCGAACCTCTAGCCACTGCACCACTGCGCACCATAAGGAGAAATAACAATCGTGGTTACTCACAACGGATACTGCAGCTCCACCCGGGTGAGGTTCACAAAGAATGTCTCGGGGGGCTCCGCCACTGCGTCATCCAGAATCTTCACAGAGATCAACTTCTCCACTTCACTGCTCGCAAACGTCAGCCAACCAGAAGTTGCCTGGAAGTCCTGATTGGCATCCGGCTCTGAGGAAGCTCGTCCAGGGGTGGTTGTGTAGAAAACGCGAACTTGGCCCTCGACGCCAAAATGCCTCACCACCGTTATTGAGATCTGTCGTAGTAAAAGCAGAATTTGTCGATTCTGCTTTTAAACATGTTCGTGCTGCTAGCATTTGCACAATTAGTTGATAATCTGCTTAATTCATGTGTAGTCCCCTGTGAGAGAGAAAACTGTCTGATATCTAATCAATGCTGTTCCTTCATTACCGTTATTTTGTGTTCTATTGTTCTTCAGTGAGAAAAAGTCACTATTTTAAAAACCATTCAATATCTTGAGTACTTCTATTTGATCTTGTAATCTCCTCATCTCTGGAGATAAAATGTTACAAGAAAACTTTCTTTGTAGCATCATTTTCTCCAGATGGTTATTAACTTTTAATTTGTAAACCATCACTATAGGCATTCTACATGCACACACGTCCACACACATGCACATCCACCAACACGACACTTACGTGATGGTCACCCTCCATCACAGTCATTTCTGTCGGCTGACTAAACTCAAACAGTCCATGAGGATAGTCGCTCGCAACAACCACAATCTTGGCAGTGCGACCATCTGGTGTGATTGTGGCACCACCTGTGGCAGACGTAATCTCCAGCGTGAAAGTCTCGGGAAGCTCTGGTCTTGCGTCATCTTTTGTCTGAAAGTCGGACAACATTTACATAAAATCATGAAGCAAAATTTCAATAAACTTTGTTTCTATGAAAACTATTTCTGTCCTTGAATGCAGAAATTCTGGTTTTTTGGTTTGTCTTAGTTTATATTTCATGAAATCTGATTTTCTTTTCCAAACATCCAATCGTCATCCATCAAATGAAACCTGCCATGAACTGAAATGTTGCACAAGAGCTCTCAACATTCCAGCTCATGTCACATGACATTTGTCATGTGACATTTGTCATGTGACATGGTCACAGTGAAGCAAGTCCACTGATGAAGGCCATGAGACACGGATGAGATACTTGGAAACGAAATTGGAGTTTCTTGTGAGATAAATATAATGTCTAATATTTCTGTCCTTTTTCAGGTTTTGTTGAGATTTGTAACTCCGTAGTTCTAAAATTCTAGAACATTCCAATGACTGATATCCTACAGCTTAATTCCTCCTGCAAAGAACCACCAGTGCTCATAACAAAGAGATTAACTAATTTCACTGAGCATAGAAGAACCCCTCCACACTACCACCTTTCGGAAACAACAACCTCTCCAATATGACCACTCCAACAGTCTGGTTTACTGCACTGCCAGATCTCCACATCCATATGTGACCAGCTTCTGTAATTAGACCACCGGTCGTTGTAGAGGGGTTCTGCCACAGCACTCACCTGTATCAATATGGCTGTGGTTGGCTGCTCATTCTCAAACAACACCTCGCCCTGAGTCTGAACAAAGGTCGAGAGGTCGCGCTTCACAATCTGCCACGTGACCTTGACCCCGCCAAAGATTCCCCCTGACCTCACGAGGTTCACTTCTGCCTTTCCCGTGTAGTCCTCATTCGGCTCCCCGACCAACACAAAACGTGAATCTGGCTTGATGGAAATGATGCCACTTGCTCCCTTGTCGGCAAGGATGACAATCGTCGCATCGCCCTCTATTGGGGAGATGTCAGCATTGTTGTCGGCGGCCACCAGGGACAGGGTGAAACGCTCTTCCCCTTCGAGGATATCATCTGGCTTTGTGCGCAAGGTCAGCGTCTTCCTGGCCTCCCCCTGAAGAAAAACATCAAATTTTATTGGTAAAATGCAATTTATAAATACGTTTCCATGACTTTTAGATTTATTAATTAACTTATTATTTTATTAATTTATTTATTTCAATTGTCTTTATATTGATTTTTCTATTGTGAGTGCTTTGATTAAGTATCAAATAGATATCAGAAATGGAAAAAAATTCCATGTATCTGGAGATCAGACATTAATATTTTGCTACTACATTCCAACAGCTTATATACCTGCCACAGTGCTGTGGTCCACACATTGTTTAGAAATCATGGATTCTCAGTAACCTTCCTTGTGCAGATGCCATCAGGTGCTGGTTTAA
Source organism: Paraescarpia echinospica (assembly GCA_020002185.1). Taxonomy (NCBI): domain Eukaryota; kingdom Metazoa; phylum Annelida; class Polychaeta; order Sabellida; family Siboglinidae; genus Paraescarpia; species Paraescarpia echinospica. Next base: position 24,052,808 of record CM034541.1, read on the forward strand.
TTTTGTTTAACCGTGTTAATCATGTTTGACCAGTCGGATTTCCTGGAGTTGCCCTTTGATATGGGGTGCAGCCCATGGTCACAATTGCAACCAGTGTAGATAACAACCAGGACATAATACTTACAGCTGACTCAGTGAACCTCCATATGTTTGAATTATATGGTAGTGTCGTCAACTACCATCCATGGCTTGCGAGGATGACGTTAATCAGAAAGCAGAGAAAGGGAAACTAAAATGGTTGCCCGTTAACATCACCACGGTACAAAACAACTCCCTCTGTTATATTGTGTCGACTTACGGCTGAGAATGTGACAGATCCAGCGAGGGGCAGCACAAAGTCATTGGCGGCATTGGCACTGAGGCGCCACTGAACTTTGACCTTGCCATCCGTGCCACGACGGCGAATGTCGAAGCTAACTGTACCCTCTGGGTCGGTCAAAGTTTGCGACTCCTTCACTGTTTTCTGTTTGTCCATCAAACACATACACATTCAGAACAACAGGTACAGTATGGGAAAACTTTAATGCGTACAAGTTGCATAACACCGTGGTGTTTGAAAATACAAAAACTTTATTTACAACAGGCTTTAACAAAAAGTGTGTAACTATTTGTATTTATATGCTGGGATTTTCCCACTTACTCAACTGTTCCTTGTATACAATGTTCTTTGACTCTTTACTGGGTAGACAGCCTTCCTATTATACACCCAGCTGTGGGCAGACGATTTGAAGATGGCGGCCAATTGTGAATTATACTGTGTTGCTTGCATTAAAATTAGAATATCTTGACAACCGATGCACGAATTACATGAAATGAATTACACTGTACATAAAAATGAATGTGTGAATAAAATATGTTGTTGAAATTGCTGTGTTGCAATCAATTAAATTTCAGATCATGAAGCAAAGTTCAAAAATTACAAAGAAAAAATAACATGTAAACAAACTATTTATCACGTTATACACAATAAAATCATAGCACCTATCATAAGTTGTCCAGTGAAGCAAATGTGGCCATGTGTGTTAATTTTGTCGTAATAAAACATTTATCCATGTCTGATGGTTAGTTTTTGAATTACAATTCATTTTGTTGACATCAACAACCGTGAAAACATAAAATACGTAATTTACAAAAATGGCTACCATCAACCGATCATATTACCGACTGGAATTTTCTGTTCCAGTACAAAATTAACACTCAAAATTACGAAATATAGCAAACTACAAAACAGTATAGCACTGTAATAATACTAACAAAATATACCACTAAAATAAACTAATCAAGCTAGGTACGGATGGTGCTCGATCAACAAGATGGCTGTATATATTGGCGAAATGAAGACGCCACTGAAGGGGCATCTACTTCGTATCTCTGCATTGAAAAGTTGCACAAACAGCAGACGATAATATGGTCTCCACATCAATCAAAACTGGTGGATTTGAACAAGTAAACAAAAGGTCTAGCAGCCGCGAGTTTAGTAGGCGGTTTTGGAACGATTGAGCATTGGAGGGGTTGGGTGGTTCTGGGCGCAGTAAAGAGTTAATTATATACTCACCAGTTTCCTCTTGAAATATGCCATTTCATACTCTATGCTTTGTAATAAATAACTGTGCATTTCTGATGAACAGTGATATCCAGTGCATGCCCACGGCAACATAAGACATCATGCTAATGATTGCTGTACATAACTATACAAGGTGTAACTTGAACATGACAATCTTATATACGCAGCTAGGCCAAGCAGACACTGAGGAAAGCACATGCAGATTGCGATTGTTATAAGCAGATTAAGACTGTGCGCTCGTTAGCTCGCTCACTCTCTCACCCCTGCTCCCTCTTTCAGTCTGAGCTCAGAGTTTTGCAGGTATATTTTGTTTTAAACACCTGCATTAGGTTGAACATAATAAATACCACAACTTTGACACATTACTTTTAAAGTGTCATGTACCAGCAGAAATATGGGGCAAAAATGTCTTGTGATAAATACTATCCCAAGTGTGCACTTGTTCATTCATGCTCGTGTAGACAACATGGAGATTTCCCGACGAACCAGGCAAACATTAAACTTGTATGACATACCTCTATCTTTCCCTGCAGAAATCGTAATCAAAACCAAAGTGAAACAATTAGTAACACAACTGTCAATGCACAGATTAAACTCTTCCAACTATTGAGTTTTCCCCGATTTAAACGATCTGTTCTTCCTCCTAGTTGCCTTGTACAGGGGTGAGACAGCATCTAAACTGTTGCTTTAAGTTTTTAATGTTGTAGTATGCAATACAGTCACTAGGTGGAAGCACTTGTTTTAACAGTAATCACAAGGTGGCAGCACAGTAGCTGAGTGCTGCCAAGAGTTGTTGTACATAGTAGAATGTAGTAGTGCTACTAAAAATAAAAAAAATAATTTGAGAAATTTTCATTTTCAGTTGATATTTGCATTTATCATGTATTAGTAATAAAACAAGTGAGGTAGCTCACATCATTGTAAAACAAATATTTCAATTTAATTATGATTGGCATACTATAAGACTACTTCAACGCACACATAAATTATGCAGGATATTAAAAAATTTAATATAACAGTAAACTTACGTCAATAACAATGAATGAGAACTGGCCGTTTGGCGAGTCATTCTTCAATATTCCCACTCGCACTGTGTTATTGACCCCCAGAGATGCCCCTCCAGAGGTCACATTCTTCAATATCACATCAAATGTCTGTCAAGCACAGTCACAAAGACATTTTAGAAGTAAAAAATTAGCAATTCCACAGCACAAACTAGGGTCAGGGTAACAGTTTTGTTACACAAGGATTAATTCGTTAAAGACCTAAACAGAACTGAAGATGATGAATTTGATTGCATTATTAGTTTCAAGTATTATGGGATAGTTTTGAGACAATCATGGAAACCTAGTTATTTCTCTTACTATCAGTCAACGATTAACTATGCCTAGCAAAAGTGTCCGTCTGCTGAACGGTGCTACGTGGACATGCAGACAAAGAAGATTGACTGCTGTAGTTGCATTCTGAGACTGTCCATCTTTCAAATACACATTTCCAGTGAATCAACATGCCCCATACACAATAATATGATTTCACTTTTCTCAACTCCGTATAAGCATTGTTTCACATAATATGTAATCTAACATAAATCATATTATTCCACTGGACGGATCTGGCAAATAGTGTAATTTTGCAACACTAATTTATTGAATAACATATAAAATGCCAAAGTGATATATAACATGATATATGGTCGCAAACATGTTAAGTAAATACTGTTATGTAAGTAAATACTGTTGTGTAAGTAAATACTGTTGTGTAAGTAAATACTGTTATGTAAGTAAATACTGTTCTTCTTCTTCTTCAGTTCAGCATATCTCTACGAGACGTAGCTGCCCAGATGATCCCACGATACGCTGCTCTGTCTGCCGTTTGTCTCCCTGCTCTCACGATGTCGTCTTCCAACCAGTCACTGATGTCCTGCTCCCATCTTCTCCTTGGTCTTCCCCTTCCTCTCTTTCCCTCCACTTTGCCTTCTAGGACTGTTTTCTCTAAGGAATTATGTCTTTTGATATGGCCAAAATAACTAAGTTTTAGTCCTTTTATTCTATTCACTAGTTGACAGTTCTTTGTCTAATTTTTTAAGAATCTCTGCATTGGTTGTTCTTGTTATCTATGGCACTCTTAGGACTTTTCTGTAACATTTCATCTCAAACGCTTGTATTCTTCTCATGTCTTCTTTGTTCTGTGTCCACGTTTCGCTCCCGTATAGAGCTGTTGGGAAAACACAAGTTTTTAACATTCTTATCTTTGTTGGTATGTTTTGTCCTTTCCATACATTTTTCTGATTATTTAGTTTCTGCGTTGCTATGGCTATTCTTCTTCTGATCTCTGATGATGTCTTGCCGTCTCCTTGTAGTCTTGCTCCAAGGTATTCGTAGTGGTTCACATTTTCAACTTGCTCCCCGTTTATTGCAATTTCTGTTTTGTCAATGCATTTGTCAGTGTCCATGATCTTTGTTTTCTTCACATTAAGTAACAAGCCCTTTTTCTTACTGTGTTCTTTTACAGACATGATTAGGTTTGTTAGGCCGATTGTTGTAGTGGACAGGAGTGCGGTATTGTCTGCGTATCGTAGGTCTCTTATTCTGTCCATGAATATTCACTTCATCGTATATTGTACTTCTGTCATCTAATTCTACATCCCTCATTATGTCTTCTGTGTAGAGATTGAACAGGTATGGTGATACAATACACCCTTGTCTTACTCCTTTCCCACTGTAATAGTTTCTGTAGTTGTGTTTTCCAGCCTGACTACTGCTTGTTGGTTGCTATAAAGTGATTTCAAGAGGGCGATTATCTTTGGGTGGAAGTTCATGTCGCTGAGCATTTTCCACATCATCTGATGATTCACGCAGTCGAAAGCCTTGGAATAGTCGATGAAGCATATTCTTAGATCATTATTTATCTCTCTGAATTTCTGAATCAACATTCTCAGATTGAATATGTGGTCCCTTGTGGCTCTGTTTGTTCTGAAGCCTGCCTGTGAACTGCTCATTTCCATTTTATCTTGCATTCTTTTCATTATGATTTTCAGCAATATTTTGCTTGCATGGCTAATGAGTGATGTGGTTCTGTAGTTGGAGCATTGCTGTAGGTCTCCTTTCTTTGGTAATGGGATGTACAGGGTATATATTGATTTCTTCCAGTCGTCTGGCCATTGTCCACTCTTCCATATTTTCTTACACAGTGCATGGTATATGTTTATTCCTTCTTCTTCCGCTGCTTTTATCATTTCTGCCTGTATGTTGTCGCACCCAGGGCTTTTCCCATCTTTTAGACTATTAATGGCCCATTTCACTTCATCTCTTATTGGTTCGAGATCGTCCTCGTCTTGGTCTTCGTTTCCCATATCAGGGGGGTCGTTGTTGTCTCCATCTCATGCGTACATATTTTTACAATATTCTTTCCATCTTTTGGCTATGTCTTCTGCATCAGTCAGAGTTTTCCCATTTTTATCTTTGATGACACAGAGTCTGGGCTGGAATTTACCTGTCATGTTCTTTATTTCTTTAAACATTTCTTGGTTTTGGTTTTCTGTCATACAGTCCTCTATTTTCTTACACTTGGCTTCTATATACTTTTGTTTGTCCCATTTGCAGAGATTTTTGATTAATTTGTTCATCTCATTATACCTTAATCTGATCAATTCCTCATTTTTGCGTTTCTTAAGCTCTTTCCTTTCTGCTATTTTCTTTAAGGTCTCTATACTGATCCAGGGTTGGTGTTTCCTCTCTCTCTTCCGTAGGTGTTTTTCCGCTTCTTCTCGGAAAATTGTCTTGATATCATTTGCAATTTCTTCTGGTTCTTTCTCTTCTGCCATTGTCAGTAAAGTTGAAAATCGATTCTTCACAGATACTGTGTATTCGTCTGTCAGATTTTCTACATCATATCTCTGTGTTGTTGTCACTCCTTTTTTCACTTTCAACTTAAGTTTCATCTCTGCCATCAGTAGTTCATGATCAGATCCACAGTTTGCTCCTGGTAGTGTTCTTGCACCTCTTATTGCTGATACCCATCTCTTTTGTATCATGATGTAGTCTATCTGATTTCTAGTCTTTCCATCTAGCGATGTCCACGTGTAGATTCTTCTAGGGTGATTTGAGAAATTGGTATTTACGATTGTGAGGTTATTAGCGATGGCGAACTCAACAAGTCATTCTCCCCTTTCGTTTCTCTCTCCTAATCCAAATTTCCCTATTGCTCCTCATTCTATCTCGTCTTGTCTTTGTCCTACTTTGGCGTTAAAATCACCCATGACAATGGTGATGTCCGATTTCTTGGATTCATCTATTTCACCTTGCAAATTAGTATAAAAAGCTTCTATTTCTTCCTCTTTTGCTGTTGATGTCGGTGCATAGACTTGTATTATTTTGATATTCCTCACTTTTCCTTGTAACCTTATGCTCAGAATTCTGTCATTTACTGGTTTGTATCCAAGTACTCTATTTGCTATTTGTTTACTCAGATATATTGCTATGCCCCCATGTCCTGCCTTTGCTTGTCCGGAGTATATGAATTTTCGTCCTGCGTGTGGTGTAAAATGACCTTGTCCCGCCCATCTGTGTTCAGCTATTCCTAGGACACTTATATTGTTTTTTCTATAACATTGTCCATTTTTCCAGCCGCTATGCTACGGACATTCCAAGTTGCTATTCTCGTTTTGTTTTTTAGCCATCCACCGAACTTCTTTCCCTTCTCCACACAGTCGAGCACATTGCCTTCATCAGCTTGAGTAGTACTCCCGGTTGCTTCTGGCTCTATTCTCGTTGCAATCATGATTTCATCTGGGTTTTCGGCAGTGTACATTCCAGTAGTTTGCCATTGCTTTCTGGACGGTTCTGGCCGCTTATCATTCTAAATCCCTGATGCGCCCTTGGCCCGACACCAGGCCTTTCCATCTCCCGCCTTCGTAGCCGTTGACCTCTGGGGATTCATCCGCCTAATCCGCCGACAGATGTGTGTACTAACAGGGGGACAACCTATTGTTGTTACTGTTATGTAAGTAAATACTGTTATGTAAGTAAATACTGTTATGTAAGTAAGTACTGTTATGTAAGTAAATACTGTTATGTAAGTACTGTTATGTAAGTAAGTACTGTTATGTAAGTAAATACTGTTATGTAAGTACTGTTATGTAAGTAAATACTGTTATGTAAGTAAATACTGTTATGTAAGTAAATACTGTTATGTAAGTAAATACTGTTATGTAAGTAAGTACTGTTATGTAAGTAAATACTGTTATGTAAGTAAATACAAATACTGTTATGTAAGCAAATACTGTTATGTAAGTAAATACTGTTATGTAAGTAAGTACTGTTATGTAAGTAAATACTGTTATGTAAGTACTGTTATGTAAGTAAATACTGTTATGTAAGTAAATACTGTTATGTAAGTAAATACTGTTATGTAAGTAAATACTGTTATGTAAGTAAATACTGTTATGTAAGTAAATACTGTTCATGGTTTACATGTGCACACATTCTTAAAAATAGCTACCAATTGTAGTTTAACTCAGAATTCAACTTTAATTGTGAGTTTCTTTAGATAATTCATGTTTCTTCATCACCAACCTGTAGATCTTCGGGAACATCATCATCAATTATTTCGATGACAATCACAGCCACACTCTGACCATCAGCAAACGTCACCTTCCCGGCCGTTGGACTGTAGTCATCAGCATCAGCCTCCCGAGGCAAGGCCTGCCATGTGACCTCCGCGGCCCCAAATGACCCAACGGTTCGTTTCAGTCTCAACTCAACCCGGCCGATGCCTTCGTAAGTGTCTGCACGATTCTTCGTGTTCTGTGTCAGAAAATATCCAAGTAAACACAGAGGAACATCACTATCAAGGTCACCCTCAGGGCTGGGCGAACGTCACCCAAATAGCGACGTGGCTATAATAGAGGGGCTAATGTCCTGCATTTTACTGTTATGGAAGCAATTTGAGTCTGTGCTGGAGTGACCTTAATTGCAAGGTGGCTGTACTACTGAGGTGACCTTAAAGCAATCGAAGTTCATCTGAGCACAAAATAGTTAATGAAACTCAGTTTAAGATGGAGGTATCCTTTTAGATCTAAACCATCCGTAACCGGCAGTAACCACTTGCAGATAAGCTGCACTTTAATCACTCTTATATGTGATGCCTCTAATGGATAGCTGTGTGCTATGTCATTTTAAAGTTTAGTCTATTTGCTGTACACTAAATGTAATTGTTTTTTGGCATTATATTGGCAGCTTTTGAGTCCAAAGGCTACATGTGTGAAATCCCAGACCCTCTATCACATACCAGTTCTTGAGCAAACTGTATCACCCCTCTGGCGTTGTCATTCTCAGCGATTGTCACCGTAGCCACGTTGCCCGGCCGACGCACACTCGGCACTGATTGGACGGCTGTGGTTGTCGTGAGCAACCGCACCTCGGTAACATTCACGAGGAACGTCTCGTCCAATTCTGGGTCATTGTCCTGAATACAAGACAAACACTGTCAATATACCTGGAAGTACTTTAGACGATACAAAAATGTTTCACAATCTTCTAACTCTGTGAGTGTTCATAGCCAGGTAAACATTCACGTATCTGAAGCATTGCCCCACATACTATGAAGTATGTGAATCCATTGCCCAATATACTACGAAGTTTGTGAATCCATTGCCCCACATACTACGAAGTATGTGAATCCATTGCCCCACATACTATGAAGTATGTGAATCCATTGCCCCACATACTACGAAGTATGTGAATCCATTGCCCCACATACTACGAAGTATGTGAATCCATTGCCCCACATACTACGAAGTATGTGAATCCATTACCCCACATACTACGAAGTATGTGAATCCATTGCCCCACATACTACGAAGTATGTGAATCCATTGCCCCACATACTACGAAGTATGTGAATCCATTGCCCCACATACTATGAAGTATGTGAATCCATTGCCCCACATACTACGAAGTATGTGAATCCATTGCCCCACATACTACGAAGTATGTGAATCCACAGCTCCACTAATGAATGCCAACTGATTTCCCACAGTGGCACTGAATCCCTGTCAACAAGCATCCAAACCAACATGCCAACATATGGATAAGGACAATAATTAGAGATGGACAGACAGATGGAAAAATGGACAGATGGTTGGACGGACAAATGGATGGATAGACGGACGGATGGACGGACGGACAAACAGATAGGTAAACTGATAGACGGTCAGATAAATGGACAGAAAGAGGAATGAACAGATGGTTAGATGAATGGACACACAGAAGGACGGACGGACGGACGGACAGACAGATGTATGGTCACAAGGACATATGAACAGGCAAGCGGGCGGGCAGGCAGACAGACAGATGAATAGATATAGATCAACTGATGGACACAGAAAGATGAATGGACAGAGAGATGTACAAATGGTTTGACTGACAGACAAGACTCACCGACAAGACTGCCACCTCCACCGGTACCCTGGTGACACCTGACATCATGTCAACAGTTGATTGGACGGCCACGTAGTCGTGGCCGGATACTGCCTGGCGTGTTTTCTCCTGGTTCAAGTCTCGGGATGTCCTGAAACAGACCTCTCTATTGTCACATTGTCTCTCCCCACATCTCTCGTCCACACCATCAACTAACATTCTTATGAGCTCATCAGCCCAATGTTGCTCTTTAAGATGGCTCCTTAATGGTGATCTTGTACACTGACAACTGTCAACACCAGGACTCGCCGTCGGGACAATGCCACCACTGTGTCATGTCATCCTCATATCCCTTCCATCCCCTAAAATGAGTGATATAAAATGTTGATAATTGTCCAGATTGAAAGTTATATGTAGGTATGTAAGTGTTAGGACAGACAACAACCATCAAAAACATGTATTTACCAATCAAATTGATTATGCAATTCACATGTGACCATCATTTTTACAATTTAGTACAGGCCTTGCCCCTCTCCTTTTGTATGCTTTGTATGAATAATTAAATATTGACATTAATAAAAAAAAACAACAACTACGGACCCAAAAATACAACACCAGACCCAGAAAGATGTAAGTTAGTCTTTGATGGGTGAAGGATGGGTACGAGTGGACATGTCTTGGATGGGTGAAGCGTGAGTGTGGGCAAGGCTTGGATGAGTGAAGGGTATGTGTGGGCAAGGCTTGGATGAGTGAAGGGTATGTGTGGGCAAGGCTTGGATGAATGAAGGGTGGGTGTGAGCAAGGCTTGGATGAGTGAAGGGTGGGTGTGAGCAAGGCCTGGATGAGTGAAGGGTGGGTGTGGGCAAGGCTTGGATGAGTGAAGGGTGGGTGTAAGCAAGGCTTGGATGAGTGAAGGGTGGGTGTGAGCAAGGCCTGGATGAGTGAAGGGTGGGTGTAAGCAAGGCTTGGATGAGTGAAGGGTGGGTGTGAGCAAGGCTTGGATGAGTGAAGGGTATGTGTGGGCAAGGCCTGGATGAGTGAAGGGTGGGTGTGAGCAAGGCCTGGATGAGTGAAGGGTGGGTGTGAGCAAGGCTTGGATGAGTGAAGGGTATGTGTGGGCAAGACTTGGATGAATGAAGGGTGGGTGTGGGCAAGGCTTGGATGAGTGAAGGGTGGCTGTGGGCAAGGCTTGGATGAGTGAAAGGTGGGTGAGGGCAAGGCTTGGATGAGTGAAGGGTGGGTGTGAGCAAGGCTTGGATGAGTGAAGGGTGGGTGTGACCAAGGCTTGGATGAGTGAAGGGTGGGTGTGAGCAAGGCTTGGATGAGTGAAGGGTGGGTGTGGGCAAGGCTTGGATGAGTGAAGGGTATGTGTGGGCAAGACTTGGATGAATGAAGGGTGGGTGTGGGCAAGGCTTGGATGAGTGAAGGGTGGCTGTGGGCAAGGCTTGGATGAGTGAAAGGTGGGTGAGGGCAAGGCTTGGATGAGTGAAGGGTGGGTGTGAGCAAGGCTTGGATGAGTGAAGGGTGGGTGTGACCAAGGCTTGGATGAGTGAAGGGTGGGTGTGAGCAAGGCTTGGATGAGTGAAGGGTGGGTGTGAGCAAGGCTTTGATGAGTGAAGGTTGGGTGTGGACATGGCTTGGATGGGTGGCGGGTGGGTGTGAGCAAGGCTTGGATGGGTGGTGGGTGGGTGTGGGCAAGGTTTGGATGAGTGAAGGGTGGATGTGGGCAAAGCTTGGATGAGTGAAGGGTGGGTGTGGGCAAGGCTTGGATGAGTGAAGGGTGGGTATGAGCAAGGCTTGGATGAGTGAAGGGTGGATGTGAGCAAGGCTTGGATGAGTGAAGGGTGGGTGTGAGCAAAGCTTGGATGGGTGGCGGGTGGGTGTGGGCAAGGCTTGGATGAGTGAAGGGTGGGTGTGAGCAAGGCTTGGATGGGTGGCGGGTGGGTGTGGGCAAGGCTTGAATGAGTGAAGGGTGGATGTGGACATGGCTTGGATGAGTGAAGGGTGGGTATGGGCATGGCTTAGATGAGTGAAAGGTGGGTGTGGACATGACTTGGATGAGTGAAGGGTGGGTGTGGGCAAGGCTTGGATGAGTGAAGGGTGGGTGTGGGTAAGGCTTGGATGAGTGAAGGGTGGGTGTGAGCAAGGCTTGGATGAGTGAAGGGTGGGTGTGAGCAAGGCTTGGATGGGTGGCGGGTGGGTGTGGGCAAGGCTTGGATGAGTGAAGGGTGGGTGTGGGCAAGGCTTGGGTGAGTGAAGGGTGGGTGTGGACATGGCTTGGATGAGTGAAGGGTGGGTGTGGGCAAGGCTTGGATGGGTGTGGGCAAGGCTTGGATGAGTGAAGGGTGGGTGTAGGCAAGGCTTGTATGGGTGAAGGGTGGGTGTGGGCAAGGCTTGGATGAGTGAAGGGTGGGTGTGGGCAAGGCTTGGATGAGTGAAGGGTGGGTGTGGACATGGCTTGGATGAGTGAAGGATGGGTGTGAGCAAGGCTTCGATGAGTGAAGGGTTGGTGTGAGCAAGGCTTGCAAGAGTGGACTTGGGCATGTTTGTGAGTGCAAAGTTGGGGACTTGGGCAAGGTTTGTATGGGTGCATGATGAGCAGGGGTACCACAGGTGTAGATTGAATGCACATGTTTCTACAGGCTGACGTAATGTGGAAAGTGGGCATACTGCTTAAATAACAAAAACCAAGTCCACAGCAAGCATCAAGAAATTACAATTACAACACATATACAGAGTAGACCACAAAACTGAAGGGGTCATTCACACTTTTAAACATTTACCTATTTGTACAGGGCATACTAATTTTCCTACATTTACGTTATCATCAAACACGATGGATAGCAGAGAGAATAATTCTCACACACCCTCCCCCTTAAATCAGTACTTTAAAAATGTTGATAACTGTACATACAAAGGATATACATACAGAGGCACAACATCAAAACATATTTTTACCATTCAAACTGATTATGCAATTCACATGCGACCAACATTTTAATAATTCAGTACACAGGCCTTAACCCACCCCCCTTTTGTACACTTTGTATAAACACAATGGAAAATCATTATTAAGGTCACCATCGGGACTGGACAAAAGTGACCTGAATAGCGAGGTGACCTTATTAGCGAGACTAATTCCCTATACTTCACTGTTACAGAAATAATTTGGGACATTCGTAGGGTGACCTTAATTGCGAGGTGGCTGTATTACCAAGGTGACCATACAGCGAGATTCGACTGTTGGTAAATGTTGATAATTGTGAATGCCCCCCCCAAATTCTGACCCAAAAATACGACAATGACAGACGGAGATAAGTAAGTTACCCACATGTATGACACCCTGACGTGACCCTCTGACCCCTGCTTCCTGACGATGTGCAGTGTCAGTGTCGTATCAGAGTCTGTCGGTTCGTCGATGTCGTAGCTCAAGAGTTCCCATGAGACGACCCCGTGGGGCGAGTCATTGGCCAGCACGGTCAGTTTCGCCACTGCCCGGTCACCTGACAAACCGCAACACTCGACATCACCGATACAGAACACATTTGGCAAATTTACAGTGTCTGCAAATAAAAATGTAAAATTATTAACAACTATGCAAATGAGTTTTTTTTGACATATACAGTATGTGATTTTTACCTTATAGTTGTAGTGGCTTACGTCGGTGTAGCACATTAACTTCTTCAGTACATGTGACATATCACGTCATCGTACATGTGAGATAGTTCATGATTCCCCTTGTCTGATTGGTGTCCTGGCCTTTCTGATCCATATGGCATCTTTTACTTGCCGTGTTCTTCTGTTCGTTCCTTGTCCACTATGTTCTATCCCTCCCAGTCTATGGTGTGATTTTGTGTTGTTGCGTGGTCTGTGAGGGCCGATTTGTTGATGGTCGATATTGACCTTTTTTTCTCGCTCCTCGTGTATTTCTCTTTCCAGGCCAGCCTCACCATTGACAACAGGGAACCAAGGCCAGCCTCACCACTGACAACAGGGAACCAAGGCCAGCCTCACCTCTGACGACAGGGAACCAAGGCCGGCCTCACCACTGACAACAGGGAACCAAGGCCAGCCTCACCACTGACTACAGGGAACCAAGGCCAGCCTCACCACTGACAACAGGGAACCAAGGCCAGCCTCACCACTGACGACAGGGAACCAAGGCCAGCCTCACCACTGACGACAGGGAACCAAGGCCAGCCTCACCACTGACGACAGGGAACCAAGGCCAGCCTCATCACTGATGACAGGGAACCAAGGCCAGCCTCACCACGGATAACAGGGAACCAAGGCTAGCCTCACCACTGATGACCGGGAACCAAGGCCAGCCACACCACTGACGACAGGGAACCAAGGCCAGCCTCACCACTGACGACAGGGAACCAAGGCCAGCCTCACCACTGACGACAGGGAACCAAGGCCAGCCTCACCACTGACGACAGGGAACCATGGCCAGCCTCACCACTGACGACAGGGAACCAAGGCCAGCCTCACCACTGACGACAGGGAACCAGGGCCAGCCTCACCACTGACGACAGGGAACCAGGGCCAGCCTCACCACTGACGACAGGGAACCAAGGCCAGCCTCACCACTGACGACAGGGAACCAAGGCCAGCCTCACCACTGACGACAGGGAACCAAGGCCAGCCTCACACCTGATGACAGGGAACCAAGGCCAGCCTCACCACTGACGACAGGGAACCAAGGCCAGCCTCACCACTGACGACAGGGAACCAAGGCCAGCCTCACCACAGACGACAGGGAACCAAGGCCAGCCTCACCACTGACGACAGGGAACCAAGGCCAGCCTCACCACTGACGACAGGGAACCAAGGCCAGCCTCACCACTGAAGACAGGGAACCAGGGCCAGCCTCACCACTGACAACAGGGAACCAGGGCCAGCCTCACCACTGATGACAGGGAACCAAGGCCAGCCTCACACACTCACCACAGACGACAGGGAACCAAGGCCAGCCTCACCACTGACGACAGGGAACCAAGGCTAGCCTCACCACTGACGACCGGGAACCAAGGCCAGCCACACCACTGACGACAGGGAACCAAGGCCAGCCTCACCACTGACGACAGGGAACCAAGGCCAGCCTCACCACTGACGACAGGGAACCAAGGCCAGCCTCACCACTGACGACAGGGAGCCAAGGCCAGCCTCACCACTGACGACAGGGAACCAAGGCCAGCCTCACCACTGACGACAGGGAACTAAGGCCAGCCTCATCACTGATGACAGGGAACCAAGGCCAGCCTCACCACTGACGACAGGCAACCAAGGCCAGCCTCACCACTGACGACAGGGAGCCAAGGCCAGCCTCACCACTGACGACAGGGAACCAAGGCCAGCCTCACCACTGACGACAGGGAACCAAGGCCAGCCTCATCACTGATGACAGGGAACCAAGGCCAGCCTCACCACTGACGACAGGGAACCAAGGCCAGCCTCACCACTGACGACAGGGAACCAAGGCCAGCCTCACCACAGACGACAGGGAACCAAGGCCAGCCTCACCACTGACGACAGGGAACCAAGGCCAGCCTCACCACTGACGACAGGGAACCAAGGCCAGCCTCACACCTGACGACAGGGAACCAAGGCCAGCCTCACCACTGACGACAGGAAACCAAGGCCAGCCTCACCACTGACGACAGGGAACCAAGGCCAGCCTCACCACTGACGACAGGGAACCAAGGCCAGCCTCACCACTGATGACAGGGAGCCAAGGCCAGCCTCACACCTGACGACAGGGAACCAAGGCCAGCCTCACCACTGACGACAGGGAACCAAGGCCAGCCTCACCACTGACGACAGGGAACCAAGGCCAGCCTCACCACTGATGACAGGGAACCAAGGCCAGCCTCACCACTGATGACAGGGAGCCAAGGCCAGCCTCACACCTGACGACAGGGAACCAAGGCCAGCCTCACCACTGACGACAGGGAACCAAGGCCAGCCTCACCACTGATGACAGAGAACCAGTAGGAGAACAACAAAAGAACAACATCTCACTTGTATGATAACATCATACGTCACATGTACTGAAGAAGGTGGTATGCTATGCTGACGAAAGATTCTACAACTACAAGGTAAAATCACATATTGGATATGTCAAAAAGAAATCACTTGCATAGAAACGAACTATCGTGAAGAATGTTCAGAGACAATTACCAACAACTAGCTTAAACCCACCCATAGAGAAACCACCTGTCTACCCTGGCGCCATCTGGTGAACTGGGGACTCTTTCACTAAGACGACGAGCTTGTAAGGAAAATTAATCTTTTAATAGAGTCCACTTGTAAACTTGTGGAGCTTTGGAAAATGCGAAAAGCCACCACCGTACAACCGAGGACATTATTTTCGTCAAGTGTCCCTGCAGTGTGTTGACAGTCTTCAGTATGTACACAAGATCACTTTCAAGGATCGAGATCGATCTTAAAGAGCAAAATTGGCCTCATGAATTCATAAGTGTGTTAGTGAAACGGTCCCCTGGTCAACACTCAATTGTCTCAGGTAGGAAAAAGGCCCTCTAGAAAAGGCATGCATATTAAACACATGTAAGTAAATGACTCTAAATAACATGTGAGTAAATGACTCTAAATAACATGTAAGTGAATAACTCTGAATAACATGTAAGTAAATAACTCTAAATAACTCATCTTTATGAAATGCATTGCCTATTGGTAGATGAGAGGCCAAGAGTCCAAGGAGGTGAATGGACACAGAGAGGGAGTAGACGTCAGCACCGGGGAAGAAATGCACTTAGAATACTTCAACACTACTCTAATAATATGTAGATAATATATAGATAATACTACGTTTCTTATTATTTTTTGTGAGGTGGTTTTTCTGTTTAAAAAACGACAGCATCAGCAAGTGAGAAATACAGCTGTGGCTTAGATGCCCATACATTATAACACTAGCTGGAATTACATGTGAAATATTTTAGTTGTTCTATATAGAATGATTCCGATGTACGATGAAAGGCTTTAACATCAGAAATACTAACCAATCACTGCACCCCGTCCTTTCAACACCGTTCCTGACTCTATGACCTCTACTAGAGTGATCAAAGTCGTTTCATCTAATTCAGGAATTGGGTCATCTCGTACAGTTATAGCGATACTTGCTGCTGATTGTCCGTCTGCAAACTCCACCTGGTGAGGAAATAACATGAATCAGCTTCGGAATGAACTAATCATAAAACACCACTAACATACATTACTCCTGTTTAACTATGTTATTTAATATTTGAATCTTCTACAGAATCTGGCACCTCAAAATGACACTTAAAATAATGCAAATTTTTGCCAAAATTTACATAATATATCACTCATCCACTACAAATAATTACATAAATATTTGTTTACATAAATTAAACATAGAAACATTTCAAAATATCCTCGAACTAGGGACATGCAAAATTTCACATCGCAATAATGAAGCAGGGTATAAACCCTCCCTACGTGACACACAATCTAGAGTATATACCAGGAGGCAGCACTGACCATTCCTTCGACGGGATTGATATCGTAGATGCCATTGTGCTCCCCGCTGGCCTTCCAGCGTAGCACCACTCTACTGTTGGTGCCCTTGCGCCGCACCAGGTTCACCTGCACCACATTGTCACCGCCCACCAGTTCATCCTCTCTCACGTCCATTGAGTCCTGCAAGAGTACCGTATATAGCAGGGGCAAAGTAAAGGTAAGTTCTTATATAACACAGTATCCAGTCCTCAGGACCGCCCAAAGCGCTTTACACTTTACTCCCTGGCAGACCTGTTCAATCGAACACCATCTCGACTTCTCTGGGACGCATTCAACGATGCTGCAGTTAATGCGTAAAGACTATTTGTACACAAATATCCACCACTGTCTATAACCAGGTACTCATTAATACAGCTGAGTGAACTGGCACAACATAGAGTGAACGAACATGCCCAAGGTTCGACACCGCAGCATAGGTTTCAAACCCGGGTTCTCTCAGTCAAGAATCCGAAGCTCTAGCCACTGCACTGCTCGCTCCACATAAGTGGGGTGACTATCGGGGATATAGGTTTACTATTGCGACAGTATTATTATAGCAGTAATTACTATTGCAATACTATCGTGATAGTTTCATGACTATTGTGATACTACAGCGATAGTATCAGGAAAACTAAGTATTCTTATGTTCCAGTTTTACTTCATGGAAGTTAAGGCATATATCGCATGGACCCAGCCAAAATTGATGGATGGCGTTACTGCTTAGAGTTGGAATCAGTTGCTTCACAATGTCTATCCATGAGTGACACTGATTTGGTCAACAATTGTTGACGTCGGGTTGGTGGGCTCACCAAATAAGTAAACATTACACAATAAAGTTGACAAATTATATCTGTGAATAGCAATACAGCAACACAGGTAAACCTGCTGATGTGTTTGGACAACTATCGTTACTATATATATCGATAGTTCACTATGTTATTGCTCATAACTATTGACAGTTAAATTTACTATTGATAGTATCGCATCGTGACATCAACTATCATGATATATCCATAGTTCGATGTATTGTTACACCCCTACCGTAAAGCAACTAGCAAAAGAACAATCGTAAAAGATATGCCCCCTACAAATGCCACCCAGAGAACTAACCCCAAATGGAAGCCTATCAGGAGTCCAACTTTGTATCCATGTGTATCCTGTTCTTCTGAGGTATTTGTCAGTTTTGTTTTTAGACATATTCATGCTGCCAGCACCCACACAATCAGCTGATTATGACTGCGTGCAGTTCTAAGAACCTAATGCCAAAAACAAATTAGTGTGCGTGGTATTGTGTATAAGTATGTGTGTGCATGCACGTGAATGCATGTATGAGTGCATGCGTGCATGTATGTGTGTATTTATTACTTTACAAGTTTACGTCCACAAAAGTAATGGACTCCAGACATTCACACATGTCAATAGCAAAAGCTACTTATGACTAATACTCTAAGGTAGATTATTACTCGATTATTACTAGAATACTGAATTGTTTGAAGCAACACAACAATATACAATATATACAAAAACAAAATCCTGTCTAATAAATAAAAGTGACTGCACATTTCTACAAGAATCATTTTATCAGCGAGCATGAAAACATTATCTTAAAATAATACTAACCTCAGCAAACTCGATGATTCCATGTCCATGGTCATTGGAGAGGATATTGACTGTCACCCCAATGTTGGCTCCAAACTCTGCCCCCAGTCGGGGGTTCATCAACTTAACAAAGAATGTCTCCGTGTCTTCGGGAAGGTCGTCAACGAGGATGGCCACAGAAGTCTGCAGGCTTGTCTGCCCTTCCATGAAGGTGACAGTCACCACCCTGGCGACACAAGACTTCACGTGACCTCAGTGACACGAATGTGTAATAGTCGATGTAGTCTGACACCACTTGTTCCTTGACACAGACAAACACGCACACACAAGCATGCACGCACGCATGCACACACACAAACAAGCACAAAAATGCACATAAACGCACACACACACGCATGTACACAAGCATCCATGCACACAGGTATCTCAATAGTAAAGTTGCTGAATTGAAAAGTTCATCCACTGAGATGTGTATTGTCATAAATTAAATACCCAACTGTCAGTTATTGTACGACAAAACGATACAATTATGAAGCAATTAGAAAAACTGACACTGCGTGCCTCAATTTGGAAACAGAAGAACGCTGGAATTACACAAATGAAGCCATTACCTTGGTCCGTAGTCGCTCTCTGCGAGCAGTGACACCTGGTGGACAGATGCCCTCGCCCCTGTCGAGATACTCTTCGCTGGAGCTTCCAGTATCACCACCAGGGGGCTAGGAGTTGCCGGCTGATCAATAGAGAGAGGGTAGAGGTCACGCGCTGGGTTGCCTTGCCACGTGACATTGAACTGACCTTGGCTGTGATCCCAGGCGTAGATGGCCGACTGTCCAGCCAGATTAGCCACTGACAAATGAACTGCAACAAATGTAAAAGAACGAATTGGCTACGACTTACAGGCGAAATGCTTAAAAGTTGGAAAGAACTTCTGAGCATTTCTATGGACTTCACAATAATGTTGGGAATCGGTTTGATTTTTATAACTGATCATCAGTTTGACCAAAATAATAAATTTGTAGGCGCCATTCTAAGAAAAGTTTGACCACTAGGTGGAAATACTAGTGCAGCCTGTAGATGGCTGTTGACATTTCACAAGAATGTTCACAATAATCACCACAGGAAACTTACTGAATGGATGACTATAGACATTTAATACATTGTATCTTACTGTAACATGAGGTTTCCGAACAAGCTGTAAGTGTAGCAGTTTCAAACAATGTCAAAGGCATCTTTTTCAATAGATCAAAACGGGTTTTGGTAATTCAATAATTTTACACTTCTTGATGCTGCACTAAAATGAACTTAGTTTTATATGTAGCTAATTACACTGATAGAATTGGGCATAAACATACCTATTTTGCTTGGCATTACAAAGGCATGAATGGCCTGGACGTTCTCTGATGGTATGCGCTGTATGATCTCAAACAATTCCGTCAGACTGTTCCACGCATACACAACCATGTCTTGGTTATAGTTTGCGACATCGTCTCGACTGTTTGCAACAGCCAGGTAGGTGTCACCACCAATCTTGAATGTTGCTACATCAGTACCACCTAGTGTCGGAATTTGCTGGTGTATCGTAAGTTTTGCACCAGATTCAATTTTGTAGATGATTGAACTGAAAAATAAAAGTGTGTTATTGAAGACTAAAAGATGATAATATATCCTTATCATATTTATATATACATGCTGTATATAATAATGTAAATGATACATAGAAGGAGTGTTGTAATATTCCAAGGTGATGTAGATGATATATAGAAGGACGGCGTTGTAATATTCCAAGGTGATGTAGATGATATATAGAAGGATGGTGTTGTAATATTCCAAGGTGATGTAGATGATATATAGAAGGATGGTGTTGTAATATTCCAAGGTGATGTAGATGATATATAGAAGGATGGTGTTGTAATATTCCAAGGTGATGTAGATGATATATAGAAGGACCAAGGTGATGTAGATGATATATTCCAAGGTGATGTAGATGATATATAGAAGGATGGTGTTGTAATATTCCAAGGTGATGTAGATGATATATAGAAGGATGGTGTTGTAATATCCCAAGGTGATGTAGATGATATATAGAAGGATGGTGTTGTAATATCCCAAGGTGATGTAGATGATATATAGAAGGATGGTGTTGTAATATTCCAAGGTGATGTAGATGATATATAGAAGGACGGTATTGTAATATTCCAAGGTGATGTAGATGATATATAGGACGGTCTTGTAATATTCCAAGAAGAAGGATTAAATATGGATTTTCGTGCTGGAAAACTGCTCAAAATTGTTAGATTATTTAATTTCTTCTAGTGCACACTATCTCAGTTGATAACAAAGTACCAGTCCAACTGGTGTTTAAATGGCAGCACTTGCATAACATTCAAACAAACATAACTGTATAACAACATTGGTTGAAAGTTCAATGACCCGGGAAAAATCTCATGAAGAAGCTCAACTGCTATTGTGGGAGGTCTCCCTGAGAAGTTTAAAGTTTGAAGTAACAACAGCTCAAGAACAATTTAAATAGTCTCAACCACGCTTACTCGACGTGGTAGCTGCCAACATTGGAGTCGAGCAGATTGACGACGACCAGATAGAGCTTGTTGCCCGCACTGATTGACGTCAATGCCCTCGCCCCCTTGGTGGGTAGATACTGCACTGGCACCACCCCCAGTCTCTGGTTGGCCTTCTCCCACTGGTAGATGTCAGACTTTATGTTAGTGCGCCCAGCATTGTCAATGTGGTTGGCTATGAGCAGGTAGTGCGTGTCAGGGGCAAGGGTGATGAATGTTGCGTCTACCGCCCCGCTCGTCTGGAGGTCTTGTATCTGGGGCGACAAATGTGTATCGAAGTCAGATGGACGGACGGACAGACAGAGGGAAAGAGAGACAGACAGCAAACACATACAGACAGATGGACAGACACAGACAACTGAATGGATGAACATACAAAAAGAGACAGTCAGTGCGACAGACAGACAGAAAAATGGAGAGAGAGAGAGACAGATTGACAGAAAGATACTGACAGACAGAGACAGAGAGAGAGCAAGACAGACAGAGTGACAGAAAGAGACAGACAGAGACAGAGACAACTGACAGAAAGAGACAGACAGACAGACAGACAGACAGAGAGAGAGAGAGACAGACAGACAGAGAGAGAGAGACAGACAGAGAGACAGACAGACAGACAGACATAGAGACAATTGGCACTTACTGTGGAGGCATATGTCACTATCTACAACTGCCTTTGTAGTTTTTCTTATTTTGAACCTCAAAATGTGACGGTGTACAAATGAACTAGTGAACTTCCTGCTAGTAATGACAACCCATGTCTTATTCTGGGTAATGGAACAGACAAGAATAAACTTTAGTTTGACTTACCACTTCCAGCCTGCCATTGTCATCAACTCTGTAGAGTCTTGACATTGTTTGGTAGCGGCCAGATGCACCAAAGTTTGTGACAAACAGATACTGCCTCTTGTCCACGCGGAATGACGTAGCACTACTGGCACCATCTGTCTCAATATTCTGGATCACAACATTTTTTAATTTGAATATACAATGATTTCCCTTACACAATATTTTTTTATTTCAGGAAGAATAAAGCCATATCAAGTGTCACTACAGATTTGCTTCAAACATGAAATCTGCATGTATTCGGACAATTATATTTTCAGGCAACCTACTAATCGACTAAAATAATAATTTTTCTTTACTGTATATTTTTAGACATCTGTAATTTTTATGTTTCCGAATACATTTAGCCAAGGTGGGAGATTACGCCTTCACTATCCGAGAAAATGAGCGAACGGTGAAACGTAAAACGACTTTATTGTCTCAACTTTGCCCGAGGCCTTAAATACACAACACCACGAGGTGGGCGATGATCGAGCAACACACCAGAGTGAGGCTCATACAAACTACTGGGAGACAGATCACTATTGGTAGCGGGCCTTAGTCACTTATAAGCTGTTAGATGACAGCATACTTGCTGGCGTACTGTAAATAGTGACTGTAGTATTCATCCACCAACACATATTTCTTGTACGTCATATTTTCGGGCAGGTAAGAATTTAATTTTAGCTGTCTGAAATACAAACAGTCTTTACGGTACTTTTGACAGTAGGGATATTTTTTGAAAACGCTGCAATATTGTTTGGTACATTTAGTAGCCTGGTTGATAGCAACACTCAATAACAATAGGAGTGACGTAAGGCAGTTAGCCAATGTAAAAACATACTACAGGTTTTAAACGAATTTCACGTAAAAAGTTATGGATTGCAACCAAGAAAATGTGGCATTGCTGCTACAATCAAAACTTAACAAATAAACCCTTTCACCCAGGTAGTTTTACCTGAACTGGTGCCAACATTCCCTGCCACCGGTACAGCACTGATTGGCTGCTTGCCATTGTCCCATCAGACTCCCCATTGCTGCCTATAGGTGTCTCTAGTAGTCCTGTTCGCTCTCCATTCACCAACACCACATAGACGGCACCATTGTGCTCAAACTGATGCCAAGACAATGCCTTTTTGGCATTTAGCTGCAACACAATAAATTTTATCTATAACAATGATGAATTAAAATCAGTTCTTGGTGCAGTAACGCTAACTAATAATCAATTATATTGACAGGATGCAATATGACTTTTACGATCTTTAGATCTATGTAGTACATCCAAAATAAAATTATTAATTTTGAGCTCATAAGCCCGACTTTGTTCTTAAAAAATTGATTTCACTCCTTAAGAGTAAAAACTGTCAGGAGGACGCATCACCAGGACACTTCCTGGTGTCACATAAAGTGTCCTCAGTGATAGTCACCAGGACACTTGCCGGTGTGTCACAGAAATAGTGTCCCCGATGATAGTCAACGGGACACTTGCTCATGTGTCATAGAAATAGTGTCCCAAGTGATAGTCCACTGGACATTTGCTGGTGTGTCACAAAAATAGTGTCATCAGTGATACACCAGGACATTTGCTGGTGTGTCACAGAAATGGTGTCCTCGGTGACAGTCAGCGGGACACTTGCTAGTGTGTCACAGAAATAGTGTCATCAGTGATACAACGGAACACTCGCTGGTGTATCACAGAAATAGTATCCTTAGTGATACAGCCAGACACCTGCTGGTGTGTCATAAAAAATAGTGTCCTCAGTGATACACCAGAACACTTGCTAGTGTGTCACAGAAATAGTGTCCAAAGTGATACAGCGGGACATTTGTTGGTGTGTCACAGAAAGTGTCCCCAGTAATACAGCGGGACACTTGCTGGTGTGTCACACAAACACTGTCCTCAGTGATACACCGGGACACTTGCTGGTGTGTCACAAAAATAGTGTCCTCAGTAATACACTGGGACACTTGCTGGTGTATCACATAAATAATGTCCCCAGTGTTACAACGGGACACTTGCTGGTGTGTGTCACAGAAATAGTGTCCTCAGTAATACGGCGGCAGCTTTCAGCATTTTCAAAAATCTCCTTAAATTTACCAGTGGATTCTGTTTAACAATGGATTTTCTTAAGAGCTCATTGTCTTTGTGAAACCTCTTCATTGTCTCTGAAACCTCCGTGCCTTCCCACACCTCCTCTGCACCCACCTCCTGAACCCTCGCAAGTCGCATGTGCGGGCCGATATGAGACACAGCAGTGCCAGCAGATGTCACCACATCCACGCTGACCTTGTCCAATGACCCGTGTGACCTCACAAGGTCAAAGTAAATAGTTCCGGCTGTCTCCTCCACGTCTACACTGCTCCGGCTGCGAGAGAACACGAGAGTTGTGATTAGGTTCACATCAAAGATACTCAACAAAGACTGCATAGCATAGGTGAGGGAACAGGAGAAACAAGGGGTATTCTGGTGAAATATAACTAAGTTCTGATTACTGTACTGAATAATTAGGTAGGATGATTTTTTTGTATTGGAATTTTTATTATTTAGAATTGTGTTGTGACAAAGGTTAGGACAATACTTGTTTTTGACGAAGATCTCCAGTAGTCCATAGGGAGCATCGTTTCGCTCAACGATGATGGTCTTGCGGGTCACCATGCCTAGAGTGGCGCCCCCTGTAGGCTGCTGTAGTTGCACGTAGAAGACTTCCATTTCTTCGGGGACTGAATCAGCCACCGCAGATATCTCCAACTTGACAGACGCCTGTAATAAAGGTGTCGTCTTTAAAATGATATGTACTTATATAGCCGCTGTCCAATCCGTGCGAATGCAAATGTCTGCCACAGTGAACAAAAACTAAGCATTTCCACTGGATAAAAGTTAGGTTCTACTATAATGTGCCGTCCAGGCTGTAGACTGCTCAAAGCACTTTACACTTCACTTCCTGACTGACCTGCCCATTCAAACGCTTACCCAGGAAGCAGGCCCTTAGTCTGAAATTATTTTCTGCCAGTCTTGAATTAATCAAAAGTGTGCCTTTTGCCATGCAAACGGCCTGCATGGAAGCCAGTCACGTAAGTCACAGCCATTATTGGCCAGTGTAGTTTTTTTAATAACAAACCAGTGTCATTTGAGTCATTTATTTAATTAATACTGGTCCATTTGATTTGTTTCACTACCAGTCGTGTCAATGATAGTCATTAATGTGGGCCCCAAAACTTGGAACTATTACTTAAGTCCAGCTGGCCCCCCTCTAAATTCTGCCCGTCTTATCAGTTGAAATTATCAGTCTTGGCCAGTCATCTGCCAGTCTTGAAGATGGGTCTCTGGCTAAGCCCCTGCCGGGAAGCATTCAGCCATGCAACAGTTACTGCATACAAAATATGCATTCACTCTCTCTCCACCACTTCCATACCCAAGTACTCATTTATACAGCCGAGTGAACTGAGGCAATATAGAGTGAACAAAATTAGCCAAGCTTTGACATGGCGGTAACAGGATTAGAACCCTGGTTCTATATTGTCTGAAAGTGCAACATTGTAACAACTACCCTACCCCACCCCACCACACCTTTATTAGTTCTTTAGCTCTGTATACATTGTAACAACTACCTTACCCCAACCCACCACACCTTTATTAGTTCCTTAGCTCTGTATACATTGTAACCACTACCCTACTCTCTAGCAAATTCTTGCAAGATCTACAACAGTTTTAGAACTTATAAAAATCATTACCCAAAATATTCTACAAATCCCTAAGCCAATCTCCAGATCAGCGTTTTCCACATACCTGTTTGTCGAGAAAGGTCACCTGACCTGTCGCTGGTGTCAGATCTGTCACCGTTTTGTCACCATTGACAGCGACTATGACATATGGCACACGAACAACGCCATAGATACCAGGAGCTCGGACCAATCGGAGCGATGCTTTACCACTGGACGAACTGTGGGCAGACGGCTCATTGATCGTGACATTATCAGCAGAGTCAAAGTTGACTATTCCATTTGCTTCATCACTGGCCAGGATTGTAACAACAGCTGAAATAAATCAACCAGAAAACTTAATTACTGGCAACCTTTTCACAATTTCATAATATAAAAATGCAGAATTTCTCAAACGATTTGTTTCTTGCAGATTGCTTTGTAATAAAATCCATATATACCAATATTTAGTATTTCTTCAGTTTTATTTCTGCATATAAAGTGCTGATATATTTCACAGTTACAGCATTAATCAAATGCTATTATAAGAAAAACAAGGAATATATGAATTAAATAGAGAACACTTACATAAATACATCAACAATTACTGGACTAGTAATTACTGCTGATTAGTGACTTATATACAAGTTGGTTAACTCTATATAAGCTCATTTTAGTTTCCTACAAAGCTAATGTATGGTGAACAGCCACAACTGGTACCATTTGTGGAAGCAGACATCCCTACCTGCAAACTACCTTTTAAGTTGGCTGGTTCCCCCTCATAGCCACAATTTATGTGGAACTAATTCAACAAATTTCAAATTTTATTAAACCGAGACTGTCTATTCATAATTTGTTATATATAATATTTTCAATACTAGAATTAATAAGGCGAATGCATATTCCCGGCCAAATTGTGTCTAATAAGCCATACATATTGTTCACTATTTGAACATTCCACCAGTGAAATGTTCTAATTGTAAACAAGACATTCACACAATAAACAACCACATTAGATAGTTATTATGGAGGCAGGCGTCTCTACCCGCAAAATACCTTATGGGTTAGCTGGTTCCCTAACCGCAATTTACTTGGGACAACGTAAAACAGATTCAGTAAGCATCCTGCTAATCATTACCAGCCCTGGTTCTGCCTAATAGAACAGACAACTGTGTTTATATGAACTCTGGTTTGATATTTCAATGAATTCACCTTTGCCAGGCATTCCGATGATGAGGCCGTTCTTTGGGCTCGCGAGAATGACCTCGAAGGTCTCGTCTGGCTCTGGGTCACCGTCCTCGAGAATGGTCACTGTCACTCTCTGTTGGTCAACACCCGGCGGGAAATGGACGTCCTGAAACAAGCCACATCACCAAGGTGTGTAATGGCTGGTTTCATAAGCACGCAAAGTTAAAACACTTATGTGTTTATCTTTGGTTTAAACCACTCCGCACCAACTAATATCTGGTGTGGGATTTGAGATTTGTATGATCCTAAAAGGCTATTTCACTGAAATTGCATTAATATGTTTCACTAAACTACTGCACAAAGTTTATTTGTACACTAATATCTACCACTGTCTATAGCCAGGTACTCATTCATACAGCTGAGTGAACTGGAGCAATGTAGCATGAATGAACTTGCCCAAGGTTTGACACAGCAGCACAGGATTAGAACCCGGGTCTCTCGACTGAGAGTCCAATGCGCTAGCCACTGCGCTCAATATGACAGATGGTTTAAGAACTACATAAAGTCCAAAAAGTTATGTTTAGCATTGCTTTAAACCACCCACACTCTCAAACATGTGGTGTGGCTCTTGCAATTTGTACCAACTAATATGGCTTGACAGAGTCAATTTGCATCAACATGTTTTGCTCACTAGATGGCACAACTCTATCTATTTATTTCCATTCACTACACATGATGGTAACCAAACCCCCATCCTGTAAAATGCTTGGCATAGTGTGGGGCTTGCTGAACGTTTGTGACCAGCCCTAAGTGACGACAAGAAATACATAGACGCCAACTTGCAACTATAAATCAGAGTAATGAGCGTGTGTGTTTGATACTATGACGAACGCTGACGACGATAACTGTAAACACTGAAGGCATAATAGGTTATGGGAGTGTTTTCTCTTGCCTGTCGGAGTAGACTGGGGTGAATACTTATGAACATTAATTTGGGTTGCCCAATAGATGTTTCTCCAAAATGAAGATTTCATGGTGAATGATCAACCAAGTTTTTACTATTCATTCCAAGGGCAAACATATGCATAATAATCATTATAAAAAATGCTCAGTAGATAATTACTAATAAACATCAACATGTACACATTTATGTACTGAAAAGCATGGGGATCATAATTATTTATTTACGCATCATAACAGTGTAATGTGGGGGCACAATACTGTAATAGTCATGCCCAAATTATAATGGTTGGCATTTCTGAAAATATACAGCCAGTCCCAGAATCAAAGTGCAGATATAATAACAGCTTTTTACCACCAAGTGGCCATTGCAGAAGGGTAAAATGGTTTGACAAGCCGGCGATTGGTCGCATTAGGCAGGTGACCACCCTAGAGGGGTTGTTTTAATGACAACACAGTTATCACAGTAGAAATTGGCAACTTGTCGGGTGGTTCAAGAGGCAGACTACTGCATTAGGTAATAACTTAACCATTTCAGTGCCGAGTTTCTGGACAGCCAGTTAACACTGCACACTCAGTTTCTTGTGAGGATTCAGTGAAAGTGAATGAAAGACTACATCTTCATTTTTAGTGTACAAAGATGCATTTTTTAAGAGGAACACCCCATACATTATGAAGCTTGAGCCATCAAGGAATATTGTGAGAATGAAATCTATGAGATTGGTTGCCATGGGAACGAGTAAATCCAAGATGGCCGACCACACTTAGTTGCTTTGTTATTTTTACCTAGAAAGATGCATTTTTAAATAGGAACACCTGATATATTATGAAACCTGAGCCATCAAGGAATACTGTGACTATGACATTTCTGAGATTGGTTGCCATGGGAAATCCAAGATGGCTGACCATGCTGTTGTTTTGTAATTTTTACCCTAGGATGCATTTTTTAACAGGAAGCCTAATACATTATGAAACTTGAACCTTCAAGGAATATATGAAATTTCTGAGATTGGTTGTCATGGGAACCACGGAAATCCAAGATGGCCAGCGAAATAGAAATGTCTTCAACTTCAGATGAGTTTTCTTTTGATGATTCCGATAAACTTTCAAATAACTGATTGAGAACATAATCTGGAATATTGTCACTTGTTTCCGCCATACTTGGTTTTTACAAAAATGCTAAAGAAGAATTATTTGTGAAAATACAGTGCCAAAAAACTAGTAATATAGCAACCGTGCATAAATTATCAGGAGTGCTCTAATTACACTAATGATGCCACTGTGTGAGTGCACCGTCATAATTAGTGCCTCACAAACTTGCTGCATACTCACCACTTAAACATAATAAACCAAAACTGGAATGATATCTGTAATAGTATCTCTTATTGAAATCAACGAAATCATGTATCTACTACCCCTATCATCGTCCACCTTGATTCGACCTCGTTGTTTATGAAGACAACTAATTCTAATGTGCAATAAAACAATTACGTGCGAAACAGCCATCATGCGCATCACAGGCCCATGCTGGCGTGTTCATCCATCAAGTCAAAAATCCAAAATATTTTTATTTTTTATACATAGAAACATCCTACGATATTTATATCAACGGAAACCTCAATATTTTGCGGTTCCAGTGATTGTCGTTTGGTGGCGCTACTGTTAACATTAATTTGAACTAGTAAGGGGATAAGCTGCTGCGGCGCTATTCCCGCTGCAGAGGGCAATAGCATTCAAGCATCATAGATCGGTAGCCCTAAAATGGTTAAATACAACTGAGGGTATTTTATAAGGAGTCGTACCCTTGGATCAAACTGGAAATCTTTTCCCATTGCAGCGCCATCTGGTGAGCTCTGGGCAAAGCAGAAGACTGAAACGCTGCCAAATGTTCCCTTGTTTCGCTGAATGGTCAGGGTCACAGTCCTACGGTCCTCCTGCACAGACACCCTGGGACAGAACACAATGGGGTCATTCACTACGGGGTGAAACACACAAGGGCAAATATACAAGGACGAACTTCACAGAATAAAATACACAAGGGTGAAATACACAAGGGTGTAATACACAAGGGTGAAATACACAAAGGTGAAGTACACAAAGGTGAAATACACAAGGGTGAAATAAGCGTGTAATACACAAGGGTGAATTACACAAGGGTGAGTTACACAAGGGTGTAATACACAAATGTGAAGTACACAAGGGTGTAATACACAAGGGTGAATTACACAAAGGTGAAGTATACAAGGGTGTAATACACAAGGGTGTAATACACTAGGGATTAATACATAAGGGTGAAATACACAAGGGTGAAATAAGTGTGTAATACACAAGGGTGAATTACACAAGGGTGAGTTACACAAGGGTGTAATACACAAAGGTGAAGTACACAAGGGTGTAATACACAAGGGTGAAATACACAAGGGTGTAATACACAAAGGTGAAATACACAAAGGTGAAGTAAACAAGGGTGGAATACACAAGGGTGCAATATTTTATAATTAAATATTTAATCAAAATTCTCAAACAAATTGCATTTATATTACAATGATCCTCTTCCAATCAGTGAACACCTCCCTGATGCGAACAGTACATTCAATACAACTATTATGAACCTAGTTATTTTATCACGGTCAACTTTTAAGGCCTTTAAGCATTGCATTCCCATAATAACTAGGTGTGAGCCCCGTGGGGGTGAGATAATTTTCAATGCCCGAAGTACGGTCAGGGTAAACGTGTCTCAATAAGACGGGAGAATGAAGGTGACTTACTCGGCCGAACCTGGGGGAAATATCACTTCCCCCTGTGTGCCGTCATTAGCAATGATGACCACCTCGGCCGTTGTTCCACTGGATGCTGCAAAAGTACGTCAATGTCTGTTACCACTGTCCACCAGGCCCTTAGCATGTGAACACATTCCGATGAAGCCAGTCACATCAATCACAGCCATTATTGGCCAGTTTAGTTTTTTCAGTGACAAACCAGTGTCATTTGAGCCATTTATTTAATTACTATTGATCCATTAGATTGGTTTCACTACCAGTTGTGCCAATGATAGTCACTAATGTGGGCCCCCTAGACTTGGACCTATTAGTGGCCAGCCGGCCCCCTCTAAATTCCACCTGTCTTATCAGTTGTATTTACTAGTCTTGGCCAGTCATCTGTCAGTCTTCAAGACTGACAGATGGATCTCAGGCTAACCACTGCTGTCAACTGATTAGAACATTAAGTGAAGATTGTCTGTATGTATTGCCTATATCTCCAACCCTGATCAATTAATCAAACAATCAAACAAGTGTTTATTCAAACAAATCAAACAAATTATGTTTTGAAGAAAAACAGTGAAATAAAATATTTATAATATCATGTTACTCCTGTGTCAACAATTGAAAGTAGCTGTTTACATAAGCCACTGTACTCATGTTAGGCTGAGGGAGATCAATTCGTAATTCCTGGTAATCAAGTCACCAATAGACGTTACACCTACGATCTCAACATATCTAGGACAAAAACACACTAGGACCTCAACACACCCAATAACTCAACACACCCAGGACTTCAACACCCTCAGGATATCAACACACCTAGGACCTCAACACACCCAGGACCTCAACACACCTATGACATCAACACACCAGGGACCTCAACACACCTAGGACATCAAAACACCCAAGAACTCAACACACCCAGGACCTCAACACACCCAGGACATCAACACACCAAGGACCTCAACACACCCAGGACCTTAACACACTCAGGACCTCAACACACCTAGGACATCAACACACCAGGGACATCAACACACCAGGGACCTCAACACACCTAGGACATCAAAATGCCTGGGACCTCAACACATCCTTGGACCTCAACACACCCAGGACCTCAATGCACCCAGGACTTCAAAACACTCAGGATATCAACACACCTGGACCTCAACACACCCAGGACCTAAACACACCTAGGACATCAACACACCCAGGACCTCAAATCCTCAACACCCCTAGGACATCAATGCACCCAGGATCTCAACACACCTAGGACCTCAACACATCCTGGACCTCAACGCACCCAGGACCTCAATGCACCAGGACCTCAACACACATAGGACCTTAACACACCCAGGAAATCAATACACCCAGGATATCAACACACCTAGGACCTCAACACATCCTGGACATAAAAACACCCAGGACCTCAATGCACCCAGGACCCCAACACACCCAGGACCTCAACACACATAGGACTGTAACACACCCATGAACACAACATACCAAGGAAATTAACACATCCAGGATCTCAACAAACCAAGAACCTCAACACACCCAGGACCTCAACAAACACACGATCTCAACACACCTAGGACCTCAACACATCCAGGACTTCAACACGCATAGAACATCAACACACCTAGGACCTCAACACACCTAGGACCTTAATGCACCCAGGACCTCAACACACCCAGGACATCAACACACCAAGGCTCTCAACACACCTAGGACATCAACACATCCATGACCTCAACATACCTAGGACCTCAACACACCTAGGGCATCAACACATCAAGGATCTCAGTACATCTACAACCTCAACATACCTATGAACTTGGCACACCTACAATCTCAATACACGTAGGAATTCAACAAACCTAGGACCACAACACACCTAACACATCAACATACCTAGGACCACAACACACCTAACACATCAACATACCTAGGACCACAACACACCTAACACATCAACATACCTAGACCCTCAACACATCCTGGACTTCAACACACTTAGCACTTCATTGCTTTATAAACAAGCACACACGTTTTCAAATTACAACACAATGGTGTCTCATCTGCCATTTAATACAGCTGTAGAAGTAAACAACAACCCAGTCACCTAGTCCTGTACCATCACAACATCCCACTCACCTAGTTCTGTACCATCACAACATCCCTCTCACCTAGTCCTGTACCATCACAACATCCCACTCACCTAGTTCTGTACCCTCACAACATCCCACTCACCTAGTCCTGTACCATCACAACATCCCACTCACCTAGTTCTGTACCGTCACAACATCCCTCTCACCTAGTCCTGTACCATCACAACATCCCACTCACCTAGTTCTGTACCCTCACAACATCCCACTCACCTAGTCCTGTACCGTCACAACATCCCACTCAC
This sequence comes from Paraescarpia echinospica, assembly GCA_020002185.1. Taxonomy (NCBI): domain Eukaryota; kingdom Metazoa; phylum Annelida; class Polychaeta; order Sabellida; family Siboglinidae; genus Paraescarpia; species Paraescarpia echinospica. Next base: position 24,085,348 of record CM034541.1, read on the forward strand.
CTAGTTCTGTACCGTCACAACATCCCTCTCACCTAGTCCTGTACCATCACAACATCCCACTCACCTAGTTCTGTACCCTCACAACATCCCACTCACCTAGTCCTGTACCATCACAACATCCCACTCACCTAGTTCTGTACCGTCATAACATCCCACTCACCTAGTCCTGTACCATCACAACATCCCTCTCACCTAGTCCTGTACTATCACAACATTCCACTCACCTAGTCCTGTACCATCACAACATCCCACTCACCTAGTCCTGTACCATCACAACATCCCTCTCACCTAGTCCTGTACCATCACAACATTCCACTCACCTAGTCCTGTACCATCACAACATCCCACTCACCTAGTCCTGTACCATCACAACATCCCTCTCACCTAGTCCTGTACCATCACAACATTCCACTCACCTAGTCCTGTACCATCACAACATCCCACTCACCTAGTCCTGTACCCTCACAACATCCCTCTCACCTAGTCCTGTACCATCACAACATCCCACTCACCTAGTCCTGTACCGTCACAACATCCCACTCACCTAATCCTGTACCATCACAACATCCCACTCACCTAGTCCTGTACCATCACAACATCCCACTCACCTAGTCCTGTACCATCACAACATCCCACTCACCTAGTCCTGTACCATCACAACATCCCACTCACCTAGTCCTGTACCATCACAACATCCCACTCACCTAGTCCTGTACCATCACAACATCCCACTCACCTAGTCCTGTACCATCACAACATCCCACTCACCTAGTCCTGTACCATCACAACATCCCACTCACCTAGTCCTGTACCATCACAACATCCCACTCACCTAGTCCTGTACCATCACAACATCCCACTCACCTAGTCCTGTACCATCACAACATCCCACTCACCTAGTCCTGTACCATCACAACATCCCACTCACCTAGTCCTGTACCATCACAACATCCCACTCACCTAGTCCTGTACCATGACAACATCCCACTCACCTAGTCCCACTCACCTAGTCCTGTACCATCACAACATCCCACTCACCTAGTCCTGTACCATCACAACATCCCACTCACCTAGTCCTGTACCATCACAACATCCCACTCACCTAGTCCTGTACCATCACAACATCCCACTCACCTAGTCCTGTACCATCACAACATCCCACTCACCTAGTCCTGTACCATCACAACATCCCACTCACCTAGTCCTGTACCATCACAACATCCCACTCACCTAGTCCTGTACCATCACAACATCCCACTCACCTAATCCTGTACCATCACAACATCCCACTCACCTAGTCCTGTACCATCACAACATCCCACTCACCTAGTCCTGTACCATCACAACATCCCACTCACCTAGTCCTGTACCATCACAACATCCCACTCACCTAATCCTGTACCATCACAACATCCCACTCACCTAGTCCTGTACCATCAAAACATCCCACTCACCTAGTCCTGTACCATCACAACATCCCACTCACCTAGTCCTGTACCATCACAACATCCCACTCACCTAGTCCTGTACCATCACAACATCCCACTCACCTAGTCCTGTACCCTCACAACATCCCACTCACCTAGTCCTGTACCATCACAACATCCCTCTCACCTAGTCCTGTACCCTCACAACATCGCACTCACCTAGTCCTGTACCATCACAACATCCCACTCACCTAGTCCTGTACCCTCACAACATCCCACTCACCTAATCCTGTACCCTCACAACATCCCACTCACCTAGTCCTGTACCGTCACAACATCCCACTCACCTAGTCCTGTACCCTCACAACATCCCACTCACCTAATCCTGTACCCTCACAACATCCCACTCACCTAATCCTGTACCATCACAACATCCCACTCACCTAGTCCTGTACCCTCACAACATCCCACTCACCTAGTCCTGTACCATCACAACATCCCTCTCACCTAGTCCTGTACCCTCACAACATCGCACTCACCTAGTCCTGTACCATCACAACATCCCACTCACCTAGTCCTGTACCCTCACAACATCCCACTCACCTAATCCTGTACCCTCACAACATCCCACTCACCTAGTCCTGTACCCTCACAACATCCCACTCACCTAATCCTGTACCCTCACAACATCCCACTCACCTAGTCCTGTACCGTCACAACATCCCACTCACCTAGTCCTGTACCATCACAACATCCCACTCACCTAGTCCTGTACCCTCACAACATCCCACTCACCTAATCCTGTACCCTCACAACATCCCACTCACCTAATCCTGTACCATCACAACATCCCACTCACCTAGTCCTGTACCATCACAACATCCCACTCACCTAGTCCTGTACCCTCACAACATCGCACTCACTTAGTTCTGGCGAGAAAGTGCTCTCAAGTGGACTGACCAACTCAACCGATGTTAACACAACCAGCAGACACTCGTCTATCTCCGGGACTGTGTCACCGAGGATGTCAACTGGCACGCTGGCCGACACGTCACCGCCATACATCATGACATGTCCGTTGACCACAGAACGGAAGTCATAGTTGGCCGTAGCGAGGACCAAGCGGCTACTGTCCAGTGCTGAGAGCGAGCCGACCTTGACGTTGTAGTGGACACGAACCACTCCTGTGGGCAGAGAACACATCAGAGACGTCACACTTTGATGAGAACTATTCAACTAAAATATACGTAGACAATGCATATCTGAAAAAATAGAGTCCGGGGTTTTACAAAATAAAAAAAAAATACATTATATCGGTAAATATATTAGAAACCAGAAAACAATCTCGCCAAGTAATTATCCAGTTTAAGAACTATCAATTGAAAGCTGACTTCATGAAAGCCAGAAAACTACTTCGTGCCAAACGACCAAATGTGTTCATTTCGGAAGATCTGATGCAAAAGAGAGCGAGTCTTTTCTAGTTATGCCGAGAGAAAAAGAGAAAACACAAGCTTCTGGACTGTTGGTCCTACGATGGTAGAATTGTCATCAAGGAGTTACATGGAAAAATCATAACCACCAGTAGAGAGAAAGACCTGAAAGAACTGTAAACACGTTAGTTAGTGACACAGGAAATGGTTGGACATATGATACTCTTGGTGGACTATACTACCGGGTACTCTACGTTTTCATGTAGGGACTACACCAGTATTAGCTATTAATTATCATGCTCATTGACACCTTCGTGATCTAGTCATGGTTCGTGTATTATTTGATTGTTTATGTATTCATTATTGATTTGTTTAATTGATTTATATGTATTCTAACAAGCTCACTTCCATTTAACAACTGTCCCGCAGCATTATATGCTATAAAAGTACTTGGCAATGCTATACGTAATTATATAAGCATTATTGTGTACTGTATTTTTGTGTATGTTTATAAAACATATAAGTATCATGAGCCAGTTACCAAATACTACCTTGGCATATGCAGGTGACGTACGCGATTATGATAATTGTAACGCTGCAATGCAGAACATATATATATAGATCCAGATAGTAAGATTTAATTTTGCAAATACTAAATATTATCTTGAGGATGACATCAATGATGTTACAAAAAAATAATCTTAGTGAGGAAGAATTCTCACTCATGCATTTGAATATTAGAAGCTTATCACAGAACATTGGTAAACTGTGTGATTTTGTATCGTTGATTAACAACAAATTTATAGTTATCTGTCTAAGTGAAACTTGGTTAAATAACAACAAAGTTGACTTATGTGAATTGCCCGAGAATAATTGTATATGCCGAAATGTGGGCTCTGTCAACCTGAGGGACAGGAGACTAGTATGGGCTCAGTCACAGGCCTGGCCTTGGGATGTAGAGCCCACATTTCTCTCTTTAACTTAATCTCTTAATAAACGTCATTCATTTGGCCTTCTTTCATCACTATTCATGACTTGTGTTGGTGCTTGCATAAAGTTGACTTATGTGAATTGCCCGAGAATAAAAGTATTCATTTAGCTAGACCGTCCAAGAAGGGAGGTGATGTATCCTTGTATTTTCCTAATTCTCTTCAGTTTACTGAGTAATGAGTATCATAACCGAATGTCTGGAATGTGTGTTTATTGATATCAAGACTCAGTCTACGACACATAATAAGAAAACAATTGTTGGTATCGTCTGCTGACCACCGGGCACAAACATTACCACTTTTACTGAACATGTTATGAATATTATAGAAACTCTTAAGGTTGAAAATAAACAGTGTTACATAATGGGTTATTTTAACATTAATTTACTTAATTATGGTAGCCACACGGAAACTCAAGATTACATAGATGCAATGTTTCAACATTCATTTATACCCCTTATCAATAAGCCCACTGGAATAACAGGAACTACTCCCGCGGTCATAGATAATATATACAGCAATGATATACTTCACGCAAACTGTCAGTTCCACGCAATAATATATACAGATACTTCTGACCACTTACCAATATTCTTACTAATGACACAAAGGTAGGTACAGTAACAGGGACTAGAATATATAATGGCTGATAAATTTAATGAATATTTTACGAGTGTAGGCCCAGAGTTGGCTGATACGATACCAGTTGTATCGGGGAGTCCTGATCATTATCTCAAAGAAGTCCATAGAAATTCAATGTGTTTGTCGCCAGACACTCCAGATGAAATAAACGGAATTATCCAGAATCTTAAAAACTCTAGATCTGGATGGGATGGAATCAAACCTATCATTCTTAAGCAGGCCCTCTCCAACCTACTTCAACCGTTAAGTTACATTGTAAACTTAACATTTGATCAAGGATATGTTCCTGATCAACTAAAAATAGCTGAAATAGTCCCGGTATTTAAAAATGGTGATACAACATTAATTAACAACTACAGGGCGATACATATCTTGCCTTTATTTTCAAAGGTTTTTGAAAGATTAATATATGACAGATTAGTAAATTATATAATGAAACAAAAAACCCTGTATAATTTTCAATTTGGATATAGGAGAGGATATTCCACTGATATGGCTATTTCAATGCTAATGGATAACATTAGTAAGACAATTAATAACACAGAACATGTAATTGGGGTATTTCTGGATTTCACCAAAGCGTTTGATACTGTTAATCATAATATCTTATTGAGAAAATTAGCACATTATGGAATTAGGGGAAACATACTCAAATGGATACATAACTATTTAACTAACAGGCAACAAGTAATATTTAACTGAACAAAATCCACCCTTAACAGTATAACATGTGGTGTTCAACAGGGATCAATTTTGGGACCTTTACTCTTTCTTATCTACATAAATGACCAGGCTACTTTATTTGGCACAACGCTTACTGTCATGTTTGCTGATGACACGAGTACCTTTATACAACGCAACGATAGACATGAAATGGAAATTGCTACTCTGAAATAAAAAAAATCTCCATGGCTTAAAATTAATAAACTTTCTTTAAATACATGGAAAACTCCTACAATGACCTCAAGTAATACGAAAAGCATAAGACAGAGGGATAACAACGTTTACACAGACGGTTTAAAAATTGACACTGTAAACAAGATAAAGTTTCTGGGTCTATTTATAAATAACACACTGAACTGGAGTGCTCACATTAAATATATATCAAATAAAATATCTAAGAATGTATGTATAAAAAAGGTGATGAATAACTGAGATAAAAGCCTATTGGTAAATATATATTATATGTTTATCTACTCATATATTACCTGTTGTAATATTGCTTGGGGAAAGGCCCTGAGTATATATTTAGCTAAAATATATCTATTGCAAAAAATAATTTTGCTAATAATTAGTCATGTAGATTTTTTGAACACACAGATCCTTTATTTATATCTTTACAGATAATTAATACCTATCAGATAAATAAATACTTATGCTGTATTCTAATGTTCAAGCCTAATAAGGGTATGTTACCAGATATATTTAATGATATATTTATTCTGCAAATAATCACACATATATATATATCACAAGGCAGAAAATAGCATGTGAAATACCATATTGCAAAACGAATTGCAGACAATTATCTTTGGCCTATGTTGGTCCTAAAATTTGGAATGTTTTTGTTATAAACAAGTTTCTACAATATTGTGCAACTTTACATATCTTAAAAAAGGGTCAAATGTCTGCTTCTGTATAATCAGTAATATAGATTATAGTTTCTGTTTCTACTTTGAATCTATTGTTATGTTATGATGCACCTTGTTATATTTGTATTACACATTTATCCAAAGACAATTTATCACTAACATATGTGCATTGACTGTGTAATTTCGTTGGTACACTTAAATGTAATGTTAATTAGTTAGAATATAATGATGGTAATTGTTCTCTTTCACAAATTATGGTTTTATAACTTGAGCACATGAATAAGGAATATATTAGCAAATTTGTTGCTTCATTCCAGTTGTTGCATAATGTATATTTATAACATTTGTACTGTACTGAACATTAGTATGTAACAATCAAGGTCATTATTATTATTAATACTTGTTGACCATAATATTCAAACTAAGACATATTTATTTAGTATTTATAAATATAAAAACGTAATATACAAATCATAAAGTCAGAGACTTTCATTAGGCAGAGGACATCACTATCATGTATATACCTGTCGATCTGTATCTGTCCACCAAATATACCAAATACAACTTTAAAATACATATACGAGCTTTCGTAAAAACTTAAGGCAAATATGCAGTCACCCCAACCACGAATATAATGTCCTGAAAGCGTACCTATGGCACCAAACTTCCTGTCGACGTAGATGCCAATTTTGCCAGCATCTTCCAGCACCCTGATTTCGCGGGAGGTGGGCGAAATGCTGAACACGCCATGGGGTTTGTTGCCCCCCTCGATGGTGATGCCAGCAATGGAGTTCTGCACATCCACAGCAGCCGCCCCGCTCTCACGAACCCCTGGTAGCACAAAGGTCAAGGTTGTTCAAGGTCAGGACCATAAAGACCTTGAGGGACACCGAGGTTATACTACAGCTGATGGTGCATGTTTCTTTGATTTATGGTATGTACAAAACTAAACACCATAATAAAATCATACGGTAACATCCTATCAGATCAGAGAGAGTGCAGAGTGTGTCTAATAAGATTAACACATATCTATAGCCCTTTTAATTATAATTTTTTTTTTTTACAAACACTATCGAAGCCATTTATTTACTTAAACCATATCCCTCAGTACTATTTGTCCTATTTCAGTGAAATTACCAAATTCTCATTTTATTTTAATTGTCATGTTTGGGGACACGCGATAGTGTAGTGGTTAGCACATCCGCCTGACATGACTGACGGCGACCCGAGTTCAACACCCAGACCGGGCAAGTATGGTATATTTGGTGTAAAAACCTGGCTCTCAACATTGGGGACTGTATATCCCTCGTGACTCGGAGATCACGTTAATGTCGGTCCCGTCTCAATTTGGGACGTAAAAGAACCACTGGGGACAACAAGCACCTGGCAGTGACCACCCTGGCAGTGACCACCCTCAGTGTCAGCATAGAAAGGTCAGTTTGGCGATAATGTTCTGAAAAAGGCTGACTAGTTGAATGAGACCTCATAAGATCATAACATCGTAACCACAATACTACAGACTAGTCAGTTAATAGAACGTTGCCGAGTGCTGGAAACAACTAGAACTAGAGAACTAGAACTAGAACTAGACTCATTGATGATTTAATGAAATTCCCCACATCGGTTGTACATACACAGAAAATATTAAAGTGCAGCTTATCTGCAGACGGTTTCGGGCCGTTGAGATCACGACAGATCAGCCAGTTGCAGGCGGTTCAGGTCAAAAGGGTTATGATATAACAATGAAATGATGAAATACCTTCCGTGACAACATTAAGCAGACTGATCCGATACTCCTGGTTGATCTTTGGTTCGTTGTCAACCAGTACGTGAAGAACAACCGTACCCTTCCTCAGATCCTGGCAAACAACAAACAATATGGGGCCAGACCACTAATGTATAACGGTACATGAATAACGCGCAAATGATTTTCAGATGGTACCCCATTTCTAGGTTTTTTTTACTCGCTGAAAAGAATATTTACACTGAACAGAGAAATGGACTTATTTGAAGACCACAACACAATAATTACTGAAAAGTGCCATGTTACTATGCATTAGTATTACTGGAAACTGTATGATTACATTAGTTACCTCATGGAAGTACATGGTGCCGTTATAATTCCTAAACCTGACATCAGGCGGCTGGCTGTTGATTGCCTCAATAACCCAGTCGACCAAGACACGGCCAATGGCAGGGGCAGATCTCAGGACAGTCAAGGTTAATAGATCACCTGGAAACAATGAACAAGGTCAAGGTCAATATATCACCTCTAAACAATAAAGAAGGTCAAGGTTAATAGATCACCTTGAAACAATGAACACTATAAATGTCTTGAAAACCACTAGGTGGTGGCATGGTAGACATTCTATGCAAGTGCTGTTCTCAGAACAGGGACACAGCAGAAGGAAAGAGGTGCGGCTACACCTGGGAAGAAAAAGATAGGATTTCCCAAGGTCGTGTGCACTGGAGTCATTGTCGATGGCCTTTGCTCCTTATGGAGCGAGGGGCATAAGTAAATTACTGACAACTACAAATTCTCACTTAGCATAATCTTTTAATTACATATTCCTTTACTTAATAACTTCCTCTAAATAATCTCTCAATGTCCTGCTACAAAAACAATGTCTCCAATAACTGAAACCATGCAGTAAAAGCCCAAAATTGGATAAATAGGTGTTCTCTCAATGAAATTTGGTTTTGTCTTCTGTTTTAAGGCCTACCTTCTTTGACTAGATATGATGTCTTTGAGAAACTGATCAGGCCTGCGACATGATCATTGGCTTTCACTATAACAGTCACATGATCAAACTGGCCAATGGCAGCCCCTCCTTCTGGGTTGGTCAATTCGACTTGAATCGGCTCATCGATCTCAGGAAGTTTGTCGTCTTCTATGCCAATTGTGAATACTGTACAGAGGGAGCATCCATTGCAGTCAAGCAAAGCAGGAAGCAGTGATTGTTATGAGAAGACTTCTTTAATGAGATGTCATTTCAAGAAATATTCTAATAACTAGGACATCAGCTCAATGTTGAAATTGCACACCTGCAACATCGTATGGATTTTTGGTGTATGATATAGATTTTGGGTGAATTTAGAAGGTAGACGACTAATTTTTTTCGAATGGAGAAATTCATGATTAAGTCTTATTTTTTGTTCATTACAGCACCATAAATGTAAATATGTTTGATACTTGGCAGAGTTCCGATTAAACCAAATGGATTTTGTTTGACGTAGGAACACATTGTAGCTTCATAGACAGGCACACCCAGTCTGAATGTGAACTTTTGAGCCACTGGACAACTTTAAAAAATGATTGTCAAACATACCCTGAGTAAGCTCTCCTGGAGCAAAGTTGAGAGTGGCGCCATCTGCCACGTAGTCTGCATTCTTTGTTGCAGTAGTGCGAGTCGGGTTGATCTGCCACGTCACAGAAACAGAACCAATGGCGCCACCTGCAATGAAGATGTTGGCAATGTTAAATTATTTACAAAAGCTTTTGCTGACAATGGTAGCACTGTTCCACATATGACGGTTATGATGTTAATAATTAATGCAGCAACTAGGCCGATTACCTTAAAAATAAGTTCTGAACAATGAACAATCGATTAGTGTCCATCTAACATCCACTACGAACCCTAAACCTGATAAAAACCCTTAACCAACTGGGAATTTTGAGAAAATAAATAAATGTCAGTTTTCTTCTGTGAGATTGTAGATAAACCTTGAAGGCACCAAAGATACATACTGTTTACGAGAAAAATAATTTCAACATACCCATTACCCACATTCACATACACACGCACGCACGCACGCACGCACGCACGCACACAAAAGCAACACATACATATGTTAGGTAGATTGAAGTTAGACACAAAACACCCACCCAGCCTCTCAACGATGAGCTCCACAAAAAATTTCTCCATCTCGTCCACCAGTATTACTTGTCCATGTTCGGTGGCCCGCGGGTCCCGGCTGTACAGTTTGAATACACCGTTCGCATTGTCATTCGTCGCTATGGCAACAACCGCCTTACGGGGCGTTCCCAGCGTGGGCAAGCTACTTGGGTCGTTCGGCGGTCTGCCCACTAGCTCCACCTGGGTGAGAACCACGTGTAGCTGCTCCTCGAGTTCGGGCAGATTGTCCGCGAGCACGGTCACTGGGAGTAGTACTTCAGTGGCGCCATCCGACACGATGACAGAAGCTCGTTTGACGGCAAGGAAGTCAAGGTGGTCTTTCGCTTGTCCATTATACAGTGCCGCCACCTGGTGGGAAATATGAAAAGTATTATTAGAATTCCTACTTAATCATTGCATCGAAAATAACAAACTGCTAACTATATCCGTCAGCAAGATGCTGTGTTAATTTTTATTTAAATCAGTAACAGTATTTATGGCTGTAGAATAAGTGTAGGTATATCCAGATGGGTAGGGTGAAAAGATTTATCATTAGTTAACCCATTAGACCTCAAGTCGGCCAAACCCGCCCGAATTCCGATTCCTCAAGTCGGCCAAACCCGCCCGAAAAGATTAGCGTCATAGAGGCGCACTCTGGAGGATACTTTTGAAACATATTCAACGTGTCTCATTAACATATTGGCAACGAATTGTTGGTTTTTCTGGTGTATGTTGCTATTCGACTTATCGAAGTTTTATGCGTTTTTCCAAGCTGCTCCAGTTTTTGAGAGAACAAAATGGCGTCTGTCGGTCCTAGTCATTTGTCTGCAGAAGTCGTGTGTCTGTGATGAATGATATCGAAGAAAGTGATGCAGACATCGATGTTCATTTGCGACTACGATCGTTGTTGTTGTTGTCGATCGCGCCCATTTTGTAAACAGTATATAATAAAACATACTACAAAACGAGTCCCGCACTATGTATTCCTTCTTCTTGCACGAAGTCAATACGCTATTTATATTTCGATTAGGACATTGTATGACGATGTTGTAGTTGTATTATTTCGGGTTGTAACTTGCGGGACTGTAGTGGTAGTGCTGACACTTGAGAGCTACATGTGCCTGTGACAAGGCACTCCCATCTCACAGTAATGAAGTATATATAATTCTAGCCATCAGAATTTAACAATGCAGGTTGATACCTGCACTGTGTGGGCATTTATCTGCTTATTTATTTGATTCTTATGATACAATAACATATGTTGTACCAATATATTGTTTTAATTACATTTTACTACCATATAAATTACAGCACTGCAACATATATGCAACATGGTGTCCATTGAAGTTAGACTCCATACAGTGATGTATTGCAAATATGCAGGTATGCTTCCATTGTATTCCAGCATGTGTAACATCTATTTTACTAACAATTTTTATACCAGAATGTAAGTAATTAAATTATCTTTCAAATAAACACAACTTGTTGCAGTAAGAAATGAAGCATAACAAAGTTATGGCTCATAATATGACATGTTGTAGTGAAATACCGAAATACTGGCACGCCTACCGAGACATGGACAACTACTGTTATACATACAAAAGCATATTTACACCCAATGTGAAGAGCATTCTAAGTCCTTTAAAATAGTTACAACTTGCACAAATGGAAATTCAATAATAAAAGAGCTACGCCACAAAAATGGACACTCCCAAAAAATTTCAGGATGTGACCTAATTCTCTGAGGAACCAGGGGCTTTACACAGAAACACCCTGAGGTCTAAAGGGTTAAAAAACAATAAATACACAGGGAATATACACAACTGAAGTCCTAGAAATAAACTGCACTTTTGACAAAGGTGAATTGTAAGGGTTCATCTCAGAACGTCCAATATCAGACAAAATTCCTTTCACCTGGGAGAAGGGGGCCAGAAGCTGTTTTGTCTGGCATCAGACATCGATATTTCACACTTCGAACCGGTATTGTTAATATACTGATATCATCATGTCATGTTTAAAAACTTCTGTCTGGAGGGGTAGGGGGCTGAGGCCAGTAACTTTGTCTGATATCGGACATCAACGTTCTGAGATGATCCCTAAATATGTGTCACTTCTGATAGATTGAGTTGATGTGCTATAAGAAGGCCGCTGTGGCCGGGGTACTTGCCTTGTCTGCGTCTTTGGTATAGAAGGAGTACCCAGTGCGGTTGTCGAGCCACGCGTAGTCTGCGATAGTGAACCAGTGACACGCTACGCGCTCCGCGTTGAAGTCAAATGACTTACATGCCTCGGTGAGTAGACAGAAAGACGCACACGCCTGGAGACAAAGGGTTGACTTCACTCATACATAATGGTGAAAATGATGACAATGATACTGACAGTGATGATGACAACAATTATGACAATAATGATGGGAATGACTAATAATAATGATGGTGACAATGATGATGACAATTATGGTGATAATAGTTATGGTGACTATAATGATGACAATATACAATGATGGCAATGGTGATGACAGGGATGGTGACAATATACAATGATGGCAATGGTGATGACAGGGATGGTGACAATAATGGTGACAATATACAATAATGGCAATGGTGATGACAGGGATGGTGACAATGATGGTGACAATGATGATGACAACACTGATGATGATGACAACACTGATGATGATGACAACAATGATGACAACACTGATGATGATGACAACAACGATGACAACACTGATGATGATGACAACACTGATGATGATGACAACAATGATGACAACACTGATGATGATGAAAACAATAATGACAACAAAGATGACAACAATAATGGTTGCAACAATGATGACAACACTGATAATGATGACAACAATGATGACAACAATAAAGCTGACATCTACACAAATGCGTGACAGACCTTGAGGGGATGTTTCTGGGTCTTCACGTCCCAGCTGGTGCCAGCCATGGGCAGGGTCTTGCTTATCTTGGGTGAGTTGTAGTACTCGTAGACGGTGACGTTGCCCTGGGTCGCCTCCTCCAAGATGTCAACCTCCTGAACCACGTAGTCCAGACGCAGCTCACCGAACGACCCTCCACTGCACACAACGCACACTTAATGTAAACACAGGTTTACGTGTTTTATGTTGTTATGCCAATTCCCCTTCATTTCTTTCCAAAGTGGGCTGGACGGGGGAATGAGTGCACCTAACACCTACTTAAGGGCTTAGATACACAAGATGAAATTTAAGACATTTTAAAGATGCACTCCCTGTGCACACCAATATTGTTACACAGACTGTTTTAAGCACCAGACAACCGATATATTCTGGTACGCAACATAATGTTAATATCGTACGCTAATCAATGCATTAACATTCAGTGGCAAGGAGTAATAATAATATATGTAATAATATAAGTAATGACAATATGTGTCTTCATTAAGCAATAATTTGCAAATATGTCCATCTTCCAGATGGCACTATAGAGCCTATACAAATGGACTCAGAAGATGGTTTCCTGAAGTATTTACAAATGACATTTGCTCCATGACATCAATATTAATAGTCTCCAACAGATCAGCAGTCTTCACAACCTCGGAACAATCAAAGGAAACATGTATAATGTTCTGAACTGTCAATTTACATCCATATCTAACATATGGTACGAACCCTGAAACTGGTAAGAACCCTTAACGGGGAATTTAAGGCTTTCCTTAGGATGGTCATAGATTAATCCATGATAGTTTGGTGCTGAATATGCAAACCATCTAGGGGGGAAACGTTAACATACCCCCATGCACATATACACACATTAGCTCAAATATAGTTAGATATAACAATTTCTAATAAAAAAATCATAATTATTGTTAAGATACCCAGAAACTATTCCTTAAACCAAACAAAAAGACTAGCGGTGCAGAAGACACATGCGCCACCACTGACAATCAAGTAACATATTAATGTGAATGACCTCAAATGACCCACTTACATGCGATTGACCTTGACATACTGGGTCATATTTTCATATTCCTCAGTCAAAACGAATTTCTCACGACTGAACTGCAGCGTTCCGTGTGGATTATCGTTCGCTGCGATGCTGATTGTGAAGACGTGCATAGTGCCGATACTTCCACCGTTGTTGGCTGCAGTTAGTGTGATTTCAATGTCCTATGTGAGAAAAGGGCAACATATTTTATAAACCAACAAGTCTCTCCACAAAAAAACCTGGTCTTGTTAATAAGTAGTATTATTATCAACAGAGCATTTTGTGTCAGTCATTCATGGTAATCACTACTGATATTAGTTTTTGAAGGGACAGAGGATAATCATATTTATCAAAAGTCATGCTATATATACACTGTATAGCGCAGTCAATATAAATTTAACACCCTGACTTCAAAAATTGTGTTTTAAAGGAGAAAGACAAGTTTTAAAATAATATTTGTTATTTGTTTATGAACTTCAACATTGTCATTCATGGCAGTCAAAACACCTGTCAACAATAGCTGTGAACTAAGTTCATCAGGGTCAGGAATTGTTACATTTAAGCAAACAGTTTGACAGAGGTCACACGCACAACTTTTGATTGTGACACAGGCAAACAGCGACATACTGGAGCAAACAATAATCATTATTTAAATGTAAATTACTTTCAACTAACATTATACAAACTGACTCGGCCTTCTCACTGATTTAAAGAAAAATGACTCGAATTTCAATCACTATTTTGCAAATAGACAATTAAACAATTTTCTACAGAACATGATAAATGCAATACAAGTTTGCCATACATGTTAAGTTTCAGAAACGCCAAAACAGGAGATTTATACGTAAATCAGAGGGTCTCAGAAAATCGGGCATTTATACTTAGATACACAGGATCTTGGAAAATCAGGCATTTATACGTAAATCTGATAAAATATAACAAAAAAGAATACTTTCCATAGACATCAATATTTTCAACCATGTTTTAATAAAACGTTTAGTTTCAGAAATGCCAATAATTTAATGCATGATATTTATGCGTAAATTGGAGGGTCTTGTAATATCAGGAAATTGTGCGTAAATTGGGGGTCTTAGGGTATTATGGAATTGTGTATAAATCTGAATATTTCATGTTATGAAAATGGTCACAGATCAGCTTTATTTCCAAATGAATTGCACATGTGCTCTTAAATCAATGGCACATAACAGCATGTTAATACATATTTAATGTGTTACATTAAATAAATTATATGTGGACATAAACTAATTAAATAAATTATGTGTAAACTACAATGTTTGTGGCTTTACAGGTATGGTAGAACGAAGAAACAGTTTGCTAATTTTATGTTCTAGAAATATGTTTTCATACATTAAATATATACAATATTCACAAGTATAAGAACCAGAACTTAACATTGTATTTTCTTCAAAGTGTGTTACCATGGCCTGGGTGACGGAGGCATGCGTGATGAATTTACTATTTGTGACCTTTACCTTGCTGGTGGAGCATTTGATGTTATAAAACACATCTGTTCATTCATAATGTGTCCCAGTTCTAACAGTTACATACACATGGATTAAATAAAACATGTACATATTGTAGATGGATCGACTGACATTATTTGAACTCATATAGATTGAAACGGATTACACGTTGTTCTACAAGATCGGCAAGCTGACAGCAGGTGATAATAGCTAGGGAACCCACGGCCGCAAGCGCGGTTCACGGTGCTCGTCTAGAGCTTATATGCAATATCAACTACAGGCAAGACCCAAGATTATAGTTAAACAGTTGCCATTGTCTAGTCAACACAAGGCATGATTTAAACAACCCCTTTTCACTTTGTTGTCCGAGTGGCCTTGGTCCAATATGTCCCTATTCATGAGATTTTGCTCAGGGAGTCAGAGTCTGACCGAATGCAATTAACTCACTGACACTAGCACTGGTATTGACCAGTATTGACTACTTTCTGTTGATCCAGAAAAACAGCTGGAAATAAAACCCAATTAGGCCATGCCGAGTTCTGAAAATAAGACAGAAACTTTTTTTGGGGTTTCACTGAAAATCCAGGAGATTGGTTCTCCTTTCCAGGAGATGGGGAGATTTGGTGGATTTCCGGGAGTTTCCCGGCGAATCCAAGACTTAACATGTATGGTTAGCCCAATCGCGCCCAAGCCTAAGTCATACCTCAGGGCCTTCAGGCTCATCATCGGGCAGAACGTTAATTGTGAGCACCTGGCGTGATTCATGGCTGACAAAGTACACGGACCCAGACGTAGGACTGATGTCATTCTGTGGAGCTTCGCCTGGAACATGACGTCACATCCAGTGACAAATGTTGTAATCACATGTTGTGGTTACTGTAATCATATCATGTCATGGTTACTGTAATCACATGATATCATGGTTACTATAATCACATGATATTGTGGTTACTGTAATCATGGGTGTTTACATTATAATGGTTACATTTAGAACATGAAACCATTGTTACTGTAGTCATATCAAACTGTAATCATATGAAACAGTGGTAATGTAACCATAATATTTTGAAATCTATATTTTTAGAATGGGAACGTATATTTACAAACAACACACTTACCTGGCTACATCATTGCACAAAGTGCAACAAATTTAGTTACAAAAAATTTGCTTTGTTTAAAGTCCATATCATACCAGAAGTGGTCAAGTCTTTTTTTTTATGTATTTATACCAAAAATTGACCATTTTGGGGCTAGAGAAATTAGAATCTGGATTGTTGTGTAGTTTCATACACTGTCCCCTGAGATTGACTGATCCACTGGTGCTGAAGAACCGATTGTTCTTGTTTCTCAATACTACTTTGAAAGTTTCTATGACGTTTCCTCATAACTCTTTGTTCAAGTGAATGTCTTCAGCTCCATGGTTTCAACAAGATGAACCTCTGGTTGCTCTAGTCGTATTAAACTATTCACAATGCCATGGTTGAGTGATGGTCATATTGGGGAGAACATAGAAGGCGGACACATGGCACACAAGCCAGGCAGAGCTATCTGTCCTCATTTCACGCATTCAATACTCCAAATTGTACTTACAGCAAAGAAATATTTTTGTTATATAAAATAAATAATTTTCATCATGTAATAATTGCAGCTGCAGAACCTCTGAATTTTGTAGTATTTGTGTACATCCCTGGCCTCCATTTCCGACCTTTCCTCTTGAGCAGAGCGGATTTTGTATGCATCTGACTGGAATCATTACAAAAATCAATTAATCACCTATACTCTTTTCATACCGTATGTACAATTTGGATTAATAAATGAATAAAATGAGTGCAAAATTGCACTTTGCCCAATTGTTCCATCTTTCCCACCTTGTATTTCTTTTTCTGCCTCTTAATATTCTCCCAACTAATTGTGCCTCTAATCTGCAACTAGGGTGACCGTAATTGACAGGTGGCTGTATTAATGAGGTGACCATACAATATGTTCAACTATAGTTGCTGTGTCGTGCCGTGTATGTGCCAAGTTTCACACACCATAAAATGCATGACTTTGATCTTGATGAGGAAACATCCACCGGACTATGAACCTACTGACAATGGATCGCTGAAATCTTTACAATTTTAGGGGTTATACACAATGTCAAGGGTGGGAGTGACTCAAGCATTAAAGAATTAAGTAAGGTCGAGTTTGGTGCATTTCTGACAATGTTGTTTTCAAATAATAATAAATTTCACAATTCTACGATATTAAATTAATCACAGTCATGAATGTTATTGATGATAATGGATTAACCATAAGAGAAAATACATGTCCATGTTTTCTTGGGCCTGATCACAGCAGAGTATGTGCTGTGTTCATCGCTTGATAATATTAAACTGTCTTTAAAAGGAATGTATATATAGTTCATTGGGTGACTTAGATTCCTTTATGGGACATAGCAATATGAATTTAACTTATAAACAATCTTTGGCTAAAATATCCCTACAAAATGTCACTGTAGCAATCTTTCGTTTCAAGATTAATATTTTTTAAATACTGAAAATTAACTAAAACATCCTAGTTTAACTACATACATAGAGATCACTCTGAGGCAATTAAAAACCGAACAATAAATTTTCACCTACAAAGATTAAATGTAACTTATCACCAGATGAAAGTCTGTCAAATTGCCATTTTATCTATAAAAAAATGTGTGACAAATATACTGCTGCAATAAAGATTAAGATACTAAGCATAACATTTTAATTTAGGAGTACTTTGAAATCAAAAATTGCGAAACCACTAATTAGCTGCATGTCAGTTAATTAATGAAAACCATTGCACATTCCCTGTAAGCAATAACCATCGCATTATGGAATGAAAGTGAGGCGAGAGCACTGGTGGTGCCATCTTGTGGTGCGACAGTGCAAGTGACCACATTCAAAAGTTGCTTACTGTTGCCTGTTGCATTGAGCAGAGGACGCCCTGGAAAGATCAGAAGAATGACAGCAGTAGACAGGAGAGACAAAGGGTTAAGTTGGTCGACAAAGGGTTAACGAGGTCAACAGGAAGGGAAGGTGAGAGAAGTAGCGAGGGAGAGAAGGAAGTAGAAGTTGTAGAGGACAAAAGAATATAGACCGAGGAAGGGAACATGGGTTATTTGGGAATGGAGGAAGATCAAACAGGTCGTTTTCTTTTCACCAATTTGTAACAACTTGACATTTTTAATGTACAGTTTTCATTTTGCTGAATCTTTTAACATAACGTTTAACTTTCAACATAATAAAAAGTCCATAAAGACTCAGTGCCTGCTTCGCATGCAAAGCCTCCACAATGTAATATTTTTGAAAGCAAAATTTTCAATAAAAAATGCTCCTAGTGCAGTACAAGATATTAAATACAGCATAAATATGTCCACAGTTGCAAACAGAATGTAAAATGTGCAAAATCATGATGTAATATTTATCAGAAAAGATAAATAAGGAAAAAGAGAGTTTATTCCCAAAAATGGTGGTGTCTGCATTAATACAAAGAAAGATAGTAAGACGCAAAAATGGGCCAAGTGGCCCTGAAGTCCTTTGGACTAATACGTCTATATGTGACCCCGGCTGACCAAATGAGTGATAAGTCGGAAAAATTGTAACATTGTTTTCTTACATCCTTGGTAGGGTGCTTTACACGGTTTCAAAAATTATGACTGCTACAAAAATTGGCAAAGTTATGGAGCATTGAACATGGTAGGGGTCAAAAAGTGAAAATGAAGAAAACGGCTGTTGAAGTTTTACATTATATATGCAAATGGTTTGCATGGAAATATTACATGCACAACATTCAAATGTGGCACACAGTATATAATATGTATGTTATGTTGCAATGATACACTGGAAGTACAAATGTGCTGCTACAAAGACTTATCAAGTTATGCTAGATTATGTCTTCATGTGTAAAACTAAGAGGACAGATTATTTGAGAGCAAAAGGTATACTCACTGTTTGACACAGTTTAAAACCTACAGGCAACTGTCCAGTTTAACAGGGGTCTAGTGGCTTAATGCTGTCTGTTGACACAAGCTACTGCCAGTGACCAATTACAGATTAGTCACAGTTTCCATCAAACAATAGCAGGCAGAGAATCTTAGCTCCACAGCTGGGTGTAATACACAACCAGAGCCACCACTGATTCATGGTCAAGTAGATTAGCTCAATGCACCAACTAAAACAATACACAACACTGTGAGTGACAGTGTCCATAGTGAGACCTAAGCAGTGTCCTCATTGCTGAATAGATCAATTAAACCTGCCAAATGGGTGACATTCTGCACAAGTGTTCATTAATCCTTAGTGATTGTTCAGAACACCAGACTGACCTCATATCTAAACAAAGCGAATGTAATAGGTGAAGAACAGGCAGTGTTCAGATAGGGGTATTGGTTGAATTGAATCTCAACACAAAAGGCTTTATTGTACCTTCATCGATTATAAGAAAGCATTTGATTTAGTAGACCAGTCCTCACTGTGGTCTAAGATAATTCCATGCGGTATTAATGGTAATGTGTTGAAAGTTGTATACAACATGTACATAAATGCTAAATCATGTATAAATGAGGGCCAGGCTGTGTCAGCCTTCTTCTCAGGTATGGCAAGGAGAAAACTTGTGTCCTTTGTTATTTGCTATTTACCTGAATAATTTTGAACACTGTTAGTCACAATTATAACGGACTTGACATGGCAGCTGGTTAAATTTACAACCTTAGTGATGATGATGTAGAAAATGTATGTTCTACTATACGCTGATGACACTAGAATGATTCAATCAAATACAGATTTCTTGCTTGTGTATAGTGGAACTATGTCAACTGTTCTAATGGTTGACATTTGGTTGTTTCAGGTGTCAACTATATTGTGAATCTGTAATTATTAGTCTATATTGATACCATTGGTTTACACAGTACCATGTCTACACAAGGCATGGCAAGCATAAACAGAACAGTAGAATGCATTTGATATCAATAAAGTGTAGGAGATTTCACTCTATAGTTGTCCAGAATATTAATTTTCTATGTTTGTCACCTACAGGTGACAGAATATTAATTTTCTATGTTTGTCACCTACAGGTTTCTACATATAATACATCTTTAACCAATAGACACCACAGTCACACCATTTTATAATAATTAAATGAACATCAAAATAAACACAACTTGCAATTATAGAAAATCAATAGTTTTGAAGATATACAGTTTAAATGTTTTAGGCAACTGTTCAGTCTAACAGGAGTCAAGTGTGTCTACTCTGCCTGGACCCTGTGACCAATTAAAAATTAGTCAAGGTCTCAATGGAACAATAGCACTAGGCTGCAGAGTTTAGTCATGCTGCTGGCTTTCTGGCACAATAAAAAAAATCTACTGTTGGGGATGGTCTCAAGGGCCCTTCTCAAAACCACATCACTAGATAATGTAAAACTTTTGCACTTTGGGGGTCCCTTAGGTGCCCTTAGAATGATTCAATCAAATACAGATTTCTTGTATATAGTGGCAGCACCCTAAGATACATCTATGCAAAATTAGAAAAAAAGTTGCTGAACAGTTTTTGAAAAAAATAGGCCAAATGTTACATTTTTACCAGTTTTGGGGTCCTTGGAGGCCCTAGGGAGCCTTTAAAATGATTCAATCAAATACAGATCTCGTGCATAGTGGCAGTGTCCTAATATATGTCTATGCAAAATTAGAGAAAAAGTTGCTGAACGGTTTCTGAGATACGGCAGCTAACGGCAGACGCAGAGTGATGGCAATAGTCCCTTGGACCTTCGGCAAAGGACTAAAAAGGGAAAAGATGAAAGGAATGGAGTGCAGGAAAAGGGGAAGTATGGAGGTATACTTAGGAAAGAGGAAGTTGGAAAGGCAGAGGAAGACCTTGTGATGAGGGGAAGAAGAGAAATATTTAAGGACAAATATGTATGGACGGAAAAGGATATATGAACAAGGAACAATTTGAGGAAATACAGATAGGATGGAAGAAGATGGGAGAAGATTTAACATAAAACTAAAATAAGAATAAAAAAATGGATCAAACTCTACCTAACACAATACCAGAAATATTTTTTTCATATTGGTCTAAAAAATTAGTGGGTGAAGTCCGAGCAAAAATATCACTAAAATGCACAAATGTCCATCTACCCTAAAATGGGAAAGTGGAAACGGATGTAATTCTGGTTGGCCTAAGTCGATGACATTGTATGTGATGTAGATACCATTGAATGTTGCCTGCCAGTCGACCGCCACCACACCCATAGTGCCTCCAGTGCGCACTATTGGGATGTCAATAGTGCGTGTCTCTCCACTGTCTGGCTCTTTCAAACTGATGTACTCTGATATGAACCCTGCAACAAACGAAAACACCAACATAGTGAAACTAATTAAGTTGGAGCCTCAACTTGTCATAATAATGACGTCAGATTTCAAATCCTAACTGCATGGGGATAGATTTAAAGAAGTTTGGTAATCCAACCAAAATGTAGGAAAATAGTTCGACATCATACATTCAAAGAGCGGCGCCACATAGTGGATTGCTGCCCAGACACTGTGGATGATTTTCTGCGAAAATGGTAGCAAATGTGGTGGTAATCCAACAGTATTTTTATACTGACAAATCTAGTATTCCATGGCAAATCCAGTGTATTTGGAATAAGAGAATAATGCTAGTGAAGCCCTGCTCAGATGTTAAGTAGTTTTACATGTGCAACAAGAAATTTTTATTCCAAAAACAGTGCTGCCCTAAATGACACCGCTACTTACCAAATGCTCCGTATGGATCATCGGAAGCCTTAATCGTCACAAGTGTTTCTGTCACTTGCCCAAGGATGGCGCCACCTGATGGTGGACCAATCAGACGGACAGTGAATGTTTCTTCAACCTCAGAAAGCCGATCGTCAACGATCTCGATGGGAACTCGTTTCTCTCGTTCACCATTTGCCATCATGACATCCGTTGATGTGACCGTGTAGTCACGGCCGTAGTGCGCCGTTCCATCAACAACCATGAACCGCACTGATACCTGGTGGCAAACACATTTTTTATTCAACTATCTAATACTTGTGTTTCCCCTGAAATCTGGGGTAAAGCAAGCATTGACAATACTGCAAAGGCTGTATGTATGACACCTAAAATTATTCAATTATCTGCTGGTTGAAAACAAATACAATGCAAAAACAAAACAAATGTTTTGGTGCCCAAAACCAAACACTGTCCAACTATGTACAATCATTTGATACTGAAAATAATTTGTGTGTGTTCAAAAATATACAGTGAACAAATATACACTCATTATGGACTGTACACATTCAGACTTGTAAAAACATAAGCTGTCCGAAAACATTCAGCAAACTAGTTGTCCACTTTTATGGTGTCTGAAAACATGGTGTCCATATACATGCTGTCACTATGGCAAATTATCACTTGGCGGATCAGAGGTCAAAGGTCTAGGGAAGTGAATGATACAGAAATAGCTGACTGGGAGGAGATACACTTACAACACTCCAAAGTGAGCCTATTAACAACAGATAATGACAATGTGACTGCACTGACCGTGCCGAAGTGTCCGGCCGTTCTGTTCACACTGACCACCGTGCCATAAAAGCCTTCAGTCACGCTGACCCTCGAGAACGACAGCTCCAGGATGCCGCTCGAGTTGTCATTCTTGGCGATGATGAGCTGGGCGTAAGTCTCAGGGGGGGTCCCTAGACGCGGGGATCCCAGCACTGCAAGAGGAAAATTACGTTAGTTGACGTCACCAATGGTCGCAACAAACTATGGAGAAAATGTACAGAAAGGCACGGCCAGAATTGGCTTTGAAAAGGGTGACGGAGAGGGTTAGACAATTATTTGAATATCAGGACATTATCTTTAGAGTATATTTAATTCAAATTGGGAATAAAAAGTTAATTTCACTTAGTCTTTAAGGTGTGTACGTTGAGCAGGACGACATTGAACCCAGTCAAAAATAGGTTAGATGTTGTTGGGTTCACAGGGAAATAACACAGAAATATTACACGAGTGCATGTGTGTGTGCATGCGCGCTTGGTTTACATTACTGTATATTTGACATAGGTGACAGGGAAGAAAGTGACCGTAGAGAAGGAGGGAGGGAAGATGGGACGGGAGAGGAGAGAAGAAAATGAGATGGGACGAAAGATGAAGGGAGGAAAGGAAGTGAGAGCAAATGTGATAGAAGAGAAGTCGATAAAAGGGACGCTGACAGGAGGAAAGGTGACAAGAGAAAAAGCGACAGGAAAGAATGGATCGGAAGAGAATGTGACAGGAGAGAAGACGACAGAGGGGAAAGATATTTAGCAAAGATAGACTGGAATAACACACTAAAAAATAAGACAGCAACAGAATGCTGGAATATATTAAAGAATGAAATTAAGTGCAGTCGATAAATTTGTACCCTTCAAAAAACAAGGGAAACGGTCCAAAAAGAAACACTTATCGAAAGAAGCCATTAGAAAAATTAAGTATAAACAAATGATGTGGAAGTCATATAGATGTACTAGAAATGATGAAGACTACAACAGTTATAAAGAAGCACTTAACCAAGCTACAGCTGAAATTAGAAATTCAAAGAGAAGCTATGAACAACAATTAGCTAGTAATATAAAACATGACAGCAAGAGTTTTTATGCGTATGTTCGAAGCAAACAGAAAGTTCAAGATAAGGTCGGTCCTCTAGAAGATAGTGCTGGAAATATAATTTCAGAGGGATTCTTAATGGCAGAAGACCTGAATGAGTACTTTAGTTCAGTGTTTACCAGAGAAGAAATTAGTTCACTGCCAGTACCAGAGGCTAAGTTCAAGGGGGCAGATTCAGACTATTTAGAACAATTCATTGTAACCCCGGAAATGGTAGCTAAGAAAATAAGGGCTATGAAGGATAATAAATCACCTGGAGTGGATGGGATTCTGCCCAAACTACTATTGGAAATTGTAGAACAAATTAGCGTACCGCTTGCAACAGTTTTTAATTTGTCATTAGAAGAGGGAGTGGTTCCTTTAGAATGGAAAGAGGCAAACATTATACCGTTATTTAAAAAAGGTTTGAGAAACAAGTCAGAGAACTATAGACCAGTGAGTTTAACATCAGTGATTTGCAAGTTATTAGAAAGACTAATTAAAGATCACATGGTGGATTTTCTTGTTAAAGAAAACTTGATAAACCCATCTCAACATGGTTTTTATAAAGCGAGGTCATGCTTAACAAATATGTTATGTTTTTTTGAAGACATCACTAAGTGGGTAGATGAGGGATCACCAGTAGATATCGTCTACTTAGATTTTCAAAAAGCTTTCGACAAAGTACCACATCAAAGATTACTGCTAAAACTAAAGGCCCATGGCATAGGAAATGGTATAATAAACTGGATAGAATAATGGCTGATTGACAGAAGACAACGTGTGTTGTTGATGGGGAGGCTTCAAACTGGAAATCGGTATTGAGTGGGGTACCACAGGGATCAGTATTAGGACCTATATTATTCTTAATATATATCAACGATTTGGATGATGAAATAACAAGCAAGGTGTTGAAATTTGCGGATGATACAAAAGTGTTTAGAAGGATTAAAAGTGATGGAGATAGACAGCATTTACAAGATGATCTTGACAGGTTGATCAAATGGTCTGAAAAGTGGCAAATGCTGTTCAATTTTGGGAAATGTAAATGCCTCCACACAGGACATGGGAACGAAGAGGTAGAATATACAAATGGGGGGTACTGTACTAAGTACTACTCTAAAAGAAAAGGACTTAGGGTTAACCATTAGTGCTGATATGAAGGTTTCAGAGCAGTGTGGAATTGCAGCTTCAAACGGAAATCAAATCCTTGGATTAATTAGGCGAAACTTAACATATAAGGAAAAAGAGCTAATAATACCGCTGTACAAAACAATAGTTAGGCCTCATTTAGAATATTGTATTCAAGCGTGGAGGCCATATTGCAGGAAGGACATAGATATGCTAGAAAGAGTGCAGAGGAGAGCAACTAAAATGATACCAAAACTGAGGGATCTTAGTTATGAAATACGCCTACAAAAATGTGGTTTAACAACACTAGAGACCAGGAGATTGAGAGGAGATCACATAGAAGTGTTTAAAATATTGAATGGTTATGAAAATATTGATAGAAATTTTTTTTTTCAGTTAAGAAAGATAGAAGGACTAGAGGACAAGAAGTTATATTAGTAAAGGAGCAGAGTAGATTAGATATAAGAAAGTTTTCATTTTCACAAAGGACTGTAAATGAATGGAACAGATTATCTGCTGATTGTGTGGGTGCTAGTAGCGTGAATGTTTAAAAATAAAATCGACACATACCTCAGACGGGCGTGATACACATAGACAAAAGGGTCGGACTCTCGATAAGCAAAAGGGCTTCCTTGTCCACCTGCCACCTAGAGTTAATTCTCTGGGTGGCAATCTTGTTAAATCTTGTTAAATTAGGCAATTGCCTGTGTCTTTCGGAAGAGACTAAAACCTGTTGATCCCTTCTTTCTGGCGTCTATGCCAAGGGAAGTAAAAGATCCCACACAGGGTGTAAATGTGTAACCTGCCATGGACTCACAGAATGGTGGTCTCTGTCTCTAACCCACTCGATCTTGCTTCCAGTGGCCGGAGTTGCTTCCCGGTCGGGCGTGTGAGAGATGCCGAGCAGGCAATGTATATACTGTATTGGGTCCTATATGAATGTACATACATACCTCGGTAGGTCTCGATGATGAGGTACACCTCAGTGAGGACCACAAATACTGTCTCATCCTCCTCAGGTTCAAGGTCGTCCATGATTGGCACGGTGAAGTTCATCTGCTTCACTCCCATGCTAAGCACAATGGACCCGGAGGTGCTGTTGAAGTCTGATGCACTCGCCCTATTGGTGCCCTTTGGAAGATGGGGGTGAACTTCACTGGGGGCGAGGGTACGGTAGCCAACTCTGACACTCCCAAAAAACCCCGATCCTCCCTTCCTCTCCACTGTGATCACGGCATCTGGGGTAAAATAACTGAGATGAAGATGTTCGCTGATAGTGATCGAGGAAAAAGGGTAAAGTAATTGACAGAGAAATAAGTAAATAGAATACCAATTATGTTCTGTTATAACTATTCACAGTACTTGTTAATTATATTTAAGTATTTGTAATTTGTTTGACTTGTTTACGTAGTTTAATTTCACTTTAAAATTTGACTCCTTGAGAGCAACTATGAAAGTCAGAGAAATCTACTGATCCTGATTTCTTAGATATCATATTTTTTATTTACTATGCTATTTAGACTCATTTTATGATGTATTTCTTATCAGATTTATGTTAAATAAAATCAGTCTCTGTCTTCTGTTTGGTGACACATGCTATACCCTCACCTGTGTCTGCTTCGTCGATAAGTATTGGGCGGTCGATGGCGGAGATTACAAACACACCGAACGGGTCGTCATTTGCTATAATTGTGAGTCGCGCCCGCAGCAAGGCTCGGTCCCCAAGAGCACCCTGAAATGTGTGAATGACTCACTGCTTATCTGCTGATATCTGTCATGGTGATTACAGTCACAGTAAACTATAGTTACACATTAAATGTGATTATCAAGTACACAGTGTTGTACTGACTCAATGTATGGTAATAATAATGGCGAGTTCTCAGCTGCTACTTAGATGTGGTATCGGACGAACACAGCTAATGACAGACTGATGGAGAATGCTAACATACGTACATACATTATATGTGATTCAGGCATGCACACTTATATAAGCACACATACACACACACATACATACACACGCACATACACACACACGCACAGACACATGCAAACACATAATCATGACATGTGCACACAGACATACACATAATCATGATATATGCACACAGACATACACATACAAACAATGCACAAGCATGGACGCATGCACGCACGCACGCACGCACGCATGCATGCACGCACGCACACATAATCCCAAATGACCAACGCCACTCACTGCGGATGTTTCATTCAGCAGTATTGTTAAATTCTCGTCCACTTCTGGCACTGTGTCGCCGCGGACTTTGATCTTGAGGTCTGCCTCCTGCTGACCGCTGGCAAAGTATACATGTCCAGCCTTCTCCATGAGGTCATCACCCCGGTCAGACAGCACCCTCCACGTAACATTCACTGTGCCTATAGACCCTCCTTCCCTGACGATCTGTAGCGACAGACAGCCAACAACAGGCAATGTGAACACCTGTATATGTACCTCGCTCAATGGTCACCTCGGTAATACAGCCACCTGACAATTAAGGTCGCCATAGGACAGTCCCAAAATAATAATGTTTAAGAATATAAAATTAGTCCTGCTAATAGGGTCACCTTGCTATTCAGGTCACCTTGACCATCTTCTAAGGGTGGCTTTAATATTGAGGTTCCGCTGAACATTTATGTAAAAATACACATGTAGCATCCACCTTCGACGATTATTATTGATAATTATTCACATTTCACTTGTAGTACTTTAGCTGATATTTTATTTATTTATTATTCTTATCTATTAATCATCAATATTATTTTAATGCTTCTAATAATCTAATTATAAATTCCATGTTTTAATTTTATAATGAGCCTGTGAATGTCAATGGCTGCCAGTTTTACGGCGCAAAGAAATACTGTCATATTATTATTATTACATACACCAATTGATACATCGTACATATATAAATATATTGTAGTATGTTTGTGTCAGTTTAGAAAGGTTACACTTGATAGTGACAAAAAACATTTACAAGACATTGGCAAATAATTCAAATTGCTAGCAATGTTTCAGGCTTATTAAACAAAATCTGACAGGCAGGATGGCTTCAACATATTTAGGAACCATGTCATAATATAAATAAAAACAAGGACAGTGTCCCTTTAAGACGTGTACCTTGAATGGGACGACGTTGAACCCAGTGTCGCCCGTCTCATGTGCCTCGACATTGAGCAAGTCCTTGTCAAAGTGAAACACGCCGTACGCATGATCCGACGCCAAAATCGTAACCAGGGCAACTGACCCATTGCCGACCTCTGACCCTCCCGACGGGTTCACGAGCTGAACCGCGAAGAACTTCTCCCCTTCCGGAGTGTCATTGTCTAGAATTGTCACGTTGATGACGGCAAATGTCTGGCCTGGTTCAAAGATGAGCTCGTCAACTCTGGCCTGGGAGAAAGAAGAAAACATTAGAGTCAGTTACTTCATTTAGTAATTCTGCAATTAATACTCTATTAGTGGAATTGATTATACTCTTACCTTATAGTTGCTATTGCAATGCACCAACATTCGGCATCATCTTGATTGAACAGTAATGCATGCATTATTGCTAGTACTTTTCGAAAAGAGGATTTTTTCAATTCTTCTTTCAATTCAGTTCTTAAAGATGGCAAACCTTAGACAGTAAAATAACCTCTAAAACATTAAGCAGATGAAGACTTGTGCATGCATGTGTACATATGTGTGCGTGTGTACGTGCGCGGGTGTGCATACATGGATATGTACATACGTATGTGTGACAGTGTGTGTATATGTGCAGTCACGCGACTCCATGTACATGTACATGTGTGTACATGTATGCATGAGGTACCTACTTCAAAGTCGGGAGGTGTTTTCCCGGAGCTGCGAGCCGTTCCTTCCATAGTCCTCCATTCCACCGACACTCGCTCCAGTGTGCCCTGAGCTCTCACCACAAGGAGGGAGAGAACTCCCACCTCCTCCGCTACCGAGATCTATGAGACAACACAGGGGCAGATGAAACATCTACAAACACAGGACTCAAGGCTCCAGTGTCTTAATGATATCTCACTGGCACAACTCCAGTGGTGTCTTAACATTATCTCCTCTATGCAGTGACACGACTCCATGGTGTCTCACATTGCTCCACCAGTACTCCAACACTACTCCAGTGGTGTCTGACACTGCTTCACCAGTACTCCGACACAGCTCCACCAGTGCTCTGACACTGTTCCAGTGGTGTCTGATATTGCTCCACCA
Organism: Paraescarpia echinospica; assembly: GCA_020002185.1. Taxonomy (NCBI): domain Eukaryota; kingdom Metazoa; phylum Annelida; class Polychaeta; order Sabellida; family Siboglinidae; genus Paraescarpia; species Paraescarpia echinospica. Next base: position 24,114,800 of record CM034541.1, read on the forward strand.
GTGTCACGACACTGCTCCAGTGGTGTCTGACATTGGTCCCCCAGTACCATGACACTGTTCCAGTGGTGTCTGACATTGCTCCACCAGTGCTCTGACACTGCTCCAGTGGTGTCTGACATTGCTCCACCAGTGCTCCAACACTGCTCCAGTGGTGTCTGACACTGCTCCACCAGTACTCCGACACTGCTCCAGTGGTGTCTGACACAGCTCCATTAGTGTCACAACACTGCTCTAGTGGTGTTTGACATTGCTCCATCAGTGTCACGTCACTGCTCTAGTGGTGTTTGACATTGTTCCACCAGTGCCCTGACTCTGCTCCAGTGGTGTCTGACATTGCTCCACCAGTTCTCCAACACTACTCCAGTGGTGTCTGACAGTGCTCCACCAGTGCTCTGACACTGCTCCAGTGTTGCCTGACATTGCTCCACCAGTGTCCCAACACTGCTCCTGTGGTGTCTGCCATTGCTCCACCCACCAGTGTTCCAACACTGCTCCAGTGGTGCTTTGACACTTCTCCAACACTAGTCTATCAGTGTGATGTCTGACACTGCAATGCCCTAACAACAATGCCCCAACAGCAATGCCCTAACAACAATGCCCCAACAGCAATGCCCTAACAACAATGCCCCAACAGCAATGTCCTAACAACAATGCCCCAACAGCAATGCCCTAACAACAATGCCCCAACAGCAATGCCCTAACAACAATGCCCCAACAGCAATGCCCTAACAACAATGCCCCAACGATGTTTAAAATTGTGGCCTGTCACATATTAAAAAAATGTCAATCTTACCTCGACTTGAGATTTTGCAGGCAGCAGCCTTGGGTCATCCTCACTAGATGGCGGTTCTCCAAGGGCAAACTGCAGCAGCCCATTAGGACAGTCGTTCTTTCGCACAATAATCCTGTGCCTGTTGAGCTTCGGATTAACACTTGCCCCGCTTGTGCTTGTCGTTGCGTTCTCACCATCGCTGGTTACCACGGCAACGATGACCACCTCAAACGTTTCGTCTATCTCGGGAATTATGTCATCAATCACTTGCAACCTGAGAATCTGCAAAATGAAAATGATGATGTTGCCATGTCCTCTAGACAAACATTGTTCAAATCTCGATCAGCCAATGGTTCCTTTGTACATTTGCCTTTTTGGGCCAAGTTAATTTTATAGCAACCTTAATAAGGTTGTCTTGTTAAATTTACTTCCCAAGATTTGCAGCCCTTCTTTCTTCATGTAAAATATTAATGTCATGAAACAGCCAGTCCTATATTACGACCACCTTCAAATTGCACCCACCTTTACCCCAATTCCAATACTGATGTCAAAACAGAACAATAAAACACGATGTTCTTGTATTTTATTCACTCTCGCGGTTGCAAGGAAATAAATTATTATTATTATTATAAAACAGATAAAGCCAAGGGATAAAGAAGCATGGTTCTTGCCGCCTTTTTATACCTTCATTCTCTCGCCAGGTTCAAACACCATAACCCCCGTCACATTCTGAAAGTCTGCATTGGCCGGTTCACTCTGCTGCCCGCCAGAGGGCGACACTTGCACGAGCTGCCAGGTGAGTAAAACAGTGGCCGCGTCACCTCGTTGCCTCTCGACTGGGCAGCGGAATACGATATCCTCCATGTCCGCTGTCTCTGGGTCACATGGCCCACTGAAGCCGAACAGTCCATTGGCATTGTCGCTCTTCAGAACTGGAGGAGAAACAAAAGCTTCAACAATAAAACTCTGAAAATAGAATTCAAATACATAATATAATTCTGCCAGTCCTTATTCATTATTGCATACAGATACTCAAATAGGATTACACAGAAAATTTGTGTTTACATTTGAAGTTGATGTTTACTCATACACTTCTCAATTTTTTTTAAATATAAAAAAATCCGGTCGCTCTCTGCTGAATACTTCCCAAACAAGTAGGATTGGTATTGCAACAAATATCACTACCACAAAATTGTATGAAGTAAATGACAGGATAATGCATTCATTGATGGTAGATGGCACCACACATCAGATTTGCGTTATATAAGAGCTATCAATTATTATCATCACCATGTCCGTTTAACAAATGTGATGTCATCTAATTATATAAAAATTCTTATTTTCAAGACTAGTGGCCCGATTAAAATAAATAGCAATTTCATGTAGGATCATCTTGCCCGGCCCTAATCTACAGCAGTTTCAGCTAAACTTCTATAACTAATTCCATTTTACCTGTAAGTGTAGAGGAGTAGTAAAACTCGTCCACTCTAGCGCCCCCCTGTGAGGAGATGAGGCGAACGGAGAAGACCTCGTCACTTTCCTCCTCGGTATCATCGATCGAGTCGATGACAATGGTCTGCTGTGTGTCACCTGTGTCAAAGGTGAGGTAGCCGGATATTGGCTGCAGGTCATGCATCGACGGAGTCTCATACAACTCTCGGATATCTCTGAAACAATATACGTACACATATATTTCTAATACATAGTGTGTGTTTGTGTGTGCATGTGTGCGTGTGCGTGTGTGCGTGTGTGCGTGCATGTGTTTGTGTGATTTGACAAATCAGAAAATTTGTTATAACAATTTCAATTTATCTCACATTCTTTATAACAAATCTGCAACAAACGGTTCAGCTTTTGGTACCATTCTCTTTAATTTCTAACTTTTAATATATTCCAACATCATTTACAAATATCATTTAAACTATGAGGATGAAATTCAACAGTGCATTTAGACCCTCGCTATTAAGGTCACCCATGGGACTGGGCAAAGGTGACCCGAATAGCAACGTGACCATATCAGCGGAACTAATTTCCTATAGTTTGCCGTTATGGAAATACTTTGGGACTGTCCTTAATTGTGAGGTGGCTGCATTACTGAGGTGACCATAAAGCATGGTTCCACTGTATCTCATTGTGCCGTAAAGCCCTACAAGTGTTGACCTGTGGGGTAGTAGACTCACCCCCCGTCCAGCTTCCAGCTGTAGATGCGGACATCCTGCAGGAGGCCCTGGTAGCGCCCCTCATCTCCCTCCATCGCCCCCACCATCAACACCCCATCATCAGCATCCTCAAGCTCAGACACCCCCAGCTGGCTGCAACGCAACAGACACATTTAGTGAGATCTGCGACTGGTCCAGCATAACAATCATTTTTACACATCAATATATACACACATCCAGACACTGGTTGGGCAAACGGAACATACATAATCTATTGTAAAATAATTAATTTACACAAGCATAAATAGACACTAAATAAACTCACTGACCATCTATCAGGATGACTCCTATGAGAGCGACTTTTTTCTAGTCTTAATAGTGGTCTCCCACGTCCAAGTTTTACATTTAATATGACACAATTTCTATTTCACATTGTTATACCGTAATGTACATTCATATTATTACGCCACGTTAAATTTTCTGTAGTGTATGTCTTTGAACATCTATTATTTTTTTCAGAAAACAAAAATATTTGTTTTGAAGGGAACTGAACTGTTTTAGGGGTCTAAATATATACACCCGTTACAGTATATATTTCTATTTCGAGGACGTCACGACACACCTTTTCCCCATGGACTGTCCATCTACGTAGAATGTGATGACGCCGGCGTCGACTGTGACAAGGATGAAGTGCCACGCCAGATCTTGGAAGTTTGTGTTCACAGCACGTGCCGCAACCAGGTTTGTCTAAACAAAATAAGAACAGACTAAATTTAGGCAGCTTGTTTTATAATATGTCATGACAAAACATCCAGTCACTTGTACAATGCACAATGAGTGGATTCAATAAAACATAATGATGACTTGTATTATTGATGCATCACGATAGTCATGATGATAGTGTATTATTAGAAGTATATTATTGACAGTTATCACCGATAGCACTTAACTATTGATAGTGATGATAGCCAATAGCACTGAACTACTGATAGTGATGATAGCCAATAGTACTGAACTACTGATAGTGATGATAGCCAATAGTACTGAACTACTGATAGTGATGATAGCCAATAGTACTGAACTACTGATAGTGATGATAGCCAATAGCACTGAACTATTGATAGTGATGATTTAGGTGACTACTAAATCAGTTGCTAGAACCAGTCAATCAATTTCCAAACGATCTTCAAACAAGTCAATCATGTCTTCCAACTACAAGTGTTCAATATCAAAACAGAGAGAGGAAGACCACACACGAGATGGTTGAGATCAGGGATACAACAGAGAGAGGAAGACCACACACGAGATGGATGAGATCAGGGATACAACAGAGAGAGGAAGACCACACACGAGATGGATGAGATCAGGGATAAAACAGAGAGAGGAAGACCACACACAAGATGGATGAGATCAGAATACAACAGAGAGGAAGACCACACACGAGATGGATGAGATCAGGGATACAACAGAGAGAGGAAGACCACACCCGAGATGGATGAGATCAGGGATAAAACAGAGAGAGGAAGACCACACACGAGATGGATGAGATCAGAATACAACAGAGAGGAAGACCACACATGAGATGGATGAGATCAGGGATACAACAGAGAGAGGAAGACCACACATGAGATGGATGAGATCAGGGATACATCAGAGAGAGGAAGACCACACATGAGATGGATGAGATCAGAATACAACAGAGAGAGGAAGACCACACTCGAGATGGATGAGATCAGGGATACAACAGACAGAGGAAGATCACACATGAGTTGGATGAGATCAGGATACAACAGAGAGGAAGACCACACATGAGGTGGATGAGATCAGGATACAACAGACAGAGGAAGACCACACATGAGATGGATGAGATCAGGATACAACAGAGAGGAAGACCACACATGAGGTGGATGAGATCAGGATACAACAGACAGAGGAAGACCACACATGAGATGGATGAGATCAGGATACAACAGAGAGAGGAAGACCACACATGAGGTGGATGAGATCAGGATACAACAGAGAGAGGAAGACCACACATGAGATGGACGAGATCAGGGATACAACAGAGAGAGGAAGACCACACGAGATGGATGAGATCAGGGATACAACAAAGAGAGGAAGACCACACATGAGATGGATGAGATCAGGAATACAACAGAGAGAGGAAGACCACACATGAGATGGATGAGATCAGGGATACAACGGAGAGAGGAAGACCACACACGAGATGGGTGAGATCAGGGTTACAACAGAGAGAGGAAGACCACACACGAGATGGGTGAGATCAGGGATACAACAGAGAGAGGAAGACCAGACACGAGATGGGTGAGATCAGGGATACAACAGAGAGAGGAAGACCACTCATGAGATGGGTGAGATCAGGGATACAACAGAGAGAGGAAGACCATACACGAGACGGATGAGATCAGGGATACAACAGAGAGAGGAAGACCACACATGAGATGGGTGAGATCAGGGATACAACAGAGAGAGGAAGACCACACACGAGATGGATGAGATCAGGGATACAACAGAGAGAGGAAGACCACACATGAGATGGATGAGATCAGGGATACAACAGAGAAAGGAAGACCACACACGAGATGGATGAGATCAGCGATACAACAGAGAGAGGAAGACCACACATGAGATGATGAAATCAGGGATACAACAGAGAGAGGAAGACCACATGCGATGGATGAGATCAGGGATACAACAAACAGAGGAAGACCACACATGAGATGGATGAGATCAGGGATACAACAGAGAGAGGAAGACCACACATGAGATGGATGAGATCAGGGATACAACAGAGAGGGGAAGACCACATGAGATGATGAGATCAGGGATACAACAGAGAGAGGAAGACCACACATGAGATGATGCGATCAGGGATACAACAGAGAGAGGAAGACCACACGAGATGGATGAGATCAGAATACAACAGAGAGAGGAAGACCACACATGAGATGATGAGATCAGGGATACAACAAAGAGAGGAAGACCACACATGAGATGGATGAGATCAGGGATACAACAGAGAGAGGAAAACCACACAAGATGGATGAGATCAGGGATACAACAGAGAGAGAGAGAGGAAGACCACACATGAGATGGATGAGATTAGGGATACAACAGAGAGGGGAAGACCACATGAGATGATGAGATCAGGGATACAAGAGAGAGGAAGACCAAACATGATGTAGATGAGATCAGGGATACAACAGAGAGAGGGAGACCACACATGAGATGGATGAGATCAGGAATACAACAGAGAGAGAGAGGAAGACCAAACATGAGATGGATGAGATCAGGGATACAACAGAGAGAGGAAGACCACACGAGATGGATGAGATCAGGGATACAACAGAGAGAGGAAGACCACACGAGATGGATGAGATCAGGGATACAACAGAGAGAGGAAGACCACACGAGATGGATGAGATCAGGGATACAACAGAGAGAGGAAGGCCACACATGAGATGGATGATATCAGAATACAACAGAGAGAGGAAGACCACACAAGATGGATGAGATCAGAATACAACAGAGAGAGGAAGACCACACATGAGATGGATGAGATCAGGGATACAACAAAGAGAGGAAGACCACACATGAGATGGATGAGATCAGGGATACAACAGAGAGAAGACCACACGAGATGGATGAGATCAGGATACAACAAAGCTGACAACAGACGAGATGAGAGAAGCCTCAAGAGACTGGACTGGTTGGAGATAACTCATCACAGATGTCACAAAAACTTGCATGACTTACTTGAAGGACAATTACACCATCTTCCAGTAACCTTTTCTCACTACTGGCAAGCCAGTACTTTTGTCTACTATCAAACTCACAGGGTTGGTTATTCTTTTTAAGTATTTTGCATTTGTATTTTTCTCATAATGTTTCATCCACTTTCAGCAACTTCTTCAGACAACTACCACTAGATGCGTAGTGCCGATTATTGGTATAACAAATGAATAATTCGTTGAAAGTTGATTAAATGTCATTAAAAAAAGGCAAACTGGCTGTGCCCAACAGTCTGCATCAACCTGTCTGATAACCCTCTTCCCACACTTACGGGGTTATTTGTTGCCGAGTAGCGAAACTCAATGGTTGCGCTGTAGAAGTTCTCCATATCGACTGTCCTAATCTTGAGTGCATAGTAGTGCCTCGTACCATCTGCAGATGTCTTCGCCAGAATGTATCCGTCGACATTTGGCTCTGGCCTGACCCACGCACTTACACTGAACCCGTCCTGTATCTCTGCACTGTGCATGTGGTACTGCGATGACACATTCACATAACAACCTGCAACAAAGTCAACGGACAGATTCAACAGTGCATCGTTCAGAAATGTAAATGATGATATCGTCTATCATGGGTATGGAACTAAGACGAGAACAAACATGCTGAAGGTATACTGCCACCAAATTGTGTTTAATATTCCTGAAACAGTCTCTGAATTTTTCTTCCACAAAATATAAACATAAAAATGTTATAAACAGCTCAATGCACAATATAACAGATGCCATGTTTTTTTTCTGCAAACGGAAAAACATATTTCCATTAAGTTAACAGCTAGACTAGGTCAGGGGGATATTTTCCAAGTGCCTAGATTTTTATAGTGTTGCAAATAAATTATGTGGCTTCATTATATTTCATATAATGTAAGTATATATTATATTCCATATCATATCAGGGAGTATAACATTATTTAATGTTCTTCCCTTGTTGTGCTCATTATGTTATTACATAGGATTTGTCTTAATTTGATTTGTATTGTATGTATTGTATTGTAATGAGTTACAATAAATTTGATTTGAAATTTGAATTTAATATGAATATCTAGGGATGACTACATTTAACAGAAATATTACTGACAGAAAAACAACAGGAGAGGATTCAGGTTTGCAAAAACAGCTGGGTCTGAAGAACTGTGGGAGTGAAAAGAAGTGATAAGTGAAGAACGGAGGAATTGAGGGTGGAGGCTGGAGTAAAAGAAAGCCTTAAGAAGAAGCTGGTGAGGAGATGACTGAAGTGGGCTGGGCGTGTGGAGAGAATGGGAGGAGAACGACTGGCAAAGAAAGCAGATGCCCAGAGAGTGGAGGGGAAAAGGAGGCGAGGAAGACCTACACTGCGATGGGAGGATTGTGTAGAGACTTGGAAGGATTGGGAGAGGAGTGGAGAATGAGAGCAAAAGATAGAGGGGAATGGAGGGAGTTGGTGGAGAACGTAGCGAGGGAAACAAAAAAAGATAACTGAAATCACGGGGCGGAATCATACCCAGCCTCACCCCTGTCAATAGGGAAACAAGAGGAGAACAACAAGTTATTCTCCTAGACTTTAGTATTAACTGTACCTTCACAGCCATCAAACTGTAGCACTGTAGTGCCTGTCTTCGGTCTCCTTGACGACGGCACTTCTGTCACATTGGGTGGAACCGTTCCAAGAAACAGCAGGTCCAGCAAGATGTTCCCCTTTCCCGAAATAGGATAGGAGAAGACTTCCCAGGCAACCTGTGAAGTTAGAAAAAAACAGTACGCCACATTGTACATCCTCATCAGTTGTCCGGGCACCTAATGTTGCGAATCTGTTTGATTTTCATAATCGATCATCGGCTTAGCCAAAGTGATCGATCATCAATTTATTTTTCAGAAATTATACAAAAGTAAAATGTTCCAATGTAATCGATTGTGAGTTTGATGTATTAAAAATATGCAAGAAACCAAAAAGACTACTTTATTGTGTTCACATTATTTTGTTAGTATAATTCAAACTGTTCATATATTCTGTGATTAGTTTTGAAAGGGGAAATCACTTCATAAGTGTTAAACTTCTGCTTTCGCCTTTTCTACAATATATTGTGAATTAAATTAAAACATAAAATCATGTATGTATTATAATACTATTGTGGAAATAAAATGTATTATTTTCATTATAATATTATAATCAGTTTGTGTATGACAATTCTAATAAAAGTTTGATCACCAGGTGGCAGTACTAGTGCGACACATCAGTGGAAGGTGATGTAAAGATGCGACATATAAAACATATTTAATTTTGCCAGAAGAAAATGTATGCACAGGTTTTGGCCATTTAGTTATCTTATATATTTCACTCAAACCAAATTTGTTTACTATTAATCAGTTACAATTGTGTGTGATCCTTTTAATATATAAAAATGGGCCAAGTGGCCCTGAAGTCCTTTGGACTAATACGTCTATATGTGACCCCGGCTGACCAAATGAGTGATAAGTCGGAAAAATTGTAACATTGTTTTCTTACATCCTTGTAAAGGTTTGGTAGGGTGCTTTACACGGTTTCAAAAATTATGACTGCTACAAAAATTGGCAAAGTTATGGAGCATTGAACATGGTAGGGGTCAAAAAGTGAAAATGAAGAAAACGGCTGTTGAAGTTTTACATTATGTATGCAAATGGATCGCATGGAAATATTACATGCACAACATTCAAATGTGGCATACAGTATGTAATATGTATGTTATGTTGCAATGATACACTGGAAGTACAAATGTGCTGCTACAAAGACTTATCAAGTTATGCCAGATTATGTCTTTATGTGTAAAACTAAGAGGACAGATTATTTGAGAGCAAAAGGTAGACTCACTGTTTGACACAGTTTAAAACCTACAGGCAACTGTCCAGTTTAACAGGGGTCTAGTGGCTTAATGCTGTCTGTTGACACAAGCTACTGCCAGTGACCAATTACAGATTAGTCACAGCTTCCATCAAACAATAGCAGGCAGAGAATCTTAGCTCCACAGCTGGGTGTAATACACAACCATAGCCACCACTGATTCATGGTCAAGTAGATTAGCTCAATGCACCAACTAAAACAATACACAACACTGTGAGTGACAGTGTCCAGAGTGAGGCCTAAGCAGTGTCCTCATTGCTGAATAGATCAATTAAACCTGCCAAGTGGGTGACATTCTGCACAAGTGTTCATTAATCCTTAGTGATTGTTCAGAACACCAGACTGACCACATACCTAAACAAAGCGAATAGGGGTATTGATTGAATTGTATTTGTCTCAACGGAAAAGCCTTTATTGTGCCTTCATCGATTATAAGAAAGCATTTGATTTAGTAGACCGGTCCTCCCTGTGGTCTAAGATAATTTCATACGGTATTAATGGTAATGTGTTGAAAGTTGTATACAACATATACAAAAATGCTAAATCATGTATAAATCAGGGCCAGGCTGTGTCAGCCTTGTTCTCATGTGATGTAGAGGTATGGCAAGGAGAAAACTTGTGTCCTTTGTTATTTGCTATTTACCTGAATAATTTTGAACACTGTTAGTCACAATTATAACGGAATTGACATGGCAGCTGGTGAAATTTACAACAACCTTAGTGATGATGATGTAGAAAATGTATGTTCTACTATATGCTGATGACACTAGAATGATTCAATCAAATACAGATTTCTTGCTTGTGTATAGCGGAACTATGTCAACTCTTCTAATGGTTGACATTTGGTTGTTTCAGGTGTCATCTATATTGTGAATCTGTAATTATTAGTCTATATTGATACAATTGATTTACACAGTACCATGTCTACACAAGGCATGGCAAGCGTAAACAGAACAGTAGAATGCATTTGATATCAATAAAGTGTAGGATATTTCACTCTATAGTTGTCCAGAATATTAATTTTCTATGTTTGTCACCTACAAGTGACATAATATTAATTTTCTGTTTGTCACCTACAAGTGACATAATATTAATTTTCTATGTTTGTCACCTACAGGTTTCTACAAACAATACATCTTTAACCAACAGACACCACAGTCACACCATTTTATAACAATTAAATGAACATAAAAATAAACACAACTTGCAATTATAGAAAATCAATAGTTTTGAAGATACAGTTTAAAAGTGTTAGGCAACTGTTCAGTCTAACAGGAGACAAGACACCACAGTCACACCATTTTATAATAATTAAATGAACAACAAAATAAACACAACTTGCAAATATAGAAAATCAAAAGTTTTGAAGATACAGTTTAAAAGTGTTAGGCAACTGTTCAGTCTAACAGGGATCAAGTGTGTCTACTCTGCCTGGGTGCTGTGACCAATGAAAGATTAGTCAAGGTTTCAATGGACTAGGCTGTAGAGATTAGTCACAGCTGTTGACTTTGTGGCACAATACACAACATCTACTGTTGGGGGTGGTCTCAAGGGCCCTTCTCAAAACCACATCACTAGATAATGTAAAACTTTTGCACTTTTGCACCCTTACAATGATTCAATCAAATACAGATTTCTTGTACATAGTGGCAGCACCCTAAGATACATCTATGCAAAATTACAAAAAAAGTTGCTGAAAGTTTTTAAAAAAATAGGCAAAATGTTACATTTTCAAAAGTTTTGAGGTCCTTGGAGGCCCTAGGGAGCCCTTCAAATGATTCAATCAAATACAGATTTCTCGTGCATAGTGGCAGTGCCCTAAGATAAGCCTATGCAAAATTAGAGAAAAAGTTGCTGAACGGTTTCTGAGATACAGCAGCTAACGGCGGACGCAGAGTGATGGCAATAGTCCCTTGGACCTTCAGCCAAAGGACTAAAAACTAAGTAACATCGTAACTTTGCAGTAATTAGTAACACATTGTAGCTATCCATGGACATCATATAATCTCTTACATATAGACGCAGCTTTAACCAGGAAATATTAATAGGTGAAATTTTTATTGACTGACGCCGTTGTAACTCAGCTAGTTGCATTACATAAGAACTTGACCATCTAGACACCCACTTTGACTGTCTCGTAGGTTCCCTGTTTCCTCTGCACGGTCAGTTTGGCCTGTTTCATTCCTTCTTCTCCTTGCTTCACATCTTCTGCAATCTGCAGCTCTCGTGATGTGTCGGTGAATGAGAACACGCCAAAAGGGTCATCATTCTGTAGCACGCGAACTGTGACCTCTAAGTTCGAGTCCGCCAAGAATGGCCTTTCACCACTAGGGCCACCACCTGTGTGAATCACGATCCTGCATCGTTAAACTTAAGATGGTTACAATGAAATGAAAGTAATTTAAGAACAAATTTCTGGGGTTGAAGGCTACATCGGCTGGGCTTTGACAAGCTATAACCAATACCAATACTTTCAAACACTTAAACAAGTGTATGCACTTTTTATTAAACTGACTACGATATTATTTAAATTATTCACACGTTACAAATTTGGACATTAAAGAACCAGATATGCAATGGGCTAAACCAGTTGAGGAAATGGTTTTACGGGTAAAAATGCAACGTAGCGTATTCTGATGCTAGTATAGACACTTACCCGTTACACCTTGAAGGTGCAATTTAAATGTTTCGATGTATTCGGGTAAACCATCAGCAATGGGAGTGAGAACAATGAATGCTGAGTCTTCAAGGTCGTTGAAGGTCACAATACCACGTTTTTCAGGAAAATCCAATGCCACAAGAACTTCCTCGCCAAGAAACGTCCAAGAAACATTGACAACACTGAAGTGTCCTCGCTCTCTCATAATTCTGAAAAAGTAACAAAATCAAGGTTAAATCCATCTACTAGGACACATAATTTGCCAATATTCTGTAAAAATTTTCATTTAAGAAAATTATAAAAAATTGACGAAGATTTTCCATCAATTAATACAACTATTAACGTTTCGGTAACCATTGGTTATCTTATTCAGAAACTGAATTCTGGGACTTAGTTCAGAAGTAACAGATGGATTAATCTCCAGATCAGAAAGACAACACCTGTTAAATCAACATGACACGTGCATAATTTCAGAGATTTTAATTTCACTGCAAAACGTACTCGATCTTGGTCGGTATTCCTTCCCTCAGATCATACATGGATGGTGATGCAAAACTAAATATCCCATTCGCATCGTCATTAGCCTCGATAACAATCGTGGCTCTCGGCGTCCCATATACGGATACGTCACCTGGTGGAAAGAATTGACATGATTTGTTCCTTTATTTTCACACACAAAATGCACAGTAAATGTTACAAAACGTTCAGAATTCAGCGAAGACCTGAATGCCTATCTATAGTATTTACATTACATAATGACATATTTATTACACATTAACAGGAATGCTTCTCCAACAATCACTTTATATTTTAACGGATACAGCTTCAACCAATCCAAAAATAATAACTAATATTCATAAATAAATGATAGCCATGTATCTAATCACACAATGTCAGTTTATAATGTTCATAATTAACGGGTCTTGCTATTTAACACTAACAACTTCCAGAAGTAGCGTCCATAGACATTAATATCGGTGCTAGGTGAAATGAAAAACAGTTGCTAACAGAAAACGAAACAAAAAGAGAAAATGGGGTTGGATAGGGTACTCACTGAGGAAACAAGCAACAAACATCACATGACAATCGCTCCCATGGAACCCCCAAGGGAGGAGAAGAAAAAGACCCAGAACTATCTGGCAGAGACAAGGAAAATGAAAGGAAGACCACGAGTGCAACTGGACAAAATTTGAGAAAATGTCCACAAACAGACAACTACATGAGGGGGACTGGCTCCCGTTGAGCAAACAAACCCAAGTAACCAATGTGCTAATTTTACCTTCTGCATTGAAGAGTTCCAAGTAGAATGTTTCGTCAGTTTCGGGTGTGTCATCCTCCAGCGTGTATACTTTAACCATCTTCTCTCGCTCCCCAACATCAAACACGAGTGGCGTCTTCATGATGTCCACGTAGTCGCGACTCGCTTCCGTCGCAGTGCCATCTACAGTGTGGTACATCACCATCGCAACGGTGTCCACATCACCGTCACGTACCACGATGAATGTCTGAAAACCAGACTCTGTGACCTTCTTGACTGAAGGTTCTGGGGGAAAGAAGATTAGGCTGATAAAGGGGCCTTCTCATAATAAAACCTTTATTTATATACTAAAAAAAGTTAAAGTTGTTATATGCAGATATAATTTCACATTGTTCAGTTTCATAGCAAGCACCCAAAACATAAGTAATGACTGCCATGCCTGTATCATTAATGAACTTAACATCATGTAAGAACTGCTAGAAATTGTCAACCAAGGAGAAGCATGCCTTTATAAGTAGTTTTACTTCTGTTTCTCCCTTCAAACTGTTCACCAATATGCTTTGAATATTTTATTTGTACATCTAATTTGTTTGATTTGTTTGAATAAACGCTTTTGACTTCAAAATTACCAGAGTTATGAAAATTCACTGTGTGTGAATATGTGCATGCATGAGTGCGTGTATGTGTGCACACATCACTGTTGGCGTACATCTGTGCACACATCACTGTGGGCATACATCTGTACATGCCTCTGCTTGCGTGCATGAGTGTTTATGTGCATTTCACAAAAGCTATTGAGTAACTCTGTAACATCATTCAGTTTCAAACGGTTGTACACCTGAAGCGTACCTTTAAAATATATCGCGTCGTCATTCTTAACGATAACAATGGTGGCGTTGTAGTGTTGTCCCAGCACAGCCGCATTTGTGGGTCGGATCAAGGTCACCGTGAAATATTCATCTCCTTCTGGCAACTGCATCGTAATCATTTACAATAGACAATACATTAAACATGTATATATATATGCGATTAATGTGAATCAGAACGTAAATGCAATCATGTAAACACAAAAAGGTGAAATAAATATGTAGGTTAATGTTATTAGACAATAAATATACATTTAAGTAAGCAAATGACAATAAATATTTATTATTCATAATCTTTCTGGTTAATTGCTGTTTCAGATATATACATTGGAACCTCCTTTTTAAGGTCACCCAAGTGACTGGGTCAAAGTGATCTGAATTGTGAGGTGACCTTATTAGTGAGACTAATTTCCTATACCCCCGGTACTTTAGTTACAAAAATAATTTGGAACTGTCCCAGAGTGACCTTAATTGTGAAGTGGCTGTATTACCGAGGTAACTGTAATGCAAGGTTCTACCGTCTATATATATATTATATATATATGTATACATTGTAGCAATATGACCACGTACCTCATCGGGGAGAGCTGTGATGTGAATTGTCTGTTCTCCAATACCGTGGTTAAAAGTCAGCGAGCCATTCAGTGGGGACAGATCAACATTTGATTCCTGATCAACAATAAACCACTCAACACTCGCAACACCAAACCTTCCCATCGATCGGAGGACTGGAAGGGCTGCAACACTGGTGTTGGACCCCTTCGACTCATCTGTGGTAGGGAAAGTAAAAGAACAAGTTAATTGATTCAATTATTAGCTTACAGCCATGAAAGTAAAAGGACCTGTAAAGGTGAGTTCTTACAAAGCGTAATATACAGTCCTTAGGACCATACTCAAAGTGCTTTACTGGCAGACCTGTTCAATCAAACACCATATCGACTTCTTTTGGATGTTTTCCTCCAAGTAGCAAAGCATCTTCACAAGTTAGAAGGGAATTACTTTGAATCGCAATTCAGTAAGATTCAATCATCTGCATTTATTGCATTCAAATATGTGGGGAGACCATTTGCTGTTACAGCCATTTGAGAACAAAGCAGCACCACCTAGTGAGCAGGGCGAACACGTCTTACCTACAAAGACGGTGAGGTTCGGTGAAAATTCAAACATCCCATATGGATCATCATTGGTTAAGACAGTGATGTTAATCGTGTTGAAACGACCAATCGTAGCAGTCTTCTTGCCAAAACTTTTCAACTTCAGCTGAAATGTCTCGTTTAACTGAAACCAAATATGACAGGCTCAGATCAGACAGAAGCACAACAATACAACAATACAACAATACAACAATACAACAATACACTACCATGCGACAAAATGATTTGGCACAGTTTCTTTATTTAGTAAGAAACATCAACTGGCAAGGAAGCCAGTGGTCTATTGTGTCCAAAAAAGATTGTGTCTGTCAAATATCTGTAAATTCTGTTTTTAAGCAACTCACGACTAAATAAAAGTTCTTATATAGCGTGGTATCCAGTCCTCGGGACTGCTCAAAGTGCTTTACACTTTATTCCCTGGCAGACCTGTTCAATCAAACACCATCTCGACTTTTCTGGGAAACATTCAACCATGCTGCAATTAATGCACAAAGACTATTTGTACATAAACATCCACAACTGTCAATAGCCAGGTACTCATTCGTACCAAGGTTTGAAATGGTAACACAGGATTTGAAGTTGGGTTCTCTCGAGTGAGAATGTGATGCTTTAGCCACTGTACCTTTGCTATACAGGTAGGTATCTCAGAGTAATCCAGTTGTTCAGGAAGCACAAAGCTTCCATTCAAGTACATTTATAACTACATTAGTGAACCACAATGCTAGACAGCTGTACTAAATCCATAGAATTGTCTTTACATAAGCACATAAACTGAGTTTATTGAAAAGGAAATTATTGGCCATCTGCACATTTTGTTGATGTTTATAAACAGTGTTAAGCAACTGATCCCTGATATTAAAGTATTAATATTAATACATTGTGTACATTTGATTAACTTCATTAACACTTTCTATCACATAGGTAAAGCTCTCAATAAGCCAAAGGCTTCCTTGTCCACTTGCTATATGCCGTTAATTCTCTGGCTGGCAATCTTGTTAAATCTTGTTAAGTCTAGAAGCCATTGTAGATGTTCCTTCTCACCGACACCATAGTACAGCATACCAAAAATCTCCTTAAACCTCATCTATTTAAGCTTCCTTACTTCCAAAGATCTCATAAAACTCATATATTTAAGCTTGTTTAGTTCCACTGAGAAATGGGACACTTTTTTAATATGAACATGTACTTAAGGTATTTATGATATGCTTGAATCATTTGTTAATTTTAATCTGTTATATTTATTTGAATATTTCTAGTGTTTTTATGATGGCATGTGCATCTTACATGTTTAGGCACCTGTAAATGGGATGGTCTCTGATGCGGGACGCTACCAATTTTTGTAGTACGGTGGAACCTCACTGTTAAGACCATCCTCGCGACTGAACAAGTGACCTGACTGGCAAGGTGACCGTATTTGTAGTTCTAATTTCCTATACTTACTGGTACAGAATTAATGTGGGACAGCGATCGTAATTGCGAGGTGGCTGTATTACTGAGGTGACCACAAAGTGAGGTATGACTGTAGTAATAATAACAAGGCATACCTCTGGGACACCGTCCCCCTTGGCTAGGATGTTCACCATCTTCTCGATCTCTCCCGGCTCAAATCTCACTTCATTGGTCGCTCCGTAGAACTCCACCTCTCCATTAGGCTCGACGACATACTGCACGGACCTAGCTACTAGGGCACCCCCTGTACGCATGATTCTAAGCTGAATGGTGTCACCCTCTTCCTGCAAGGGTGGAACGTCACAGATGGGGTAAATTCTGAGTTAACAATGTTCATATTCGAACTTAAATTCTAGGAAGATAGGGATAGGCGACCAAATGCGTAGTGATTTCTATGATGGATGGATGGACGGATGCATGGACGGATGCATGTATGTATTGTGTGTGTGTATTGTATGTATTGTGTGTATTGCGTGTACTGTGTGTATTGTATGTATGGTATGTACTGCGTGTACTATGTGTATTGCGTGTATGGTGTGTACTATGTGTATGGTGTATACTGTATGTACTGTGTGTACTTATTATTATTGTATGTATGTATGTATGCATGGACGGATGCATGCATGGATGGATGGGTGTGTGGATGGATGGTTGATGGGTGGATGGGTGGGTGGGTGGATGCGTGGATGGATGGATGGATGGATGCATGCATGGATGGATGGTGGATGGATGGGTGGATGGATGGTGGATAAATGGGTGGATGGATGGTGGATGGATGGGTGGATGGATGCATGGATGGATGCATGGTTGGATGGATGTATGGACGGATGGTTGGATGGATGCATGGATGTATGGATGGTTGGATGGATGGATGGATGGATGCATGGTGGGTGGGTGGATGGTTGGTTGGATGGATGCATGGATGGATTGGATGTATGGATGGTTGGATGGATAGATGCATGGATGGATGTATGGATGGTTGGATGGATGCATGGTTGGTTGGATGGATGGTTGGATGGATGCATGGATGGATGCATGGATGGATGGATGGTGGGTGGGTGGATGGATGGTTGGATGGATGCATGGATGGTTGGTTGGATGTATGGATGGTTGCATGGATGGATGGATAGATGCATGGATGGATGTATGGATGGTTGGTTGGATGGATGGATGGATGCATGTACCTTCTCCTCCTAGCTGATTTGCACCTCGGGTACCTAACTTTCAGGAGTTCATTTACGACCCCTAACACCCCTCATATATATATACTGAAGAATTGCAAAAAACATCAAAATCTTTACAATTATTATTACAACACAGAATTATATTGAAACTAGTGGAAAACATAGGAAGCATGGACACTGCAATTAAAACATGAAATACTGGGAATCAGGAAGACTGGGCACGATGTGTCTGTTCAGTACCTTCACAACATACAATGTCTTCGCCTCATCACCAAACTGGAAGACACCCCCCGCATTGTCATTCTCTAAGATAACGACCTTCATCTCGGTTGCAGAAGGATCTAGCCACTGCGTTTTGATTGGTTCAACTTTTGTGAGAATGACTGTCAGCTCTTCATCCGTTTCCGGTAGATCATCTGGGAGAATGTCGACGATGATTGCCCCAGCTGATTGGCCTGAAATAAAACATGTCGCCATGACAATCATGCAGTCTGACACCCCTCATTACTCTATAACCAACAGCTAGAGCTATAAAGTAGCAGGCATAACTACATTACTTTGTTTCAATAAATTAATACAACCATTGCCACTATTAAATAATATTTTGGTCAACTGTAACATAAAATAGGTGTAAAAATAAACCTGATATTTAAATGTTAGAAATGCATGTGCAACAGCAGAGTCGCTGCATTAAATAGAATCCTGTGAAATACACTCAAAATATACTAAAAATAAAAACCTATGAAGGAGGAGGTTCACCTGAAAGAAGTTTTAAGAAGAATCTGGTGATCAGTCGACTCAATATCATAAAGAACATTTAGCAAAATATCCGTTAACGACAGGCATCGCGTGCCCCTCACACCAAAGATCGACTCGTATTAGCATCCATTGCGAAGGCTGTGTGGATCAGCCTATTTTATCACGATGGGGAGATCCACTTTTAATAATAAACAAATACTAAAATTATTCGCTACAAGTTATAATTCAATATTATTTGTTGTGTAGATCATATTTGTTTGCAATTCGGAACCACATGTCGAAATTTCTTGCACACGTGTCGAATAAAACATCAGCAACTTAACTGACGACACGCGTAGCAAGCGGCAATGAACTACTGAAGCTGTGCTAAGCGCCGATAGTCAGGGAAAATTTGCAAATCTTTCACGTTTTAAGTGTCGGCACAGTCACAAATTAAATGTAATCTTCACAAAACAACATGTGTTTGATTCCAAATTTAATGCTAAATCTGATATGAATAGTGAAGTTGTTAGTAAAAGATGACAGCTATGCATAGGATTGTTACATGTGTATGTAGCCGGTATAATTTTCTTCTTTCGGATTAGTGCTTATCACTGATCAGTTGAATATGACTCATATTGATGAGGCGCGAGGTCTGTGAAAAAGCATGATTTTCGACCTGATCAGAACGCGCGAGGCGCTCGATGCCAGCGTAACAACATAGCATCTTAGCACAGGCAGCATGTCGCCACAGCATGTAGACCATGGATTCATGGGTTGTTTTGGAAGCCTACTGAACTAATAGTTTTTGAGTTATCACAACAAAATTTCACACATGAACAGACAACATATTGGCATTTGTATTGGTAGAATTTTTTTTCAATGCATGTAATAGCAAGATCTGGAGTACAAATTGAAATACGGTCAATTTCAAGAAAAATTGCGTGCCCTCGCCTATATTATGGAAGAAATGGAAGGGTAACGGCAGCGAAGAGAGTAGAAGTCCTCAGATTGGAGGGTAGAAGAACGGCGGGTACACCAAGATGCGAGAATTGTGTGATGAGAGATTTGATGCAACTGGGAGGGAGTAGAGAATGAGAGCAAGACATAGAGGGAATGGCGAGGGATTATATTGAGGCCAGCCTCGCCAATGACCATAGGGAGAAAGAGGAGAACCACATAGAATGTAGAAACAAGCGCTGCGGTATATAAGCCACACCTGAGGTCATTGCTACAATGCCAGATGTCGGTGTCACATCCGATTCTGTCACATGATCCCGGTTGGGTCCAGACCCTCTGAGGGCCCAATGCACCGTCACTTCACCATTGGTCCCTACCCTCTGTAGTGGCAGTGTGACCTGTACAACCACAGACCATCACTCACACTGTCATGACGTTATTGTTTTATTTATTCATCATTATTATGCATTTGTAATCTATCCAGGTTAAAAAGCTGCTTAAAGTCAAATGTACTTACAAGATGATACCGAGTTAATTTAAAATAAAACGTGTTTAACAGACAGGTTAACAGTATTAGTTAAATAAATAAGTTACATATAAAAGTTAAATCAAAATACTAAATGAGTTAAATAATATTTCATAAATAAATTAAATAAGTCAAATACATTTTCTGGAGAGCATTCAGTCACGTTGCAGTTATTAGTTCACAAACATAATATCTGTAGACAGTTACTCATACATACAGCTATGCATACAAGTAATACAACTGAGAACCAAGGTAATACGTACAGAGTGAGAAACCTGCTTCAAAATTACAGCAAGTGGATTTGAACTTCGGACATCTTAATTGTTAGTCCACTGTTCTACTTACTATGCTACTGAACCCCACCAAACATATTCACATTTTTAACATAAAGATTCAGTAGATCATTTGTTCCCTATATTTACCCGTTGGGTCAGTTTTTCTCGGCCGTCTGGCTCGGACACTTGGAGGTCGTCCATCGTCGCAAACCCCACCACCCCATTGGCGACCTCTGACGTGACATCAAGCTCCAATAACACATCCGACCCCAGCACGGGGGAGTTGAAGGGGCCAAGACTGTCACCTGGGGGGTATAAAGCTTACGATAATCAAACTAGAATGTTTTGATTCGCTACCATACACACATGGTTTACATCTCGCGTACCAGACTTTCAGGGTTCATCTACTACCCCAGAAAGAGTTTTTACCCCACTATTACCCTACGTAGATCATTATCGTTGTTGAGCATGTTTTCTACAATTGCACTAAAGTTACGTAAAACATTCCCTGCCATCCTTGCGAACATAGCACAATCTGGCACATACTGACCTGATAAGTGGATGATTGAATAATAATGAATGACTTCTTTAGCGCCAACATCCTTGGAAAATTTAAGCTCAGTGGCACAATAAATCACAGAAAAGCGGTTAACAGTGCGAGCAATTGTACCTATAATAACTACATTCGGTAATTCAAACTGTAATGCTTGTTTTCTACAATTGTACCTATAATAACTACATTCGGTAATTCAAACTGTAATGCTTGTTTTCTACAATTGTACCTATAATAACTACATTCGGTAATTCAAACTGTAATACTTGTTTTCTACAATTGTACCTATAATAACTACATTCGGTAATTCAAACTGTAATGCTTGTTTTCTACAATTGTACCTATAATAACTACATTCGGTAATTCAAACTGTAATGCTTGTTTTCTACAACTGTACCTATAATAACTACATTCGGTAATTCAAACTGTAATGCTTGTTTTCTACAATTGTACCTATAATAACTACATTCGGTAATTCAAACTGTAATGCTTGTTTTCTACAATTGTACCTATAATAACTACATTCGGTAATTCAAACTGTAATGCTTGTTTTCTACAATTGTACCTATAATAACTACATTCGGTAATTCAAACTGTAATGCTTGTTTTCTACAATTGTACCTATAATAACTACATTCGGTAATTCAAACTGTAATGCTTGTTTTCTACAATTGTACCTATAATAACTACATTCGGTAATTCAAACTGTAATGCTTGTTTTCTACAATTGTACCTATAATAACTACATTCGGTAATTCAAACTGTAATGCTTGTTTTCTACAATTGTACCTATAATAACTACATTCGGTAATTCAAACTGTAATGCTTGTTTTCTACAATTGTACCTATACATTGTACCTATAATAACTACATTCGGTAATTCAAACTGTAATGCTTGTTTTCTACAATTGTACCTATAATAACTACATTCGGTAATTCAAACTGTAATGCTTGTTTTCTACAATTGTACCTATAATAACTACATTCGGTAATTCAAACTGTAATGCTTGTTTTCTACAATTGTACCTATAATAACTACATTCGGTAATTCAAACTGTAATGCT
Source organism: Paraescarpia echinospica (assembly GCA_020002185.1). NCBI lineage: Eukaryota > Metazoa > Annelida > Polychaeta > Sabellida > Siboglinidae > Paraescarpia > Paraescarpia echinospica. The sequence continues at coordinate 24,137,080 of CM034541.1, forward strand.
TGTTTTCTACAATTGTACCTATAATAACTACATTCGGTAATTCAAACTGTAATACTTGTTTTCTACAATTGTACCTATAATAACTACATTCGGTAATTCAAACTGTAATGCTTGTTTTCTACAATTGTACCTATAATAACTACATTCGGTAATTCAAACTGTAATGCTTGTTTTCTACAATTGTACCTATAATAACTACATTCGGTAATTCAAACTGTAATGCTTGTTTTCTACAATTGTACCTATAATAACTACATTCGGTAATTCAAACTGTAATGCTTGTTTTCTACAATTGTACCTATAATAACTACATTCGGTAATTCAAACTGTAATGCTTGTTTTCTACAATTGTACCTATAATAACTACATTCGGTAATTCAAACTGTAATGCTTGTTTTCTACAATTGTACCTATAATAACTACATTCGGTAATTCAAACTGTAATGCTTGTTTTCTACAATTGTACCTATAATAACTACATTCGGTAATTCAAACTGTAATGCTTGTTTTCTACAATTGTTCTGTGACTTCTACAATAGATCCAATTTACACAATTATTTCGCGGAACCTGCCCCTAAGGACTAAGGTTAAGTGGTGGACCTGCCTCCCTTCTAGAAGATGGCTATTTTTGCTAGTAGTCATAATATACATACTAAACATTAAAGGGACGTAGTCTGTTTGCCTGCCCGGAATTAGCGGGACTAGTAATTTGCAAAAGGAAATCTGCTGTACTGAATGTGGGAAAGTTGAACATCAAAGGGTATATCAGTTAACTCTGCCCGATTCGGCCATACTGCCAATAAAGTTTGTTTTGAAACTGGATGTTCTGTCTACTATTTGAGCATATACCCGACCGTTGTTACAGGCTTACTAAACACTATTTGAGCATGCACCCGACCGTTGTTACAGGCTTACTAAACACTATTTGAGCATGTACCCGACCGTTGTTATAGGCTTACTAAACACTATTTGAGCATGCACCCGACCGTTGTTACAGGCTTACTAAACACTATTTGAGCATGCACCCGACCGTTGTTACAGGCTTACTAAACACTATTTGAGCATGTACCCGACCGTTGTTACAGGCTTACTAAACACTATTTGAGCATGTACCCGACCGTTGTTACAGGCTTACTAAACACTATTTGAGCATGTACCCGACCGTTGTTACAGGCTTACTAAACATTATTTGAGCATGTACCCGACCGTTGTTACAGGCTTACTAAACACTATTTGAGCATGTACCCGACCGTTGTTACAGGCTTACTAAACACTATTTGAGCATGTACCCGACCGTTGTTACAGGCTTACTAAACACTATTTGAGCATGTACCCGACCGTTGTTACAGGCTTACTAAACACTGTTTGAGCATGTACCCGACCGTTGTTACAGGCTTACTAAACACTGTTTGAGCATGTACCCGACCGTTGTTACAGGCTTACTAAACACTATTTGAGCATGTACCCGACCGTTGTTACAGGCTTACTAAACATTATTTGAGCATGTACCCGACCATTGTTACAGGCTTACTAAACACTATTTGAGCATGTACCCGACCGTTGTTACAGGCTTACTAAACATTATTTGAGCATGTACCCGACCGTTGTTACAGGCTTACTAAACACTATTTGAGCATGTACCCGACCGTTGTTACAGGCTTACTAAACACTATTTGAGCATGTACCCGACCGTTGTTACAGGCTTACTAAACACTATTTGAGCATGTACCCGACCGTTGTTACAGGCTTACTAAACACTATTTGAGCATGTACCCGACCGTTGTTACAGGCTTACTAAACACTATTTGAGCATGTACCCGACCGTTGTTACAGGCTTACTAAACACTATTTGAGCATGTACCCGACCGTTGTTACAGGCTTACTAAACACTATTTGAGCATGTACCCGACCGTTGTTACAGGCTTACTAAACACTATTTGAGCATGTACCCGACCGTTGTTACAGGCTTACTAAACACTATTTGAGCATGTACCCGACCGTTGTTACAGGCTTACTAAACACTATTTGAGCATGTACCCGACCGTTGTTACAGGCTTACTAAACACTATTTGAGCATGTACCCGACCGTTGTTACAGGCTTACTAAACACTATTTGAGCATGTACCCGACCGTTGTTACAGGCTTACTAAACACTATTTGAGCATGTACCCGACCGTTGTTACAGGCTTACTAAACACTATTTGAGCATGTACCCGACCATTGTTACAGGCTTACTAAACACTATTTGAGCATGTACCCGGCCGTTGCTACAGGCTTACTAAACACTATTTGAGCATGCACCCGGCCATTGCTACAGGCTTACTAAACACTATTTGAGCATGCACCCGGCCGTTGCTACAGGCTTACTAAACACAATGTGGCAGGCAATATACCTTCAATAAAGTTGGCATAATCTTAAGAACATTATATTAATACATGAAAAACTAGGAAGAGACTACCTCCTTAGAATACATGTATAATATAACAGCTACAATTAAAATCTGATCACGGAATTAGATATTGCGCTGATAATAAAATACCTGTATCATGAACACACCTACAAACATTTAAAAATTAAAAAAATTATTTATCAAAGAACACTAATTTCTCACCTCCGATAAGTTTCACAGAGTTCAGCTCGATCAGGAAGTAACCTCCGACCTTTAGAAACGCCTCGTCTCTGATCGTCACATCAAAACTGATGCCGGACTGTGCAGCTGGTATTGTTACCATGGTCGGCATCTTGGCCATGAGAATGTCTGGAAAACATTTGCTTATGTCAGTATTGAATGTTATTATTAATCACACTTCCTTGCTGACTAAATACATCACTTCACTAGATCAATGTTGTCTGACATTTCACTTTCAATAACCCACTTCACTGTCTCTAAGTCACTTTCCCATTCCATCTTCTCATTACTGCCATGTCACATTATCCCACTTCACCATTTCATGAGTGACTTCACCATTTGTCTTTCATTACTGCCATGTCACTTCATTATTCCACTTCACCATTTCATGAGTAACTTCACCATTTCATGAGTGACTTCACCATTTGTCTTCTCATTACTGCCATGTCACTTCATTGTCCCCCTTCACCATTTCATGAGTCACTTCACCATTTCATGAATCACTTCACCGTTTCTGTCTTCTCATTATTGCCATGTCACTTCATTATCCCAGTTCACCATTTCATGAGTCACTTCACCATTCCATGAGTCACTTCACCATTTCCATCATTTTCTGTCACTTCACCATATGCCACTGCATCACCTCTATGGTACATCACCACTTTCATGAACCCTACATCTCATTTCACTATTTCTACATGTCACTTCACAAGCTCTGTGACATTTCATCACCTCCATATCACCTCGCCATACACCCACTACACTACTTAGCACATCATCTTCAACGAATAACCTCTCACACCTCTCCGTGTCAGACGTCTGTCTTCAAAAACAATGTCACCTACTGGTCCTTGTGTCATAGCAGGTGCCACAGTTCTACTTTTGTCACATGGATTTCTGTGTTAATATGGCACGTTGTTATTAAAGGTAAGTTCTTATACAGCAAAGTATCCAGTCGTTAGAACTGCTCAAAGTGCTTTACACTTTACTCCCTGGCAGATCTGTTCAATCAAACACCATCTCGACTTCTCCAGGAAGCATTCAGCCACACTGTAATTAATGCACGAAGACTAATCGTACACAAATATGCACCACTGTCTATAGCCAGGTACTTATTCATACAGCTGAGTGAACTGGAGCAACGTAGAGTGAACGAACTTCCCCAAGGTTCGACACAGCAGCACATGATTCGAGCTCGCATTCTTTCAATTGAGAGTGCGAAGCTCTAGCACTGCATTACAGCACTCCATTCCACTTACATATATTCCTGATACCAACCAGGTGTGCTTGATGCAGCCTTTCTCTTCTCAAAGTACGTAATGTTGACCTCGACCTGTATCACCCCTAGAGTGCCCCCATTCCGACGCAGGGTCAAGGACAACTTGCGGGGTGAGGACATCTGAAACAGACAACATACCTTGCACAAGAACCCTTGCAACAGTCCAACAAGTCACCAGTAGTGGCGACACAGAATTGAACTTCATTTATAACAGTTTAAATTATTCTTATTATTAATAGTATTTTTAATGCATTACTTCTTTATTTTATTTTCCTATTCTACACTATTTTATGTATTTTAATACATTGTGAAGTGCCACAAACAAATTCGGATCTGGCGCTGAATCAAATAAATAATATTATTATGACATTATTATCATAACTTAACTGCCCATGTTTCAAAAGGAGACGGTCCTTTCCCTGATTGATCAAGGAAGTGTTTTTAGAGTCTGTTACTATGTACCAATCTAACCTCACCTCATTAGACAAGCACATCATCCTGGAAAATGAAGAACTCGAGACTGTGAAAGTTCTACTTCCTAGGCAGCATAGTACCTTCTACAGAGAGGGACATTGACAGGACTCAGAAACAACATATTTTCAAACAGGAATCTCAATAAGAATGGAAGTCAGACTATATGGGGCCCTTATACTGCGTATAGCAATCTTTGGTCCAGAAACCTGGACACTACGATCACAAGAGACTCAATCTCTTGAAGATTTTAAGACGCATTGCAAGTGGGCTATCAGATTTGAATTACTAGGGCAGATAGATCACAAAAAAGCCAGATCAGAGATGAGACATTCACCCCTGAATCCATCTCAGATGTCATCAGACATAGAAGACTCCGATGGTTTGGACATGTCTGCCGTAGGCCAAACGAAAACCTCATAAAAATAGCTTCTATGGAAGACTTGAAAGGACACAGAAAACGAGGAAGGCCACGGAAGAGGTGGAGTGACCAAGTTAGACAGGACACTGGACTCCCGCTTTTAACAGCAGAGCAGTGTGCATAGTGGGATGCATGCATCCAGGAGGATAGTAGGGCTCAAGTTGGCCTAGGCATTTAAGCCAAGTAAGTCAAGTAAGCCAAGTAAGCCAAGTAAGTCAAGTAAGTCAAGTAAGTCAGTCTAACTATATATCTTTAAGCCAAGTAAGTCAAGTAACTCAGTCTAACTATAATTAAGCTAGTATATATATATATGTGTGTACGTTAATGTATTATTATATATTTATCCAAACAAATATAATGTAATGGATATATAATGTATTAATTGTAAATATATTGTACGGTAATATATTGTAATTATATATGTGAAAACAGATTGAGATCTGTCTGGATAAATACAATTTAGAAACATCATTATATATAATGACCATATTTTCATTTTTGTGGCGAATAAATATTTACAAACAGTGCATTACAGTATAAAATGATTTTGTTTATATTACTTCGTGAAAACATAAACAAAAAAAGTGTATAGAAAATCAAAGGTTTGCATGCTGTCAGGATTGAACCGGCGTCGCCCGATTGTAAAATAAACGACAAGTAACCAACGCCTACCCACTGAGCTAGCGGGACCAACGGAAACTCTCTGACCGATTTTAGTTGTTATGATAAATTGTACAACTCCTTCATATATCGATATTCTAGTGATATTATAAGATTATACACATTACTTTATGTAGCTGGATACAATATATGTTTGCTATGTATGTTTATTGGTGTAGATTATCTCCCGTTGTTTGCATTCGATATAATTATTCTGAAAACGAGTCCAAGCTCGGCGAAACCTAGTTGACTTGTAGGCCCATTCGCATTCGTTGTTTTGGATAAAATTCGATTCATGTGGAACCGTAAGATAACTGCTTGTTCCTCTATGATGACTAGTGTTTGTATTACGTCGGAATATTGCACAATAACTCGTTCTGACGCTCGTTTCGACCCAAAAGCTATCCTTGTAAACATGCTCTGAATGCATGGAAAGGGTCGGCCTGATGCGAGTGCATGTCATAAGTGACATCACGATACCACATGATCGCCTAGCTCATTAAAATTTCATTTTCCGCGGGAATCACTTCACAGATGGCTTAAAATCGAATTTATGCTACAAATGTATTTTTCTGTATTTGTTTAATGTTGTCAAATGTTACATACAATGTTAAACTTTGTGTACACATGGAAAAAGGATTTTAGCTAATGCCTTATTTTTATTTCCTTTAATTAAATTTAAATTAAAAACCAGGAAAATAAATATTTTGCATATTCTATATATACGTATATTGTGTGAACTTTCACAGTATTACTCACCGTGATGAGCATTTGGTCTCCGTGATCTCCCAATTCGACGACTCCATGAGCCTCATCGTTGTCCTCAATAACCAAGTCCCCCGCTAGAACACCCTCCACTTTAGCGCCCCCTGTGGCCGTCTCTGGCAACAGTCGCAGCTGGAAACGTTCAACGGCCTCCGGGACAGCATCCGTCACAATATTCAACGTAATTACCTTTTCTCGCTCATCGTTCACAAACTCCACCATCCCCCTGGTGGGCGTGATATCATAAACAATGGGGTCAGACGAGAAGTTCCGCAGCAACTCCCAATCGACAGACACGGTACCGTAATGGCCACCGCTGCGAATCACGACAAAGTTTACGTTAAACATCTTGTCTTCGTTCACTCGAACAAATGGCAGGGTGCTGCCACCTTCAGCCTGCAGACTCAAGACCCCGTTGTAGTCGTCGTTTGCGCCAATGATCACCGTGGTGATGGCTGGACTCGCTAGAACGACGTCTCCATTCGGTTCCATCAGTTGTATCTGAAAGCTTTCAGCAATTTCTGGGGTGGTGTCGCTAAAAATCTGAACCGTAAACGTTGTACGCATCGAGCCTGGAGTGAATGCAATGCTGCCATTGTTGCAGTAGTAATCCTCGTTCAAGATGGCCGTCCCGCGCACGCAGTAGTAGTTCGCTGTCGCCACCTTGTTGGTCTGACCAATCACAGAGAGGCCGTCTTTACTCAGGCCACGATAAACCGTGATCTTTAGCAAGCTCGTGGTGGCGCCCTCATTTGTGTGGTATTCCGCCTAAAATGTAGAACCGCATATTGTCATTATGATTCTGACAATAGGACATTTTCTGTTTATAGACATCAGTTCATTTCCAAGTTGTGAACATTTTTAGAAAGTAGCACCGTCTAAACTAAAATTCACCATTATTAATTCATCACTACCTTTATGAAAAGTAATTAAAGTTGCATTCTGAGTTTGAGTTCTTTTAAGTAACATGTTCAGTAATTCAACATGCTCCACAATTATATCACTTTCTTAAACTTTTTCACGATATGCAATTTTAAGGTAAACCGGTGCAAGAGACCAAAACTATATCCGTGTGTCAGATGTTTATTGTTCCACTGTCCGGGCAAGGCAACCAGTAATTTAATAAAAACATGTTTTATTGAATAATATATCAAATTTCAAAGTGACATATATGTTAGTAATTTAAGCATGATAAAAACTAAATATTGTTCATGTTGTACACATTTTCTTAAAACAAGTTAGAAATGGTAGTTTAACTCAGAATGAAACAATAATTCACATCCAACCTTGGTAAAGTAACGTATTATTATGACTAGAGTAACATTACTGATGCAGTAATAGGTACAATAATAGAAGCAAAATTACTAGTAACTTATACCCTGCAATGCACCCCATCCCTTACCTTCTCAAATCTGATAGGCGCATCATTCTGCCGGACAATGACAATAGCCTCACTTCTGCTTTCATTCAGTTTCGGTCGATTGCCGCTTGTACTGACACTGCTGCCACCTGTCACTGCTGTCAGCCTCACTTTGAACTTCTCGTCATTCTCAGGAATCTGACACGACAATCACCAGTGCATCAAGCAACTAGGTTTAATAGTTTACACTTTCTACAACCTGTTTGTCTGAGTCTGTTGGTTTTAGGGTTGAGTTTACATTTTAAGGTTAGGTTGAAGGTACTTATGATACCATTGGCATCAGGTGTTTACATGCATTTGTACGTGGGGTGTAACAAATAGCCATCACCCATTCCATTAGGGGGTATGTACAAATTACATATGCAAGGAGGGAGGATATCTACAAAGTGTGTATGCAAGGAGGGAAGATATCTACAAATTGTGTATGCAAGGAGGTAGGATATCTACAAATTATGTATGCAAGATGGGAGGATATATACAAATTGTGTATGCAAGGAAGGAGGATATCTACAAATTATGTATGCAAGGAGGGAGGATATCTACAAATTATGTATGCTAGGAGGGAGGATATCTACACATTTTGTATGCTAGGAGGGAGAATATCTACAAATTACATATGCAAGGAGGGAGGATATCTACAAATTATGTATGTTAGGAGGTAGAATATCTACCAATTATGTATGCTAGGAGGGAGGAGGATATCTACAAATTGTGTATGCAAGGAGGGAGGAGGATATCTACAAATTACATATGCAAGGAGGGAGGATATCTACAAATTATGTATGCTAGGAGGAGGATATTTACAAATTATATATGCAAGGAGGTAGGAGGATATCTACAAATTACATATACAAGGAGGTAGGATATCTACACATTGTGTATGCTAGGAGGGAGGATATCTACAAATTGTGTATGCTAAGAGGGAGGAGGATATCTACAGATTGTGTATGCTAGGAGGGAGGAGGATATCTACAAATTGTGTATGCTAAGAGGGAGGAGGATATCTACAAATTGTGTATGCTAGGAGGGAGGAGGATATCTACAAATTGTGTATGCTAGAAGGGAGGAGGATATCTACAAACTGTGTATGCTAGGAGGGAGGATGATATCTACAAATTGTGTATGCTAGGAGGGAAGAGGATATATACAAACTGTGTATGCTAGGAGGGAGGATATCTACAAATTGTGTATGCTAGGAGGGAGGAGGATATCTACAAATTGTGTATTCTAGGAGGGAGGAGAGGAACAGTGATTGTGTACTACTGCAAAACCCTCCTCTGAATGCAGTACGCATGCAGCAACAGGGGGGTTGGATAACCTGTGTGCTTAAGTGATAGAGGAGGGGTAATTTTCCCATTATTGTATCTGTATACTTTGTAGATGATCACCTAGTATAATCACTAGTCAAACTATACACCAGTAAATATCCAACCAACTACTTTAGCTGTCTTGCATTCTGAGCGTGTACTGACTTCCAAAGCCACAACCAATACCCGCTGAATTCAACTGACATGTTGTATTCAACTGACGTGTTGTATTCAACTGACGTGTTGTATTCAACTGACGTGTTGTATTCAACTGACGTGTATGTGAGAACATCACCCACCACTGTAACGTTTTCCCAGTGGTACAAACCACCACCTAACCATTTGTAATGCTTTACATTTTTTGGGGACTTTGTTAATTTATGTGACCACCCCTAGTGTTAGAAAAATTATTTTAAAACTATCCAGGGAGACCATAATTGCAAGGTGGCTGTATCACCAAGGTGATGATCCTGTGAGATTCCACTGTACTCCAACGGAGACAGGGTCAATTTAAGTATTTGCTTTAAGTCAAGTACAAGCACTTTGAAACATAATCTTACCAAGTACAATTCCAAATTAGGTCAATTACAGGTACATTTTAGTCATAGTGATCAACAATAATCCAGACTAGTCAGCTGCCAATTATTAACTTTAATACAATACTAACTAAATATAATCCAGATAGGAATTAAATGTTGTGCATCACACAGAGAGACTAGTAAAGAAGAATAATTGCCTTGCTAAATATTGATGTGATGTACTTAAAAAGTACTTGATATTTTGGAAAGTACAACTGCTCATGTACAAGTACCAAAGTACAACTCAAAGTACTGAAAAATCTACTCAAGTACAAGTTCAAGTACACATACTTTATCCTCAGGCTCTTAGCCAGAAATCATTTTTGGCAATTTTGAATTAACCAAAATGGTGCCTGTTAGCATATGAACGGCTTGCGTGGAAGCCATTCACGTCAATCACAGCCAATATTGGCCAGTTTAGTTCTTTTCAATGACAAACCAGTGTCATTTGAGCCATTTATTTAATTAACACTGATCCATTTAATGTGTTTCACTACCAATTGTGTCAATGATACTCATTAATATAGGTCCCTAGACTTGGAACTATTAGTTAATCTAGTGGCCAGCTGGCCCCATCTACATTCCACCAGTCATATCAGTTGTAATTACCCATCTTGGCCAGTCATCTGCCAGTCTTGGAGACAGCAGATGGGTCTCTGGCTAAGCCCCTGTCGACTCCACCCTTGTTCATTAAAGATAACTAACCTGGTCAGCCACAACGGTGAGTTCAAGTCGCTTTGACGCCTGACCACTGGCGAAGACGACGGTGCCGCTGGAGGGAATGAGATCCTTCTCATGCCCTGTGTCACCCACGCTTACCACCTCAAACAAACGCAGGAAATAAAGTCACAAAGAAAGTTACGGAAAAGTCACAACAAATTAAGTCACATGGAAACGGCTTGGGAAAAGGTCACAAGAAAACATCGCAGTGGAAAATCTCAAGTGGAAAGTCATAAGGGAAAGTCACAGAAGATAAAATCACAGGGAAAAGTCACTGGAACACTCACAAGAAAATGTCACTTTACACACAATGAATTGTCTGTGACTTTTGGAAACATGCAAATACTGGTTCGCGGGTATACCACTGTATTGCACAGCTCAAGCAGTGAAAGTTGGTGATGTACTCACTTCATACGACACTGTGATCATGTCAAAGGTTCCTCGCATCCGCTGGACACTTAAGTACACGGAACTGTTCACAGCCAGCTCATCCGCAGTTGTCATAGCAACCTAAAATGCAAAAAAGATTTCATATCTGTATGTGTTGCACACCCAGGCCCATAGGCTGGGGGTGTGATGGATGCATATGCAATCCACCCCCCACTCCCCCCACCCCCACTGAGGCAAGATTTCCCCTTGGGGGAATAGCACTGTTTTGAAGGAAGTACCCGTGCTTGAATTAAAATTGTGACGTAAGTTTTACTTTTGTAAAGACATCCAACGACTGGGAAAATCTCCAACACTACCCTCCCTCAACTAGGAAAATTGCCAACATAACCCTCCTTTGACCAGGAAAATCTCCAACACTACCCTCCCTCAACCAGGAAAATCTCCAACACTACCCTCCCTCGACCAGTAAAAATTTCCAACGCTACCCTCTCGACTGGGAAAATCTCCAATATTATTCTCCCTTGACTGAGAAAATCTCCAACACTACCCTCCTCGACCAGGAAAATCTCCAACACTACCCTCTCAACTGGGAAAATCTCCAATACTATCCTCCCTCAACTAAAAAATCTAACACTACCCTCCTTCAACTGGGAAACTTTCCAATACTATGCTCCCTCGACTGGGAAAATATCTAATACTACCCTCCTTCAACTGGGAAAATCAAGGGATGGCTCACAGTGATAAATGTTCCAAGCAGAAAAAATGCACGCCTAAAAATCTACCCTGCTACGGGCCTGTGTTCTCAACTGTCATTCACATGGTGCACACATTCTAGCGGGGTGTCTAGCAGTTACAGCACGTTCATACAGTCGATTGAGCGAACCAGGATTTGAGTCCCATTACTGTTGTTTCAAGACTTGGACATTTCCGTTCACGGTACTTTGCCATTGTCTTTCAGAGGAGACGGTATAATCCATTATGCTATCTGACATTTAATAATAATAAGTTATGTAGCGTTTAAATCCTCATGTACTTGAACTCAAAACGCAAGTCATCACAGGAATGCCATGGATTTAAGGTGGAAATGCAATTTAGATTAAATGCCTTCAGTTTTCTTGCGTTTTTTTCAGAATGAGGCTACAGTTTCTGGTGATTTATGCCTGGGGAAATAAATGACCCCAAATGACAGTAAACAGTACAATACAGCCCTCAGTGAGATAGGTAATTTATATAATAATAATTATTATTATAAGGTAATTTATTGTGTACCTAAATCCTTAGAAGCTCAGCGGTGCATCAAAACAGCAGGGTCAGTCAATCTCAAAAATCTATAAGCAGTATTAATGTTGTCAACAGATGGATGGATATGTCAGGGAGCTATGGTGGATATGCAAGGTTATAAGGGTAAGTTTTTATAGGATGATGGAACTGAGTAATATTTCCACCTGATCTAACACTAACAGGGAGCAAAGACTCAGTGCAAGAATAGAGAGTGTCGTAATTCTAGCATTGGTATTAACCTTAGGAACAAAAAGTAAATCAGAAGTAGATGACCGAAGCTGGATACGTTCCCTAGCAGGACTAATTAATTAATATAAATATGAAGAACTAAAACAAAGATACGTACCGATGAAAAACCAAATATGCCAAATGCGTCGTCATTTGCAACAATGACGACAGTGGCCATATCTGGCATCCCAACAACGCCGTGACCATTGGTGACAAGCAGTTGTATGGGAAACGCTTTATCATCTTCAGGGATGTCATCATCACGCACGGAGAATGTCACCGTCTCAATCATCACTTCCATGCCTGCGGGAAACACATACGGCTGGGACGTCCCGATGAAGTCCTGGCCACCATGCTCCATCGATGACAGGATCTGAAGGACAAAGTGATGTCACAGCATTAACCCTCATGTCACAGCATTAAGCCTCATAACTTTCTAATGATGTGCACTCTGATTCCCAAAATGGCTCGAATACATTCACTGAGATAGTTCTCATATGGCATTAACTCAAAACATTCCAATATAAAGCCAAAATCGATCAATGATCGATTTCTAACAAGATTTAACAAGATTGCCATCCAAAGCTACAAGCTCCAGACAGCATTTCAACAAGGAAGCCTTTGGCTTATCGAGAGTCCAACAAATGTCCACCTATGTATAGTTTATACTAATTATAGGTGGCCACTCTAGCTAAAACAAGTTTGGTCGCTAGGTGGCGGTACCCATGGGTAGCTGATACACACATACGATGTTTGACAAAAATGTACGCACCTGTTTGTAACAATCATAAGAAATTTATCGAATTGCCCCGTGATGTTTACATTTGATGTATCGCGCTTTCCAAAATGTCAGGTTTCCGAATATGTCATAAGCATAGCAGTTTTGAACAATGTCAATGTCTCAATGGCCTTTTTCAAGAAACCAGAATAGGCTTTGGTCATTTGTTAATAATTTTTCATATTAATTAATTGTTTATATATAATCAAAACAATTATCAATTGTAATCGATGATCAGAAGTATGAATCAACCAATAATTGTTGACAACATTTATTAATTAGAAGAACTCTATTTACACAACTGTTTTTTTTGTTTGAAGCCATACAGGTGCATAACATTCATCAATATGCTAAATGTTGCCCACTCAGAAATGCCATACAAACTTGACTGTTCCGTATTTCCATTAAAACAAGTGGAATAAACGATGCAGCAAACCTTCTATAGATTTTTTTAAATGACCACCATGTTTTATTTTCTTACTTCCACAGATGTCTGTGAATACCATCCTGCAGAGCAAAGTAGAAGACATTTGTAATTGATTACTAGAATATCTCCCTGAATTATTAATAAATTAACAACAGCTACTAGATTCATCAATGACTGGATGAGTCGTTCCAACCCTGACCCGGCTGAGATCTAACACACTTGTCTGAAACAAACACACCTGTTCATGAATTCAGAAATTGCACTTGGTATAACTAATATGGAGCAGCCTGGAGTCCTGCCCAAGGGATCCCGGGAATCAGCAGGAATAACATGCATCCCAGTAATTACCTGATGCTTCCACTGTGCCCCTTTAATTACCTGGCTGCCTAAATTATTAATTAGCACATTCCACCTTCTGCCACCTTCTGCAGTGGTGGCTTTGATTGAGAGTGAGGCAGCTTGTATTATTCATGTTTTGTCTGCATAAAAGGTACACAATCAGACAGTAATATGAGGTTACAAAACAAACTATGAACTAATACACTGATCGCCCAAATGTGTTTGAATAGACTGGCCACTTTAACTGAACTCAGAATCAATTTATTTGACCTATAAATACGATACATATACAATGAATAACGTAAGTAATAGATGAGGTCGGGAGACTCCCATTAAGATATATAATATCGCTAGCACAGGAGCCACCCCATAAATATAAACAACAATAACATTTACATGTCACAAATCAGAATAGCATATGCCTTGTTTTACAGTTGCTAATTACTCAGTGTATCAACATACATACATAATACAAGGACTGATTATCTGTACTCTTATACATTTCAATAGGTATTACGAATGACAAATAAAGCAATTATGAAATACGACAACTGGATTCATAATTTAAAATAAAAACGTTTTTTGTGTATGTTAAAAAAAAACACACAGACTATGGGTGTAAATTGTATTAATGATAATAGCTGGTGTATTGTTAAAGGGAATAAAAACACCTATTGCTTGAATTCATGTTATATTATTACATCCTGCTAGATATGTCCATGTCCACCAAGCCAAAAAAATCAAAAAATTAAATGAATTAGAAATTCCACATTTTATGCTGTGCATCCGGACATTTTCGAATATGCATATTTTTGGCACGTTTTTCGGGATGCCGAGATGTGACATCACTTATGACTCAAACTCGCATCAGGCCGACCCTTTCCATGCATTCAGAGCATGTTTACAAGTATAGCTTTTGGGTCGAAACGAGCGTCAGAATGAGTTATTGTGCAATATTCCGATGTAATACAAACACTAGTCATCATAGAGGAACAAGCAAGTCGACTAGGTTTTGCCGAGCTTCGGCTCGTTTTTAGAATAATTATATCGAATGCAACCAACGGGAGATAATCTACACCAATAAACATACATAGCAAACATATATTGTATCCAGCTACAGAAAGTAATGTGTATAATCTCATAATATCACTAGAATATCGATATGATCGAAGAGTTGTACAATTTATCATAACAACTTAAATCAGTCAGTGAATTTCTGTCGATGTCGCTAGCTCATTTGGTAGACGCGTTGGTTTCTTGTCATTTATTTTACAATTGGGCGACGCCGGTTCAATCCTGACACCAAACCTTTGATTTTCTTGACACTTTTTTGTTTATGTTTTCACAAAGTAATATAAACCAAATCATTTTTATACTATGATGCACTGTTTGTAAAAAAAAAAAAAAAAAATGTTTTAATTATTTATTTGCCACAATAATGAAAATATGGTAATTATATATAATGATGTTTCTAAATTTTATTTATCCAGACAGATCATAATTTGTTTTCACATATATTATTATAATATATATATACAATTAATAAATTATATATCCATTATATAATATTTGTTTGGATACGGATACATGGAATGACACAGCCGGGACGGCATGGCGTATTTCAATGGTGACAGTGACCATGAAAGTGACTTCGATGGATGTTAATGTTTTCATGTTTTGATCTTTGTTTCTGAACACTTTATGGACAGTTTCACAGTCACAGGTTTTTATGTGTTATGTAATGATTTGTTTTGCACCAGTGGCAATTGTAATACAATGTTTTATTGATGCATCCGACTTTGTTTTTTCAGTAAGTTTTTCACTTATTATAAACATTACTACTGACAACCCATTGAGCCAACTTTTAAAATTTGTTCGACAAATTACTGAATTTAAAGCCGCACCCCAACTTTGCTGTCATCATCGTCAATTAGGCAACACATTACTGTAACTGAAGCCACGGTTACAATTACAGGATTTACGGTACACGTTTTGTTGCATTTCTGCAAGTTTATCTTCTAAAGTTCTATATTTTGATAACAAATGTGTTTCTGTATGTGGTTGAGATGGGGGTGGGTGGTAATGCGGGTATGAGCGGGGGTGGGTGGTAATGCGGGTATGAGCGGTACTGCAATTAGATACAGTACAATCTGTCACTCAATAGATAGTCTTCAAACATGTGTGAGAAACTGGTACCAGACAGGCTATTTCACACGGCTTAGTAATATGTAGGCCCTACATATAACATTTGTTTCACGGGATATAGGGCCATTCAGCCACTCAAAAAATAGTTATTACCAGGGTAGTAAACGAGGTAACCATGGTGAAGTTACAAAGCTGACTTAACACCAGGATAATAAAATGGGGGCGACATGACGTCAGGATTCATTCGCGTCCGTAAGTTTTGGGACAGTGAATCTGATAATTATTTTTGTGCACCGTATGTTTTGGGACAGCTGAAAAATTAATTATTTTAAGTGTCCAAAAGCATGCAGTAAATACGGTATATACTTTTCTGTTATACCTGTACAGCTGAACGGTCACCTCAGTAATACAGCCACCTCACAATTAACTTCACGTTGGGACAGTCCAAAATAATTTTTGTAACAGTAAAGTATAGGAAATTAGTCCCACTAATAAGGTCACCTTGACCCAATCTCAAGGGTGACTTTAATACTGAGGTTCCACAATATTACCAATAAATCCGTTGTCAGCCTCATCTCACCTGTACAACGACGTTGACTGGGCTCGCAGCTGTACCAGCCTTCTTTACCTCCACTGTGAACTGGTCACCCTCTCGGACAGCGTAACTCGTCTCAACGAGAGAGAAGACGGCTTGTGAGATGACCCCTTGAGGCAGGGTGAGGGCGACAGAGGCCACAAGCAACACACGCATCGGCCAAGCAAACCCCATCACTGCAAGACAGATGTTACTTTATATACAACACATATCATAGTCAAATGTTAAGTTCTTATATAGCGCAGTATCCAGTCGTTAGGACTGCTCAAAGCGCTTTACACTTTACTCTCTGGCAGACATGTTCATCGAACACCATCTCGACTTCTCTGGGAAGCATTCAGCCATGCTGCATTTAATGCACGAAGACCATTTGTACACAACTATCCACCACTGTCTATAGCCAGGTACTCATTCATACAGCCAAGTGAACTGGAGCAACATAAAGTGAGCGGATTTGCCCAAGGTTCGACACCACAGCACAGGATTCGAAACCAGGTTCTCTCGGTCAAAAGTTCTAGCCACTGCACCACTGCAGCACTGCAGCACTGCACCACTGCAGCACTGCACCACTGCACCAATGCACCACTGCTACACTGCACCACTGCGCTCCACAAGTACAGAACCTGGTGTGCATAAATTTATTCACAGTTACACACACTAAAACATTATTCACTTTGTTTGCACTGATACATGCAAAAGTGTGCAGGGTTTGTTATGATATGTAAAGTTTTAAACACAATTCAGTTGTCATTTGCTCCTTTATGCCATGTCAGTTGTAGCAAATCTATGACCTAAACATTGTGTTTTATTGTGGTACCTGTGGTCATATGGTACTTGCAAACGTCAGTACTATTACTAGCTTTGCCTTAAAACTCACTTTTGAAGAAACAAATGTTACTTGCTCCAATTTGCCATTTTACAGCCGTATAAGACATTGACATTTTACAGCCATATAAGACATTTACATTTTACAGCCATATAAGACACTGACATTTTACAGCCATATAAGACACTGACATTTTACAGCCATATAAGACAGACATTTTACAGCCGTATAAGACATTTACATTTTACAGCCGTATAAGACATTGACATTTTACAGCCGTATAAGACACTGACATTTTACAGCCGTATAAGACACTGACATTTTACAGCCGTATAAGACACTGACATTTTACAGCCGTATAAGACACTGACATTTTACAGCCGTATAAGACACTGACATTTTACAGCCGTATAAGACATTGACATTTTACAGCCGTATAAGACATTGACATTTTACAGCCGTATAAGACATTGACATTTTACAGCCGTATAAGACATTGACATTTTACAGCCGTATAAGACATTGACATTTTACAGCCGTATAAGACATTGACATTTTACAGCCGTATAAGACACTGACATTTTACAGCCGTATAAGACATTGACATTTTACAGCCGTATAAGACACTGACATTTTACAGCCGTATAAGACATTGACATTTTACAGCCGTATAAGACATTGACATGACATTGACATTTTACAGCCGTATAAGACATTGACATTTTACAGCCGTATAAGACACTGACATTTTACAGCCGTATAAGACATTGACATTTTACAGCCGTATAAGACACTGACATTTTACAGCCGTATAAGACATTGACATTTTACAGCCGTATAAGACATTGACATTTTACAGCCGTATAAGACATTGACATTTTACAGCCGTATAAGACATTGACATTTTACAGCCGTATAAGACATTGACATTTTACAGCCGTATAAGACATTGACATTTTACAGCCGTATAAGACACTGACATTTTACAGCCGTATAAGACACTGACATTTTACAGCCGTATAAGACACTGACATTTTACAGCCGTATAAGACATTGACATTTTACAGCCGTATAAGACACTGACATTTTACAGCCGTATAAGACACTGACATTTTACAGCCATATAAGACACTGACATTTTACAGCCATATAAGACACTGACATTTTACAGCCGTATAAGACACTGACATTTTACAGCCGTATAAGACATTGACATTTTACAGCCGTATAAGACATTGACATTTTACAGCCGTATAAGACACTGACATTTTACAGCCATATAAGACACTGACATTTTACAGCCGTATAAGACACTGACATTTTACAGCCGTATAAGACATTGACATTTTACAGCCGTATAAGACACTGACATTTTACAGCCGTATAAGACACTGACATTTTACAGCCGTATAAGACACTGACATTTTACAGCCGTATAAGACACTGACATTTTACAGCCGTATAAGACACTGACATTTTACAGCCGTATAAGACATTGACATTTTACAGCCGTATAAGACATTGACATTTTACAGCCGTATAAGACATTGACATTTTACAGCCGTATAAGACATTGACATTTTACAGCCGTATAAGACATTGACATTTTACAGCCGTATAAGACATTGACATTTTACAGCCGTATAAGACACTGACATTTTACAGCCGTATAAGACACTGACATTTTACAGCCGTATAAGACATTTTTACAGCCGTATAAGACATTGACATTTTACAGCCGTATAAGACATTGACATTTTACAGCCGTATAAGACATTGACATTTTACAGCCGTATAAGACACTGACATTTTACAGCCGTATAAGACATTGACATTTTACAGCCGTATAAGACATTGACATTTTACAGCCATATAAGACATTGACATTTTAGTTTACAAATTTGAAAATGTGTCCTCTTAAAAGTAGGATTGGTGTTAAAAACAAATTGATGCTACTGTTTTTTCAATAAAAATCAATGAGTTATCACTAATTTCTAAGTGGTTAAGCCTCATAGCTTGTTATGTTATGAGATTACAATTATGTACATATTTGGTCTCAGAAAATTTTGTTTTGTAACTTTGCACTTTTTACCATGGGCTTTTAAGAGGAATTGAGGGGAATTTATGCAAACCCCCGGTGTTGTGAAATGTGGACCCGGTGATATTTGGACTCATGGGTCCAAATATCATAATGATATATGGACCCGCCCTATGATAAAAGTACCAGCCCTCCCAAATATTAAGTAACATGTACAAAGTCAAGGATAGCCAAATATTATCATAGTAATTTAAATCCCAATGATTTAATTGTAGGCTGCTTTTTGGGATTATAGTTTTTTTTCTTTCTAAAGTCAATCCTAGGTCCAAATATCATATATGAAATTTGGACCCGCAGGACAGTCTTATCATGATACTTGGACCCTTCATATAAGGATTTCTTATTTGGGCACTCACTAATCTCATAGGCGGGGGACCATATTTCACTATGATACTTGGACACGTGGGTCCAAATCCAAATATTAAGCTTTTTAAAAAAATTTGGGACTCACTAATCTCATAGGTGGGGGTCCATATTTTGCTAATATTTGGACCTGTGGGTTCAAATCCAAATATGCGATTAGTGAATGCCCAAATGGGTACACCCTTTTAAAAACTAACATTTTGAATTGGACACAGGGGTTCAAATATCACAGCAAAATATAGACCCCCTCACCTATGAGATTAGTGAGAGCCCACCCAGCATTTGTTCCCCCTTTTAAAAACTGTAACATTTTGATTTGTACACACGGGTCCAAATATCATAACAATATGGACCCCCCCCCTAGCCACCTATGAGACCAATGAGTGTCAAACATTTGTATCTCTTTTTAAAAAGTTTTTGGATTTGGACCCATTGGTCGAAATATCATAACAAAATATGGACCCCCCAAACATGAGATTAGTGAGTGCCCAAATATGCGTGCATATTTGGATTTAGACCCATGGTCGAAATATCATAATGAAATATGGACCCCCTACCTATGAAAATAGTGAGTGCTCCAATGTGTACACGCTTTTAAAGTTTATTAAATATATATAATTCATTACACACATATAAACACTATATATGGAATAACTATAAATAATGCTTATTATTTTTAAAGGAGTACAAATGTCATGGGAGGGTCCTATGATATTTGGACCCGTGTCCATTTTTGTGCTATGATATTTTGACCTAGCATCCTAATTCCTATTAATATTGAATGTAGCTTAGCAGTTTAGTAACTTCTAATATTTGATGTAACAAGCAAGGTGTTGAAATTTGTGGATGATACAAAATTGTTTAGAATGATTAAACGTGATGGAGATAGACAGCATTTACAAGATGATCTTGACAGATTTATAAAATGGTCTGAAAAGTGGCAAATGTTCAATTTTGGGAAATATAAATGCCTCCACACAGGACATGGGAATGAAGATATACAATATACAATGGGATGTTCTGTACTAAGTACTACTGTAAAAGAAAAGAACTTAGGGTTAACCATTAGTGCTGATATGAAGGTTTCAGAACAGTGCAGTATTGCCGCTTCAAAGGGAAATCAAATCCTTGGATTAATTAGGTGAAATATAACGTATAAGGAAAAAACTAATATTACTGCTGTACAAAACAATAGTTAGGCCTCATTTAGAATACTGTATTCAAGCGTGGAGGCCATATCGCAGGAAAGACATAGATATGCTAGAAAGAGTACAGAGGAGAGCAACTAAAATTATACCAAAACTGAGGGATCTTAGTTACGAAATACGCCTAAAAGAATGTGGTTTAACAACACTAAAGACCAGGAGATTGAGAGGAGATCAGATAGAAGTGTTTAAAATATTGAATGGTTATGAAAATATTGATAGAAATATTTTTTTCTCTAAGAAAGATAGAAGGACCAGAGACATGAAGTTACATTAGTAAAGGAGCAGTGTAGATTATATATATATATATATAAGTTCTCATTCTCACAAAGGACTGTAAATGAATGGAACAGATTATCTCCTGATTATGTTGATGCTAGTAGCGTGAATATGTTTAAAAATAAAATTGACACACACCTTAAAAGGGCGGGATACACGTAGATAAAAAGTACTGGACTCTCGATAAGCCAAAAGGCTTCCTTGTCCACCTGCCATCTAGAGTTCATTTTCTGGGTGGCAATTTTGTTAAATCTTGTTAAATATTGTTAAATATAAAACTTTATTCTCAAAAGTTATCATACCATTTTTTATGATATGATATTTTGAGCCCCCAATCTTCATGTTGAATTTTGCTTACATCACAAGTTAGTTCCACAATTGTATACCTGTTTTATTTGCTTATAAATTATACAAACAAAAACAATTACCAGTAGTGTTTGCAAGAGCAAATCCTGTGAAAGTATGCTCTATCTCTAGTTAATTAGCAATAGTACAGAGAGCAAAAAATCAGGAACATCTGTCCCGAGTCCAGATAAACATCAAGTAATACCCTGTATGTGCTGCTTTAATTATAGGTTGTAATTAGTGTGAAAGTATCCATGTTGCTGCCTTTGATCATGATTACTTCTAAACTGTAGTGAAACCAACCTCACTGAACTAATGGCTAAGTTATTGTGAATAACATGATTGATGGCTGTCAGTTCTATTTTTAATGGGTCAGTAAACGGAATACAATTTTTTGGTCAATGATGACCTTTTTAATCTACTTATAATCGAGCTGGCGTATGTGGGTAGGTTAATGTTTTCCTCTTAGCCAGCTTGAACCTCGAGCACCAAAATTCCAGTGATTAATCTACGATGTAAGACCTATATATTTGTTTAATACCCTATAGATGTCAAGATTCTCACCTTTTTATGGGGTAATTCAGTTGTTCAGAATGTAAAACATGAATGAACCTAACAATCACAGGAATTATGCATGTGTGGCAAATACTTTGGGAAAACGGCCCGAGTCATAAACTTTGCAACATGGAGTAGATGTTACACAATAATGCATAAATACCCAAAACATAAGACAACACAAGGCCTTAACTTGCTAGCTAATCCTGCATTGTTTCAATGAGCAGGTAATGTGATCAGCAGCCTACTGGGCTTAAAATTACATTAAAAAAACTAATCCACATTACTGTTTGCACACTTATCTCAATCTGTTCTGTACAAGATGCACCATTATATCAGAGCTCAGTTAGTGTTACTTTATCTGACTTCAACATATTTAACTACACGCTTTATTCCAACTATATAGCAGTTCAAGTCTTCAACTCAGGATATATGAACCTTGACATGTAATAAGGTACTGAATATAACTTATTTTTAGATGAAATATTTGCCATTAAATCATTATTTTCATCAGTCTACTGTTCTAGTTCTAGCATGAGCCGAAGCAATCATTGGTAATGCTGTATTTGATTGGCCTACATTATTCATGTACTGTTAAACATTCTAAGTCTACTGTAACCTAACTTTTACCCCAGTCTGTTTATCCCTGTACATATGTAATACGGTCCTAGGTTTGGCAGCAAATGTGCCAAATGTGCTCTTGGCTTTGTTTAAACTCTGGACTAGAAAGTATTCTCTCCATCAACACTCTTAAAAAGCATTTTAGGGCACTGTTGCAATGCAAATAGTGCTCTGGTTTGCACCAGCCTCTCTTGTTATTATTTATTTTGAAAGCACACTGCAAGATAATAATGGAATGTGAAGTTGAACATTATTTGGACTATTAAAATTGCCAGAAAACAATATATTTTTGTAATAATTTACGTCTTTACGTAACTGAAGAGATGTGTTATAAAAACGTGTGATGTAAAGAATGCATTGGCATAGTTCTAACAATAAATGAGGTAATACTGTCATTTATCAGCAATGCCAAAGGTAATCTAGGCCAATTTACTGGAAGATTACAACCCAATTATTCAATGTAGTTGTGTTCTTAATCACTATTGTTGCCAGTGAATCATAATAATGAGAAAAACAATTCAATGCATTATTCATTGGGCATTCAGTTCACATAATGTTTATATGCGAACAACATTTTATAATTGGTACCCCCTCCCACCCATCTAGGTAAATGTCGACAATTATGAAATACCCGACCCCTAAACTGACAACAGTTCAGGACTTCTTTACTAGCAACTAATCACACTATCACATTAATCTTAGTAACTAACATCCTTACATATTAAATAATATCATTGTCATCAATCTTGAAGTTTAGCTTACTTGGTTGAGAAAATCAATGTCACCATGCAGTTGTCTAATTGAAATTAGTCGGTTTATAAATGTCTTACCTGACGTTTTAATGCTGTATGTATGTCGCCGGCGTATATGACAATGGTCGGTGTATATTAATAGGCACAAGCACAACCCACTGTTGGCTTCATCACCTTGGCTGTTTGTGAATGCTATGCATTATTTCTTGCACTACCAAAACTGAATCTGATCCACGGCCAAGCACAAGCAGATTATCTAGATACACTCGCTCGTCATTCAGATATCCTTGCCCCGTGCCGGATTTGGCCGTTCACGTCAGCCGCCGTAGCAGAACAATTCACAATAGCAGAACTCGACAGAGAGTATCTCCGTGTCCAGCCACGCGAGTCGAATGAGCAGGCGGAGTTGATTTTCGCACCGGGTGGCGGACGCACTATTGATTTCACTGTTGCAGTCACGGATGTGTCCGTTGCACGCCAAGCATAACGTCGGCTGGCGATCGATTTTCACAAACGCAACATCGCGCGCAAGTACGATGCGTTTCATGCCGTATTTCTAACGAGCAAACACTAACAGACGAATAATAATGGAGACCCAATTGAGACCCAATATTATAGAGACTCGGTAGAGGGCGC
Organism: Paraescarpia echinospica; assembly: GCA_020002185.1. NCBI lineage: Eukaryota > Metazoa > Annelida > Polychaeta > Sabellida > Siboglinidae > Paraescarpia > Paraescarpia echinospica. The sequence continues at coordinate 24,161,194 of CM034541.1, forward strand.
GACATGTGATCTTATACCCGCCAACATTTGGGCGCGTTTTATTTTTGTGTCATTTTCGTACAAGTTTGATTGTTGGCATGGCAGCTGCAAACAAAACTTTGCTCTGTTGCTGTAACGTTTGCTCTTTGTTAATAATACCAATTTCTTCACAGTTAGATTCTAAATCGTTTAATCGTAAGTGAAACCGGGGCACCATATGCACAGTGGGGCACCATAGCCATGCACATAGACCTAGTATCTACTCATCGGATAAATGGCTCAGTCGTATCATTGCAATTGAAATATGTTATACAATATATTGTTCTACAACCTATCGCGCACATTGCTTGTAGATTTTGACAAACTCACATTATCTTTGCAAAAAGTTCTCGAATTTAGTAGTATTGGACATTGGCGCGGGGACGAAATCCATATTGGGGCTACCGGAGTTTCAGCACCACTGACGAATTTTCGCCGCCGCGCCGCCGCATATCTTCACATCTTCCTATACCTTGTGGCTGTCTCGGTTTGCTCAACTGTGACATCGGAAGCGGGGGAGGGGGGGTGCTGTTGGAATTTGTTCGCCGCTCCGCCGCTCTAACTTCCGCTTCTCCGCTGTCTCGGCTGTGAACTCATGACATCCGAACATAGATGGATGCTGTTGAAAATCTACTGCTGCTGTCAATCTACCATCTCCAGCTTCTCCCCGCTGCCTCGGCTGAAATGATGACATCATCTTTGGAGAAAAAAATATGCCGCCCCGCCTGTTATTGGGAGGGGGGCAGAAAACCATGTTTGCCCTCCAATTTCACAGTCGACAAAAAATATACATTAATTGTCTCATAAAATTTAGATTTCCGCCCGCCACTGAGGCTCGTCACAAAAACAAACATTCACGCTCACATTTAATGGGGGGCAGAACCATATGTCTGCCCCCTCCGGAGAAATTCCAGGGGGCAGCTATCTCCGTGCCCTCCCTGTTCCCGCGCCTATAGTATTGGACAGTGGTGCAGGAACGAAATTAATATTGTGGGACTGAGAACTGGAGCTTCGACACCATTCCGCTGTCGGATCACGACATCGGAAAACGGGGGAATTGCTGTTGAATATTTGTCGCCGCTGCGCCGCCATAATTTCACCTTCTTCGCGCGCTTTCGCGGCCCGACTGATGACAACGGGGGTGCTGTTGAAAATATTTCGCAACCACGCCGCTGTTACTTGCAAGCCTCCGCTGTCACGACTGAAATGACGACATCTGAACATAGGGGGTGCTGTCAAAAAATGTCGTCACCGCCGCGCCGCATACTGGGAGCGGGTGAGGCAGAACCATTGTGTCTGCCTTCCAAATGCACCCCCTTTCACCGTTGCAAAGAAACACTTTAAACCTCTGAAAAACCTCGATTTGCATCCGCCCTTGACACTCGCCAAAAACATTGAGGCTCACATTTATTGAGGGCAGAACTAAATGTCCGAGTCATCCAGGAAAATTGCAGGAGGGCAGCTCTGTGTGATGTACAACTGAGATTTACGCTTACATCATCATTTACAGTAGTCTCGCAACATTTTGCCCAAGCGTGTATAGTGAATAACGCATTGATTAACGAATGCATGTTGCAGTACAAATGCTGACGCTACCGCGCTGCCGTGGCTTGAGGCGCTGGCTCGGTTGGACTGGTGACATCGGAAGACGGGTGGGGGGGTTGATGTTGACAATTTCGTCGCTATACACGACCGCAATGCCACCTTCCTCTCGCTGTTTCGCACTGTCTGCTATCTCAGCTCAACTGGTTATATCGGAAGGGGCGGGGGACGCTATTCAACATTTTTTCGCCGCCGCGTCGCCGTAACTAGCATTATCATCATATACATTATAACCTGAACAGCGGCACATGTCAAACGGTCTAGGGGGCACGGTCGAGTGGACCCATTATAAAAGGTTTGAGGGCACGCCAAATTCCTTAGGTCTAGGGGAGCATGTGCCCTCCAGGTCCCCCCTGGATCCGCCTAAGTATGCTATATATGTACAGTATTTATGAACAGTGTAGAGCGAGATGTGTACGGCCTACAGTTAGCGAGGATTATGTAAAATGCGATGTAATAACAATAATATATTTTATTTGATATAGCGCCAGATTCATACCTGCTCGTGGCGCTTTACAACATATATAGTGTAGAATTTTAAACAAAAATAGTGTCGAATTTTAAACAATTAATAATTATAATAAGGTATTAAAATACTACTAATAATAATTTAAAACAAATACAGCAATACAATTGTGTAAATCAATAAATTAGTTGCTAATTAATACAGCACAACGATTATATAGCAATAATACTAATACATAAATAAATGTATAATCTAAATGTATGATTAATAATAATATAGGAAAACAATTCTTATTTAAACAAATAGTTTAACTAATAAAATTATTGGTAGTCCGACAGAAATGTGTCTTTTTTGTTGACATTTGAAACGGGCAAGAGCGTCGCAGGTTTTAATAAAGTTCGGTAAAGCGTTCCACAAGGACGCAGCAGCCACTGCAAACGAGTTGTCCCCACCTTGTTCCGCGTGCGCTTCAAAACGTGTCAAACTGTTGCTTTTTCATATCTAGGTGTCTGTCAATGAATAGACGAAGACTGTGAACACATCGCGAAGATGTGATTGTTGAAACACCAATGCGAATTCCACTGCTGTCAACGAGGGCAGCCGCAGTTTGAAGATACTGTGTCTTGCCGTCCTTCCTACACATAGTATTCCGTGCCATCCGTTTCTACTCGATGCGTCCTCTCTTGAAGATGCGATTTCTTACATGGCAGGCTAGTGCCCACAAAGCCATAGAGCAAATCAAGTTGTCATGCATGGTTGATCGTATTGAAGGCCGCACTGAAATCAGCGAGAACCAAGGTTGTTCCTTGTCCATGTCTGTTTTGATTGCATTTGTAACGTACCGTTTCAGACGAACGTTTTTACTGGAACACCGCGGCTGAAATGCTGATCAGAAACATGCGTCATTATCCTACGCGCGACTACTTTCTCAATCACCTTGGATAATTGTGTGATGTTACTCATTGGTCGATATAGTTGCTCTGTGTGTCTTTGTCAAGCGATGGCATCTTCAGTGATGGATGCACAATTGCAGGTTTCAGCGGTCCTGGCATAGCTTACACCTGAGCATGAAGCAAAAAACAAACTGCAGAAGTTATTGGTGGGATAAGACCACATTAAGGATTCGTTGTGTGACGCAAGATATACGTTCTACTGGGCATCCCATTTTTGGTTTCATAATGTACTATGTATATACTTCAATTTATACCCAGCGTTTTAGCGCGTTATCTACAATACAACTGTAGTTACCATCAAAAGACGCCTCCGTGCCTTTCAATATTGTGAATATTGATGAAATGCCTGGCTTGTTCTCTTGATACCTACTGGTGTCGTACACGAGTAGCACACAGTTCATGATTGCATCAAATTATTTAGCATACTTTGTGGGCATTACGTTACACTAAAATTCGTGAAGATGTGCAACTTGCATGTCCAATAAAATGCTGCTTCAAATAATGATTTTTTTGTATTGTTTACCAAATATTACAACATTTTATGAAATATTACCAAAAAATATATTTCGTTAATATTCTATATATTTTACTCCCATATCGGTAAGACAATGTGTTGGCCTGTATGTTTGGCTCAGTACCATTCGTGGCAGGCAAACGCCGTATGTGGTATAAGGTACCGAATAAGGTGCTATTTAGCTTGGAGGTGTGCACAGTTTGATGACGCGTATTTTAATTGTCATTGAGACAATGTAAATTTCCCTTTGTGGTTAATCTAGTTATATGTATAGCTTGATATAAATCTAACTTTCGTGAAGATTTGCAAGATTCAGGAGATCTATTTGGGGTAAGACCACATTAAGGATTCGTCCGCCATTACCGACCGAAAGAGTGCCCTTGAAAATACCGTTTTGGTGTGATGTGTAATTTGTTGTCGAGCACATTGGCATGGCAGATGTCAGTCCAGTGAATACTGAATGTACTACTGCATTAGGTCTTTCTGGAGGCAGCAATAAATATACGCTAGTCGTTCGCATATTCGCACAGTGGCTATTTTGCAGTACGCACCAATATTTAAAAATCCGTCACCAGATTGGAAGGAAATTGAGGGGTGTCAGGTTTGAGAGGATTTTTCTGAAACATGATGTATGAGAATTTCACGAGTTTTCCACAACACTTGTGTCAATGGAGGTTAAATATGCTGTGAAATTTTCAAGAAAATCGTAAGGCAACTTTTGCAGGAAATGAAGGAAACGTTATAATGGCCGCCTATATAAAATTTAAATGTGGTCTTACACCTGGTGGATGAGAGGCTGATGGGCCAAGGAAGTGGTTGAAGATAAAACGAGTTGAGTGGATTGTCAGACTGTCCCAAACTTAGTATATTAACATACACAGAACGTGAAATACTTTCACTGGGAATTCATGCAACTGTGTTTTTCTGCCCATGCCCCATACTCATGGGAAGCTATGGTGAAATTTACAGGGAGATTGGATGGGTTCTTTCTATTTTGTGGTGGTATCCTGTAAGAAATAATCTTGGATTTTCATAAGGCACAGACTTTAGTCAGTTGGTGATTCTAATCACGTACCCACTGGACACACTGAACATTGTAGAGTGCAGTAGCGCAGCAGCTAGAGCTTCGGACTCTCGACTGAGAGAACCCAGTTTCAAATCCTGTGTGGCAGTGTCGAACCTTGGGCAAGTTCATTTACTCTACGTTGCTTCAGTTCACTCAGCTGTATGAATGAGTACCTGGCTATAGACAGTGGTGGATATCTGTGTACGAATAGTCTTCACTCATTAATTGTAGCGTGGCTGAATGCTTTCCAGAGAAGTCACGATTGTGTTCGATTGAACAGGTTTGCCAGGGAGTAAAGTGTAAAGCACTTAGAGCAGTCCTGAGGACTGGATACAGCGTCATATATAAGAACTTACCTTTACTTTACATCAAAGTACATTATACAAATGTGGTTTTATATCCATTTTGCGTTTGCTGTTGGACACATAGTACAATTATCAAAAGAATGATTCATTTACATCTTCTCAATTTTATCTTAATTTGAACAATTGTGAATAACTCTACAGGAAAAGGAAATATTGATTTGTCCGAAATACATAATACAACAAAATAATTGGTATAGCAAAAGGCCATACAATATATTGCCAAAATAAAGTGGTAAGTATATAATGTATGATCGGGAAATAAAGGATTATGCCATATAAAGGACGGGAGACTCCTATTAAGACTAATTATAGTCATTGTCGTAGGAGACACCCTATGAAATAATTACAAGTGAAAATCCATATGTACGTGGGTATATATATATATATTATGTGCATGGTGCCCCACATACCTGATCTAGCTCGAGCTAGGTGGTACGATATCATGCTTAACAAATTAATTAATAATTTTTGTATTATAATTTATTTATTTTCAAGTTTACTAGATTTGTTTTGGAAATTACGTGTCAGCCATAGTATAGATTAGTTTATAAAATCGAAAACGGTTTCGTCAATCGAAAAAAAAAAAAAAAATACTCTTCCAAAACTTGTGAAAATAAACAAATAGTGTAAATATAATAAACTAAATAAATAAAAAAAAGGTTTGGGTTCGACTATATTGGCCGGGCTACCGAACGTTGCCTATTCACAGGCGCGATCCGGCTACTGCCCAACACGGAGACTTTTGCCTGCTGCGTTTCCGCCCTGGGCCGGTTCGTCCCTCCTTAGACAACCTGGTCACGTCGGGCTCCCCCAATGAGACCATATTGATGCCAAGCTTAGCGCGGACACCCGATCGACATAGAACAACGCCCGGCAGAACCCCCGACCTCAAACCGTCCACCAACCTACGCCTCCAAGTAGCTAGATTACAGAAGCACGCCAACACTCCCAGCCGACAACAAAGGCTCTAATTTTTAGGGTGATGGAAAACGGCAGCATACCCAATGGTTGACTTGCTTATTTATGGATTACTTATAATATTTAGAGTTGTCACTACAATATGTTAAGGATGCAATTATACCTATGCTAGGTTGATGCATTTTAATGCACATTTCTCTATTTTTGGTAAAAATTGCGAATGGAAAACTACTTCCGGTTGACAAACTATCGTCGCGACATCTACCGTCGTAATAAGAACGACGACTTTAGTTATAATTTGATTCAGGAGATGGCAGCACACTACATTTGTTAATGCGTTTGCACAGCTACATAATTACATGATCATTAGTTATTCCCCAATATACATTAATCATTCCCATATAATTCCATTAACGTGTTCAATCTACGTCTATTTTTTATTTATGTCTATTTTATTTTAGGCCTATTTAATGTGCACTTAAATGATCATCATATTATTTTAATGGTCACAATGATCGAAACAAACGGTGGCAATAAAGTGCAGTTTTATTTTGGAATATATTACTGTTCTGTGACAAGGTCACTAGACAGGTGTTTTAGTTCAGATGACCTCCACCAGGATAATTTACAGAACATAGTTCATTAATTCTTCTTCTGCTACACACTTCTCGTGTGGCTAATTATAACACTAATTATTAATAATTTAGTTAATTACTGTTATGCCATATACAGTGGTAACGTGTGGTCAGTGGGAGGGCCTAACTGTTCGTCAGTGGGCTACAACTTACAGCAACCTGTGCAAAATACAACCATACAGGTATTACTTGGTGTACACTCAGCACCACACGTGACCACTATCTCTGAGATAACATTTACTTTTAAGTAACTCAGTTATTATTAATAATTTGACTAGTAACCTGTAGAACAAATATAATTAGCCACAAGTGAAATATGTAGAAGAAGAAGAATTAATAAACTATGTTCTCTAAATTATCCTGGTGGTGGTCATCTAAACTAAAACACCTATCTAGTGACCATGTCACATTTCTAATGATAACTATTGAAAATGAATTGGTATGATGCCTATATAGCGACTCTTGTTTTTTCGTTTTGGAGCTCAGTAAGTTCCTTAGAATAGAGGCGCTATACAAAAGTATGCATGTGGTACTTAGTAGTAGTAATAGTAATAGTAGTAGTAGTAGTAGTGTAGTAGTAGTAGTAGTAGTAGTAGTAGTAGTAGTAGTAGTAGTGCAATAGTAGTAGTAGTAATAGTAGTGGTAGTAGTGTAGTAGTAGTAGTAGTAGTAGTAGTAATGAAGAACATTGAAAATATACTCGAAGAAATAAACCAAAAAAATGTAGAACGAACAAATTGTTTCAACTGTCATATTTCCATTTAGTGCCTGTTTGATAATATTATTATTGTAGTAGGCTTATTGTTTATTTGTACGTGATGTTTACGGACTGGACCCTACTATGCTTATCTTCATCGATCGGGTCATTGTTTAAATGGGAACTTATTTACTTACTTAACAACAATGCTTCATACATTCGCTAACTCCCTCACTCACTCACACACTCACTCAAACACTCACTCACTCCTCACTCGCTCGCTCACTCACTCACTCACTCACTCACTCACTCACTCACTCACTCACTCACTCACTCTCTCATTCACACACTCTCTCACTCACACACTCACTCACTCACTCACTCACTCACTCACTTACTCACACTCTCTCACTCACTCACTCACTCACTCGATTACTACTAGCTTCACGGTCTGTCTGACTCTACTCTAGTGACGAAATTGAGTGTCATGGAAAGGATAACTTTTAAAAGAAAAAAAAACTTAATTTGCTTAGAATACCGTAAATAGAAAGAAATTGACTGAAGGTTTGGGAGAGGTTTAGTTTCCACTATTGAGCGTTGGCAATTCACAGTCGCGAATCGGTCACACTACCATAGGGATATTTTGCCTGCTGTGTTTCCGTCCTAGGAAGATTTATATCAGACTTAGCGCAGGCGTGCGATCGACAGAGAACGTCAACCGGCAGGACCCCCGGCCAATGCCTCAAGCCAACATGGCGACTGTATATTACGCGCTATGTTGTACGTCGACATAAACAATGCAACAAAAACAACTATGACTTGACGCACAATGTACATTGTGCATCAGTAATGGTTATGACGTAACCGAAGTGCCTGTTAAAAAGCCGCGTGTGACATCATTACTTCTAAAATTATCAAGAACGAGCGAACGAGAAGAAAAAGTCCAAGGTCGACCACACTAACAGCACAGCCACAGGTACGAACACAATTTTAGGCCGTGTTCACACATAATTGTCAACTGAATTACGATGCGGATCGACTAATTAGGTTCTGTTCACATACACAAAGTTAGGCCGGATTAAAGCGCCAACCGAATTAGTGCACCAGGGGGCGTGGTGTGCTGGTCATAAATTAGCCTCAATTATCCAGCAGCTCTCATGGCATAACATTCGGAGCCAAACTATCGTTCTGGCGAAGTCACGCAGCCAGGCGAGAGTCGGTTAAGCGAGACTAGTCATAAGTCATACTCTGCGCGAGAGCAGCCCTCTGCCATGCAACAGCGCCGCCATCGCCGAATCAAAGCAAACGATCGAGCGTTCACATTGGCTTGATCCGCATCCTAATTCGGTTAGTCGAATTCTGATTCACCGATTTTCTCGCATTAAAATTCGGGTAGGTTAATGCGGATCAAGGGTGTTCACATTGCGCTACCCGAATTGGGATCCGCATCCTAATGCGGAATAAAGTTGTATGTGAACACGGCCTTAGGCTTAGTCTTAGACTTAGTTTGCAACAAAATAGAAAAAGCAACATCAACACCACTACTTTTGTAACACCTTAAGTTAACTAAACGTCTAAAGGTTTCGTGATGAATAACAAACCCGTGGGACATTACCCGGAAGTCGGGGCTACCACATTATCCAGAAGAAGAATACATCCGTTGTTGTCAGGTAAACACCAGGGCCCGTGTGCATTGAGACCAGATAAAGTTAAACGCGGATAGCCGCTATCCGCGGATAGCTATTCGCTTTTAACTTCTGTTCCCATATCGTATGCACAAGTCACAAATACGGCTGTGGATAGCTACCCGGTCGTGTTTAGCCACATAAGGAAGTTTTGGCAATGCAAAGGAGTAAACGCGCAAATGCCAAGATACGCTAACAGTGCGATTGATTTATTGTTGAAAAACAGCATATTTTATGCAAATACGACCTTAACTAATATGAAAACACGTTTTTAGAACACAGCAACGATGGTTGGATTGCGAATGGCGGCTAAATGTTATATTTTTATTTGATAACGTTTTATGATCTGCATCCTGTCCCTGAACATGCAGTGGACATGTATTCGTTATACCAAAGTTTATTTGGTGTTGTTTTCGTCTGGCAGATTTTACCTGTTTACCGACAACATCGTAGACGTAATTTTAAATACCTTCCTCTTGTTGACAAATTCATGCTCATTCTCTGTGGTACGTAATTTAAAAACTTTTACTTATTGGGTTTTAACATGTTGGCATGTATTCAGTGTGGGTGCAAACATCAGTTGCATGGTAAGGTTTTGACTCCCTGGTATTGAGGTATAATGGGGCTGTTGAAACATATTTTGTACTTACGTAACCTCAGCACAAAAGCGTCTTCGTTATATTATGACTTAACAGTGTACTGTCTGATTCGTAAGCTAATTAACCTCAAGAAGCAATGATGAAATGTTAAGTAATTATACTGAATTATACATAAGGCACCCCTGCTAAAAATTTACTATGGTTTACTACAGTAAATTTACTATGGTTTACTATAGTAAACTACAGTGTTTTTGCGGAATATTTACTACGGTTTATTATAGTGAATACTATGGTTTACTATAGTGAGTACTACATTTTATTATAGTGAACACTACATTTTACCATAACTTACTGCTGTGAATATCATGTTTTACTATAGTTTACTATGGTAAATATAACATTTTACTGTGGTTTACTACAGTGAATACCACAGTTTACTATGGTAAATATAACATTTTACTGTGGTTTACTACAGTGAATACCACATTTTACTATGGTAAATATAACATTTTACTGTGGTTTACTACAGTGAATACCACAGTTTACTATGGTAAATATAACATTTTACTATGGTTTACTACAGTGAATACCACAGTTTACTATGGTAAATATCACATTTTAGTGTGGTTTACTACAGTGAATACCACAGTTTACTATGGTAAATATCACATTTTACTGTGGTTTACTACAGTGCATGAGTACATGAAGGTGTGCCATGGTCAGACTGCACGATTTCTTCGCACTCCTCGATTTGGGGGTGAGAATGTAAGAGAAATGCTCTGAAAGGTCCCGTGTTTTTGCTGAAGTGAACAAGGTCGACTAGTGGACACTCAGGAACGCGGTGGGTGTTAAATTGTGATATTTTCTTGAGCTTGCACGCCGGTAAAATATATCGGATCGTGTAACAACCATATTGTCGCCCACGACACGCTCAAAACCGCCAACGTTTGCTGCTTAGCCTGTGATTAGACCCTACTATTGCGTAACAGACAACCACCAGCAACAATGAGCAAGAAGAGACCGACCTCGACCACCGTTGAACTTGTAGAACAAATCAAGCTAGCGCTAAGTGACGATGACGTAATCGCGGCCCTTGCTACCCGGATTGCTACAATAGTTGCTGACAAAATAAATAGAAGGCTCGAAAATCTTGAAAAGGAGTTGACAGACAAGGATGCACGAATTGAACAACTTGAGCAAGCTGTTGATAATCTGGAGCAGTACAGCCGTCGGTCCTCGGTGCGCATTACAGGAATAGTTGAAAACAAAGACGGTGAACAAATTGATAAGATTATCACTGACTTGTTTAACGATATGGACATGCCATTAAAAATGGACCATATCAACAGGGCCCATAGGATTGGGCCAAGAAAATCCGCCACAAACAAAAACCACTCGCGCCAAATAATAGTCCAGTTCAAAGACTATAAATCGAAGAATGACTTCATTAAAGCTCGAAAACGGCTACGCACTAAACGATCAAATGTCTACATATCGGAAGATCTCACCCAGAAGAGAGCAAGACTACTGTTCTTGTGCCGGACATTAAAGAAACAGCACAAGATTCTCGACTGTTGGTCGTATGATGGAAGGATTGTCATAAAGGACCTAAAGGGAACAATCAAAACCGTCAGTCGAGATGATGAACTAAATGCACTGTAATTGCGTTGGACATTGGCCCAAGTCACGGTGGATATTTTGTATCTCTAGTCGGCCTATCATGGTGCTTGTTCACATAGGGACTGTACCATTCATGGACTCATTCATGGACACCTTCGTATTCTACATATGGTTCGTGTCTTATTTAATTACTCATATATACTTTATTACTATATGTTATCGATACATATCATGTATTCTAACTAACCTACTACAACTTAACAGATGTCACATAACGTTGTTTTTTATAAAACGGTCTGTAAATGTTATATGCAGCTATAGAAGCATTATTGTGTACCGTGTGAATATGTATGTATATACTGCATTTCATTGCTATGAGCCAATTACGTAATACTACCTTAGGTGATGTACAAGATTATGAAACTGGCAATGCTGCAATGCTGAATATAGATCCCGATTGTAATTTACTCACAACAGATAGCTTTGTAAATACTAAATATTATCTTGAGGATGATATAAATGAAGTTATAACAAGAAATAATATCTCTGATGAAGAGTTTTCACTTATGCATTTAAATATCCGTAGCTTGCCAAAGAACATTAGCAAATTGGGTGATTTCTTGTCACTGATCGATAACAGGTTCTCGGTCATCGGTCTAAGCGAAACTTGGTTACATAATGACAATCTTGATCTGTATGAATTGCCAGAGTACAAAAGTATACATTTGACTAGGCCCTCCAAGAAGGGAGGTGGTGTATCCTTATATGTTCGTAAGTCCCTTGAGTGTACTGAATTACCAGAAATGAGTGTCATAACTGAATATCTGGAATGCGTTTTTATTGAAATCAAGACTCGGTCTAAGACATGCAATAACAAAACAACTGTAGGTGTTGTCTATCGACCACCTAATACAAACATTACTGCTTTCACAGAACATGTTATCAATATTATACAAACTCTCAATGTTGATAATAAACAGTGTTACATAATGGGTGACTTTAACATTAATCTACTTAATTATGGTAGTCACACGGAAACTCAAGATTACATAGATGCAATGTTCCAACAGGCATTTATACCCCTTATCAGCAAGCCTACTAGAATAACAGCAACAACTGCCACTGTCATCGATAATATATACAGCAATGATTTAATTGGTGCAAATTATCAATTGCATGGAATAATATATACAGATATTTCTGACCACCTACCAATATTTTTGCTCACTAAACATACTGATAGCACAAAGGTAGAAATGACAATAGCGACTAGAATATATAATGCGCAGACTACTGCTACATTCAAAGAGAGTATAGATAAAATATGCTGGGATGACGTTTATGCATGCAGAGATCCACAAGAATGTTATTCTGTATTCATTAATGAGATATTAGTTGCATACAATAATTCATTTCCGTTAGCTAACACAACTATTAGGAAAAGAAAACATAAACCATGGATTACTATGGGACTCCGACACTCCATTAGAACTAAAAACAAATTGTATATGTATTACTTGAAAAAACCGACTGTCTTCAATGAAACTAATTATAAAAGATATAGAAATAAAATAAATTGTCTTATTACTGTAGCAGAAAGAGAATACTATCGACATGAGCTTCAACAGCACAAGGGTAATTTAAAAAAAACCTGGATAGTCTTAAAGAGTATTATAGGAAGGAAGGAAGCATTTTTATCTAATGACAAATTACTAATTGACGGTAAATTAACAAAAAATAAAAAATGCATAGCTGATACATTTAATGAATATTTTACAAGTATAGGTCCAGAACTGGCTGATAAAATACCAGTCATATCAGAGAGACCTGATGAATACCTCCAAGGAGTCTATAAAAATTCAATGTATTTGTCGCCAACCACACCAGATGAGATAAAGGGAATTATTAAGAATTTTAAAAACTCTAGTCCTGGATGGGATGGCATAAAACCTATTATTGTCAAACAGGCCTTCTCCAACCTACTTGATCCTTTAAGTTACATTGTAAATTTATCATTTGATCAAGGATATGTTCCTGATCAACTAAAAATAGCTGATATAGTTCCTGTTTTTAAAAATGGCGATACATCATTAATTAATAATTACAGGCCTATTTCTGTCTTGCCTGTATTTTCAAAGGTTTTTGAAAGATTAATGTACAATAGATTAATGAATTACATAATGAAACATAATATCTTGTCTAATTCCCAATTTGGATTTAGGAAAGGATATTCTACTGATATGGCTATTTCACTGCTAATTGACAAAATTAGTAAGGCAATTGATACCAAAGAGCACGTAATTGGGTTATTTCTGGATTTAGCCAAAGCCTTTGATACCGTTAATCATAATATATTATTGAGAAAATTAACACATTATGGAATCAGAGGAAATATACTCCAATGGATTCGTAACTTTTTAAGTAACAGACAACAACGAGTAAAATTTTATGGAACAAAATCTTCCCTTAAAAACATAACATGTGGTGTTCCGCAGGGTTCAATTCTGGGACCTTTACTCTTTCTTATCTATATAAATGATTTATCTACTTTATCTGACTCAACGTTTACCATTATGTTTGCTGATGACACGAGCATCTTTATACAAGGCAACAATATAGATGAAATGGAAAATGTTTTGAACTCTGAAATAAAAAAACTATCTTTATGGCTTAACATTAATAAACTTTCTTTGAATATACAGAAAACTCACACAGTGACCTTTAGTAATACGATCAGTATAAGAGAGAGGTGTAATAACATTTGCATAGACGGCATACAAATTAACACTGTACATGAGATAAAGTTTTTGGGTTTGCTTATAAATAATACATTGAATTGGAGCACACACATTAAATATATATCAAATAAAATTTCTAAGAATATTGGTATTATAAAAAAGGTGACAAACAAATTAGATAACAAATCATTGTTAAACCTGTATTACATGTTTATATACCCATATGTTACTTATTGTAATGTCGTCTGGGGAAGGGCCCCGAATATATACCTTGCTAAAATTCATTTACTCCAAAAACGAGTTTTGCGTGTAATAAGTCATGTAGGATTTATTGAACATACGCAGCCTTTATTTACATCTTATCAAATAATGAATATTTATGACGTAAATAAATATTTATGCTGTATTCTAATGTACAAGCATAATAGGGGTATGTTGCCAGATATATATCATGATGTATTTGTCCTGCAAATATCCACACATAAATATAATACAAGACAGGAAGTAACATATAAAATACCATTCTGCAAGACTAATTGTAGACAACTGTCTTTGGCTTATGTTGGTCCTAAAATCTGGAATACATTTATTACAAATAACTATTTACAATATTGTACATCTATTCATATGTTCAAACAAAGGACCAAGCGTCTAATTCTAGGAAACATATGCTAAATGCTGCTTTAATGTAATTTTGTCATGTTAAGATGTACCCTGTGTTCAGTGTTAGGTACTCGTATAATGTTGTCGTGTTAAGATGTACCTGGTGTTCAGTGTTACGGTACTCGTGTAATGTTGTCATGTTAAGATGTACCTGATGTTCAGTGTTACGGTACTCGCATAATGATGTCATGTTAAGATTTACCTGATATTCAGACTTACGGTACTCGTATAATGCATTATTAAATAAATTGTTAGTTTATTATGAAGATGTTTTTATTTTTTTTACACGAATCATAGATTTCATTGCATATATGACATGAATAAGGAACACAAGCAATGTGTTGCTTCGTTCCATTTGATACGTAATGTATACATGTTTCATGTTACTGCTACATCTGTGATATACTTAACATTATGTATCAATAAAGATTATTATTATTATTATTAGTGAATACCACAGTTTACTATGGTAAATATCACATTTTACTGTGGTTTACTATAGTGTATACCTCATTTTACTCTGATTTACTATGGTGAATACCACATTTTAGCACAATGTACTATGGTAACTATCACGTTTTACTATGATTTACTATAGTGAATACCACATTTTACCATAGTAAATACCAGTAAATAGTATGTTTAATCACAATATACTATTATGAATATAACATTTTACTATGGTTAACTACAGTGAATATAACATTTTACTATAGTTTACTATGGCGAATATAACATTATAATATGGTTTATCACAGTCAATACTATGCAAACAGGGTCTACGTATGTCGTAAAACTGAAAAAATCAATGTAAACAATGCATTTAGTATAATGAAATACTTTATTAACTATATATACATGTTTACATGTTGACACTTCATGAATCACTTTGCAGCAATATTGTCTGCTTCTTTGCAATGGTACCGGTATATCCGTATTGTGTCCATGAAGTGGCAAAACTCTCACTCCTGGAATTTGTGTTGCTCTGCACCTGTGTAATAAAAACAAACATATTTATGTCTGAAAATGACAGTCTGCATATCAGGTCTTGCCAGCATACATGAGTAATACTTAACCAGTGGATGAGAATTAACTGGCTGCTAGTCATTAAAGTGGCAGTAATTAAGGAAATCACCTAATCACCAATATCCCCTAATTAAGCAGCCTTTAGAGAGGACCACCAATTTAGATAGTGCAGTTGCCTGCTGCATCCTTGGAAGTTAGAAAGTCCTGATAAGGAAGATAACACAGATCTCTGTGCATTTATGGTACTTCATTGTGGGAAATTGTGAACTGTTATTCTAAAAAAGTTAACCTTAACTTACACTGTTAACCATAGCACCAAAATTGCATGTTATATGTAGGCCTATACTTGCATCAATCAGTTGATAAGTTTGCCTTACAGCATAATTCTAAGTATAATAAAAATTACTATGTATTCATGAATTAAAATTACTTATGTGTAATTAACAAACACTCAATAACATTTGACTATTATTAAATTAAGTTTACCTGATCAATCTCAAAGTAAGATAAATTAAACTCGTAATCAGCAGAAATTAATAATGACATTATTAATGTGTGTTCTTATATATTTCATGAAGATGAAACAACAGTGCGTGTGCATCATGCTGCTGTAAAACAATAATGTAATACAAGGATTCTTACCTTTTGTCTCACAAAATGCACAGCATATGTATAAATCCAGATTTGACACCAAAGACACATTTCCATGGCACTTGTTTTCACTCCACAAGTGTATTTCGCAACAAGTTCGATTAATATGGCTACATTCGTGTCCATGTCCACATAAATAAACCCAATGATCATATTCTGACATGTACAGCTGATTTATAATAACAGTATATAAGGTGTGCATTAGACTTTACCAGAGCACTACAAAGTCAACCTGTCACTGCACTGCCCTGGGTGTCAATGCACAGCAGGCTTGCTGAACACATGAGTTGCACTAGGCTACTGTATAATCTCTGGCCAAGTGAGACTGCCTACCAGGCAGTAAATGTGAATTAACTGATAAGGGCTGGCTTGAGTGGCTTCTAAGATTGTGACATACTTATATAAGATCTAGGAGATTCCTACTTTTAATTTTCATTAACTACTTTTAGTTTGGACTACATCCTTTGGAAGTCCTGGCAGGGAAGATAACACATCTTAACAAGATTTAACAAGATTGCCACCCAGAGAATTAACTCTAGGTGGACAAGGAAGCCATTTGGCTTATCGAGAGTCCAACCCTTTTATCTATGTGGATCCCGCCTGTCTGAGGTATGTGTCGATTTTATTTTTAAACATATTCACACTACTAGCACCCACACAATCAGCAGCTAATCTGTTCCATTCATTTACAGTCCTTTGTGAAAATGAAAACTTTCTTATAGCTAATCTACTCTGCTTCTTTCTAATGTAACTTCATGTCCTCTAGTCTTGCTATCTTTCTTAACTGAAAAAAAATATATTTCTATCAATATTTTCATAACCATTCAATATTTTAAACACTTCTATCTGATCTCCTCTCATTCTCCTGGTCTCTAGTGTTGTTAAACCGCCTTTTTTAGGCGTATTTCGTAACTAAGATCCCTCAGTTTTGGTATCATTTTAGTTGCTCTCCTCTGCACTCTTTCTAGCATATCTATGTCCTTCCTGCGATATGGCCTCCACGCTTGAATACAATATTCTAAATGAGGCCTAACTATTGTTTTTTACAGCGATATTATTAGTTCTTTTTCCTTATACGTTATGTTTCGCCTAATTAATCCAAGGATTTGATTTCCCTTTGAAGCTGCAATTCCGCACTGCTCTGAAACCTTCATATCAGCACTAATGGTTAACCCTAAGTCCTTTTCTTTTACAGTAGTACTTAGTACAGTACCCCCATTGTATATTCTACCTCTTCGTTCCCATGTCCTGTGTGGAAGCATTTACCTTTCCCAAAAAACAGCATTTGCCACTTTTCAGAACATTTGATCAACAGTAAAAACATGGTAAAATGTAGTATAATATGATTTACTGTAATTTACCATGGTTTACTATGTGTATTTTGCATTTACCATGGTATACCATAGTGTAAGCATAATAAAATGTACAGTACTAAGATTTAGTCTAATTTACTATGGTTTTGTTATGGTTTACCATGCTTACTATGAATTTACCACAGTGTATCGTGGCAAACTTGTGGTAAAATGTAGTATATTATGGTTATTATAACTTACTATGGTTTTACTACAGTTTATTATGGTTTACTATGTCTTCATATGGATTTACTATGGTGAAAGCATAGTAAAATGTAATATACTGTAATTTACTATAACTTATCATGATTTACTATGGATTTATCATGGTTTACCATAGTAAATTGTAGTACATTTTAGCAGGGACTTATTTAAAAATGAAGAGGTTGAAGTAAACCCGTTTAACCTAGCTGATATAAATAGTGATTACTATGATGTTCATAGTATTCTTCCCGCTAAATTTTGCCATATCCGTTTTCATCACAAAGTACTCCATCTCAATATACAAGGACTTTCATCAAACTTTGATCAACTTAAAATATTACTGTTACTGTTATATCTTATTATGTGAAACCTTTTTAAATGACAACAATGCGCATCTTTTTAAATTGTCTAATTTTAATTTTATTTACAAGAATAGGAATTTTAAATCTAAAGGTGGTGTCGCGACGTATGTACATGATAATATTCAGTGTAATCACCGTGAAGACCTTGATATCTTCGTGGAGGGGGAATTTGAATCTGTATTTATTTAATCCAGCATTAATGGTCAAACCTCAGTCGTTGGTGAAATATACCGGATCCCTAATTCAAATGTGTCTTCATCTATTCAAAGATATGAGACAATACTAAATAAGATTCAGCACTCAAACCGTCAGGTTATAATTGGCACTGATCAAAATTTTGACTACCTAAAAATGGACTCATAAACCTTCATCCGACTTACTATACTTACACCTAGCTGCTAACACCATTCCAACAATTACCAAACCAACGCGTATCACCCATACATCCGCTACCCTTATTGATAACATATATGTACGACATACAACTCCATTTGTTCATTCTGGCATATTATATAGTGATATATCTGATCACCTACCTATATTTTGTTTAATTGGCAAGCAGAAGCCTTGTAAAAATCAAATGATGCGTTAATATTCAAACATAGACCTATGTCTGACAAATCCATTGGTCATCTACACTACGCGAAATTGATTGGACGTATTTACACCAGATAGATACAGATAATGCGTTCAGGGAATTCAGTAAACAACTTAACTATGTTATTCAAACATTCGCGCCGGAGAAAATTGCTAAAGTTAATCCCAAATACGTAATACGGAATGAGTGGATAACTAAAGGTCTATTAAAATCAAACAAACTCTATAGGAAATGTATCGGCAAATATAAGACACATTCTACTTATATCCATTATGTACAGTATAGAAACATATATAATAAACTAAAATAAGTTGCCAAAACAACATACTATGCGAATGAGTTAAACAATTTAAGAACGACTCTAAAAAAACTTGGAAATTACTTAGAACCATGATTGGGAAAAACAACGATAAATCATGCATTTCGTCACACTTTAAATGTAATAACGATATAATTAAGGACTTCATCAAATTTCGAATATATTCTGTAATGTTTTTACTAATGTTGGTTCAAACCATGAAAATGCAATCCCTCAACCCAAAGAGCAATTTACTAAATATCTTCAGAATTTTCCTAAACAAAATCGAGGAAGTTTCGTCATGAGTCCAAACGATATAAATTAAATCAGGCATATTATAATGTCTCTCCAACCTAAGACCAGTTCTGGATATGACAATTTTAGTGTCCCCGTCTCATGAAATTATTCGGTGAGCAAATAGCCTTACCAATACGTATTTTAATAAATAAATCAATAGGAGAGGGAATAGTGCCTGACGAAATAAAAATAGCAAAAATTATACCTGTTTATAAGTTTAAAGCTACTGATGACTTTTCTAATTATAGACCAATATCTTTAATACATTCAATTTAAAAAATACTGGGAAAAGTCGTTCATAGAAGGACTTATGATTTTATACAAAAAAAACAGATCTAAGTAAAGCATTCGATACTATCAAACACCAAATCCTATTACACAAACTTGAATATTACGGTATAAGGGGTACTCCACTCAAATGGTTTAAGAGTTACCTTTCAAACAGGAAACAGTATGTTAAGTACAGTTCTAGTGACTCACTTCAGCAGGATGTCCCACACGGTGTCCCACAGGGGTCTATCCTCGGTCCACTTTTGTTTATATTATATATTAATGACCTTCCATTATGTATAAATATGTGCAAAACAATACTGTTTGCTGGTGACACTGCTATATATACAAAACTGGAAAACAAATTAATGAAATATATAAAGATATGAATAACGAACTTGAAATATTAGCTGACTGGTTTCGTGCCAATAAACTATCTTTAAACATTTCTAAGACAAAATGCATGTTATTTTCTAGATCTCGTCCTGCTCAGAACGAAGAATTATTATTAGCGATAGCTAATAACAATTCAGCGAACAAAATGTATTACATTTCTAGGCCTTCATATAGACGACAGACGTGATTGGCATGGACATATAAATGCATGCAAAACAAGCTAACTAGTGCTTTATACATAATTACTAAAGTTAACCGCTACCTTCCAGTAGCTACACTGGACAACAATTTATTACACTTCAGTTTAACCCTACCTGAAATACGGAATAATTTTGTGGGGATCCACATACAAAACACATATCGAAAAATTATTCATTATGCAAAAAAAATAGTTCGTTCCATTCTTAAAACAAACTATTGGGAACATTCACATCCCCTCTTTACATGTTTAAATTTAATAAAATTGCAAAATCTCACGATGCCGTCTTCCAACCAGTCGCTGATGTCCTGCTCCCATCTTCTCCTTGGTCTTCCCCTTCCTCTCTTTCCCTCCACTTTGCCTTCTAGGATTGTTTTCTCTAAGGAATTATGTCTTTTGATGTGACCAAAATAACTCGGTTTTAGTCCTTTTATTCTATTCACTAGTTGGACGTTCTTTATATCTAATTTTTAAGGATCTCTGCATTGGTTGTTCTTGTTATCCATGGCACTCTTACGAATTTTCTGTAACATTTCATCTCAAACGCTTGTATTCTTCTCATGTCTTCTTTGTTCCGTGTCCACGTTTCGCTCCCGTATAGAGCTGTTGGGAAAACGGAAGTTTTTTTAAATTCTTATCTTTGTTGGTATGTTTTGTCCTTTCCATACATTTTTCTGATTATTTAGTTTCTGCGTTGCTATGGCTATTCTTCTTCTGATCTCTGATGATGTCTTGCCGTCTCCTTGTAGTCTTGCTCCAAGGTATTCGTAGTGGTTCGCATTTTCAACTTGCTCCCCGTTGATTGCAGTTTATGTTTTTTCAATGCATTTGTCAGTGTCCATGTTCTTTTCTTCACAATAAGTAATACGCCCTTGTTCTCACTATGTTCTTTTACATACATGATTAGGCTTGTTAGGCCGAATGTTATAGTGGACAGGGGTGCGGTATCGTCTGCGTATCGTAGGTCTCTGATTTTATGTCCATGAATATTCACTTCATCGAATCTTGTACTTCTGTAATCTAATTCTACATCTCTCATTATGTCTTCTGTGTAGAGGTTGAATAGATATGGAGATAAAATACATCCTTGTCTTACTCCTTTTCCCACTGAAAAAGTTTCTGTAGTTGTGTTTTCCAGCCTGACCACTGCTTGGCTTGTTGGTTGCTATAAAGTGATTTCAAGAGGGCGATTATCTATGGATGGAAGTTCCTGTCGCTGAGCGTTTTCCACATCATCTGATGATTCACGCAGTCGAAAGCCTTGGAATAGTCGATGAAGCATATTCTTAGATCATTATTTATCTCTCTGAATTTCAGAATCAACATTCTCAGATTGAATATGTGGTCCCTTGTGCCTCTGTTTTTTTTCTGAAGCCTGCCTGTATACTGCTCAGGGAGTATAGTCGTATATTCTGTTTGCCGCCCGCCCGCCCGCCCGCCCGTGACATGCGTATTCCGAGAAAGCGCAAAATCATAGTGGCGACCTCTGAAAAGTGGTTCATTACTCAATTAATTGATTAATTAATTAACGCTACCGCAATTTGATCAGCCCGGGCCTTTGTTCAGCAATAGCCTTGGTTTTATTGAAGTCACGAACTAACTTTAGATAAACGATTAAGCACATTGCATTAGCAAATCAGCTGAGTCAGATTCACAGTAAGAATACACTTAAAAGTCGTAGCTTACAGTAGTCATATACAATCTTCCTTCTACACCTGAGTGTTGGTAGTCATACAGCCCTCATCGTTTTAAAGAGTTTCAACATCTATTACAATTATCTTTATTCATACTTAATGTTTAGTACAGTACATATTATGTAGTAGTAATAGAAAACATGTAAATACATTACGTTACAATCAGAACGAAGCAACACATTGCTTGTGTTCGTTGTTCATGTCATAATTGAAATGTAAAGTATAATTCGTGCCAAAGGAAACATAATTAATCTTCATGATAAACTATAGCTAATTATTTAATAGTGCATTATAAGAGTACCGTAATACCGAATACCGGGTGCATCTTAGCACGGACAAATGCATTAAAGCAGAAATTACTGTGTTTGCTAGAATTAGATGCTTGGTCCTTTGTTTGAACATATGAAGAATTGTATATGTACATATTCGTCCGCAAGACGTCATAATTGTTTTGCAGAACATGACCAACAAATGCATTGCAATTATATTTATGCATTATACACAAACATGTGTCGCCTGGTTAATATTGAAGTAGTTTGCGTGAATTGCAGAGATGTCAAATAATTTGGTAGTGGCGTAGCCACTGCAGTGGTTTTGTCATCAGTCCAAACTGTGCATGGTCTAACCGAGATGATACGCCTCACGGGTCACGGCAGAGACATAGTGTCGTTTCTAGTTCTGCACGATACACCGGATGGAACGAAAATGTATGATGATGGATGGCCAATGTTAGCAAAATAATGTTCATAACTTGCTTACACTAATCTCTGCGGGTGTCTCGACTTCCGGTAACGGCGGCTCCACACGCGCAGGCGCACAACGCGAATAGAGGTAGACCCGTAGTTTATACATGCCGTACATTACAAAGTGTAATATGGTGGAACTAACGAACAACACCAGCAACCATATTGCTGCCGTAGTCGGGTGATTCTGGTAGTCCATGACACTGTAAATGTAGACCTTGTCTTCGTGGTTTGTCCCGCCCGCTGCCCAGTATGAGATGGTGAATATGGCGTAGAAGACGCCGAACAGAAAGGTATGATAGAAGTGGAGCATGCGCACTGGGATTCCCGTCACGCACACGTCACATATGACGTAGACGCTGTTGAGTGCGTGCGCAGATACGTTGACTAAATTCAGCTTCCAGCCTGAAAATTAACATAACATAATAATAACACAACTTGTTGAGTGCCATAACTCTAGACAAAAGTCCATTCAGAGGCGCTAAAATACACGAACGTTAAATCTAGCTAGTTAATGAAATGGTAATATACTGCTAAACATGTAAGCATGTTGATATTTAACAAGATTGCCATCCATTGCCTTTTGGCTTATCGAGAGTCCAATACTTTTTTATTTACATGTATCCCGCTCTTTTAAGATATGTGTATATTTTATTTTTAAACATTCACGCTACTAGCACCAACACAATCAGGAGATAATCTGTTCCATTCATTTACAGTCCTTTGTGAGAGTGAGAACTTTCTTATATCTAATCTATACTGCTCTTTTACTAATGTAACTTCATGTCATCCGGTCCTTCTATCTTTCTTAACTGAGAAAAAATATTTCTATCAATATTTTTATAACCATTCAATATTTTAAACACTTCTATCTGATCTCCTCTCAATCTCCTGGTTTCTGGTGTTGTTAAACCACATTCTTTTAGGCGTATTTCATAACTAAGATCCCTCAGTTTTTGTATAATTTTAGTTGCTCTCCTCTGTACTCTTTCTAGCAGATATATGTCCTTTCTGCGATATGGCCTCCACGCTTGAATACAATATTCTAAATGAAGCCTAACTATTGTTTTGTACAGTGGTATTATTAGCTCTTTTTCTTTTACAGTAGTACTTAGTACATAACCCCCCCCCCCCATTGTTTATTGTACATCTTCGTTCACATGTCCTGTTTGGAGGCATTTACATTTCCCAAAATCGAACTATATTTGCTACTTTTCACACAATTTTATCAACCTGTCAAGATCATCTTGTAAACGCTGTCTATCTCCATTACGTTTAATCATTCTAAATAATGTTGTATTATCCGCAAATTTCAATACCTTGCTTGGTATGTCATCGTCTAAATCGTTTATATATATATATGAAGAATAATATAGGTCCCAGTACTGATCCTTGTAGTATCCCACTCAAAACTGATTTCCAGTTTGAAGCCTCCCCATCAACTATTACCCGTTGTCTTCTGTCAATTAGCCATTTTGTTATCCAGTTAATTAAAACATTTCCTATGCCATTGTCCTTTAGTTTAAACAGTAATCTTTGATGTGTCAATTTGTCGAAAGCTTTCTGAAAATCTAAGTAGATGATATCTACTGGTGATCCCTCGTCTACCCACTTAGTGATAACTTCCAGAAAACGTAACATATTTGGTAAGCATGACCTCGCTGTTGAGATGGGTTTAACAAGTTATGTTTAATAAGAAACGCCCCCTTGAACTTAACCTCTAGTACTGGCAGTGAACTAATATCTTCCTTGGTAAACTTCGAACTAAAATATCATTCAGGCAGGTCTTCAGCCATTAAGTATCCCTCTGATATTATATTTCCAGCACTTTCTCGTAGAGGACCGACCTTATCCTAACCTTTCTGATTGCTCCGAACATATGCATACAAACTCTTGCTCTTTTGTTTTATATACAAACTAATTTTGTTTCGTAGCTTCTCTTCTAATTTATTATTTCAGTTGTAGCTTGGTTTAGTGCTTCTTTATAAATGGTGTAGTCTTCGCCATTTCCAGTGCGTCTATATGACTTCCACATCATTTGTTTGTACTTGATTTTTTAATGGCTTCTTTCGATAACTATTTCTTTTTGGACTGTTTCCCTTGTTTTTTCAAGGGAACAGATTTATCGACGATGCAATAAATTTCACTCTAAGATATTCCAGCATTTCGTTTCTGTCTTAGTCTTCGGTGTGTTGTTCCAGTCTATCTTTGATAGATATTTCCTCATTTCATTATGTCTTCCTTTGTGGAAATTTCTCCTGAACTGCTTTTTATTATTTCTTTCTGATTTTACTTTGATGGTAAACTGTATCTGGTTGTGATCACTACATCCCAGTGGCTCACATAATTTGACATTGTCAGGTCAAGTAATTCATTCTGTGAGGATAAAACTATGTCTAACACATTCTCACCCCTGGTTGGCTCTTGCACATGTTGAGAAAGGAAACAGTCTTGCACTAAAACTAAAAACGTGTTGTCCTCACTCCCCGTACTCTGTAGAGATTCACATTGTATATGACCATGGTTAAAATCTCCCATGATAATACAGTCCCGTTTGCTAACTTCCCTTATAGCGTTTTGTACTTTCTCGTACTCTTGTATGCTTATGATTGGACTTCGATAAACTAACCCCACTGTTAACGTTGAGTTTCATGTTACTATGTTACACCAAACAGCTTTTTCGCAATATGCTTCTCTTTCTAATTTCATGACCCTGGATAGAATCTTTAACATATAAAATAACCCCACCTCCCCTTCTTCCTATTCTGTCTTTTCTAAACATTACATAGCCTGTTAGTCCCAATTCAGCATATGTTATATCGGTGGTGGCCCATGATTCGGTTATACCTATTATGTGAAGGTCAATATCTTCTACCGTAATGTTTAGTTCACTTCTTTTGTTTACTATGCTCCTTGCATTTAAACAACCACATGTATATCCTGATTCAGAACAGTTTTCCAGGCTGTTCTTTGCTGATTTATTTCTGCTGTCTTTATCTGTGCCTCCAGTTCCAGGCTTCTCTGTGAATCCCCCTGCGGATCTAGTTTCAATAGATGCAGCCTGCCCCACTTAAATGGAGGCCATCTCTCATGTACATATCTTCCCTCCCAACAAAGTATCACCATAAATCTACGAATCCCACCCTCTCTTCTTTACACATCTGCTCAACTAGTGCGTTGATCGCCATCCTCTTGCAGTTTCTACATGTTGGCCCCCTCCTCCCATTACTGGCAAAATTCCTGAGAGAATAATCTGTTTGATTCTTGTGTTCTTTAACTTCCTCACTAACTGTCTGTACTATCCCAGTTGTTCCCCCCTGTCTGCATTATATGTCCCTACTTGTACTAGCATAAACCCTCCCTTGCCATGCCCCAATACCTTCTCTACCCTTTCAGTCACATGTTCTGTCCTAGCTCCCGGTAGACAACAACGACGTCCTCCCCTTCGCTTAGTGTCTTATCTGTCTTTCTCAGAATAGAGTCACCCATGAACACCCTCTCATTCCTCATTGCTCCCTCAATCACTGCCTCCGGTTTACATCTGTCTGGTTGTAGTCTTGTTCCCGTGTTTTCTGCTCTCCTGTCACAATGTCTTCCGTTCCATTCTTTCCTGGCGCTGTTTGTTTTGTTTCCGTTCCTCCTGTCATCGTCCCTCCCATTTTCTTATGTCACATTTACTCTCATTTCCTTTCTTCCCGTCATCTTTCCTCCCACTGCATTTCCTTCTTTCCTCTCTCATGTCTTTTTCCCTCCTACCACTTTCTCTACGGTCACTTTCTCCCCTGTCACCTTCACGCCTGTCACATTTCCTGCCGTCGATCCTCCAATTTCTTCCCCTCCGATCACCTTCCCTCCTCTCAGTCTCCTTTCCTCACTCTTCTTGCCACTACTCTGCTCCTTCAGTCTCACATTATTTCCAACTCTCTCCCTGTCTTCTCTCTCCATTCCACCTGTCTCCTTGCTCATTCTCATCTCCATCCCCTTTACTGTATCTACCAACCAAGCTGCGTCCTTTTCCAGACATTCCACCTTCCAACACCTCAGATATAGGTCTGATTACTCGCTGTCCGTTTACCGGAAATGTTACTTCACGCGCTGTACCATTTGTTTCATTTTGTAAACTTTACTTTGTCTAACAATGTATATTGGAACATGAATTTTAGAATATTTCAAAAATACTGAGATATGTGCCGGATGTAAGGCATCGCGCGTTAGTGGATTGTTTGAGTTATTCGAGTACGAGAACAAACATGTTGTCTTTTGGTCGGTGAGACGTTACATTTGCTGTGTCTGATAATTCATTCTCTCCGTTCACTATATGTGCGAGCGAGTGTGCGTCAATGCGTGTGCGCGCGCGCGTGCACACAAACACATACGCACACGCACGCACACATATAAGCACACACACACACAGACACACACACACATCTTGATGTTTTGTGTTTTGTTAACTATATCGTCTACTCACCGTCATACACAGCTATCCAATAGACGAGCGTGACAATGAGAGCCGAGGACAGAGTGACGTTCTGTAAGACCCAAACTATCTTCAGAACGACCGGCATATTTTTAGTACACGCGTTGCCATCTGTAACGGAATCACTTTACCTAAACGTTCCCCCACAATTTCTCTGGAGATCAATTATTGGCTAGATGCAATAAACTGGGAATATACAGATTAATGCATACATGAATAACTACTAAAATCCTTACAGTCTGTGGTAAGTACAATTTTAGACATTTAGCTGAGACCGCCTATCGAAATATTTGCTTGAGAACTGTATATATTGGTACGTAGCCATTGACTGTATTTATAAAGACATTGGTTAATATCACTGGTTAAAAGGCCTGTAACATTTCTATTCACACCGCAATTCGCTTTCGGTGATAACCTCAAAGGCACACTCAACAAATCCCCAAATCAATAACATGACGCCACGGTTTCACTTTCGGCTTATACCTCCAACTGAGTGTCGGTGCAACGAGATTCGGTCACGGGTCACGCATCCATAATTTAAATTATTCGACAGATTACATATCTAAACAGGTCAAATAAATTTATTCCGAGTTCATCTATCCTGCTGGTATGAAAATGGATCCCGTCATGTATGGTCCATTTATAACTGCGTGGAAAACTGACCACCAGTTAATTGTTTTTAATGTGTTGATTTAAGAGTGGTTAATTTGTGTACGTGCTGTAACAAAAAACGTGTCCATACTTTACTGATAACATCCAGCATTGGTCATTTTAATATCTGTTACAACTATTAATATTGTTTTGACAATTTCGTTGGACAATTTTGCATTCCAGAATAGCACCTTTATATCTATAGACAACAGCGAACCACGTCTGTATTTTTTGAAATCACTAGACACACAAACATGTCCTTTTTTCAAAGAGGGGCTGTATACCACGGGTCCCGTCAACTGTGGTCGGTGTGGGTTACCTTGTGTGGCTGGCTTGCTGCGGGGCGGATGTCGACCCAGGACGAGGATGGCTTGTATGACGACGTTAAGCGTGAGGACAAAGAGGGTCCAGTACGTGAGGAAGATGAACCACTTGGCGCCGTACTCGTATACGACGCCGCTGTAGACGAGGACAAACCCGAAGAAGAGGGCCACGGCGACGCGGTAGACGAGGTAGACGAGTGAACTAATTATGCTATATATGTACAGTATTTATGAACAGTGTAGAGTGAGATGTGTACGGCCTACAGTTAGCGAGGATTATGTAAAATGCGATGTAATAACAATAATATATTTTATTTGATATAGCGCCAGATTCATACCTGCTCGTGGCGCTTTACAACATATATAGTGTAGAATTTTAAACAAAAATAGTGTCGAATTTTAAACAATTAATATTTATAATAAGGTATTAAAATACTAATAATAATTTAAAACAAATACAGCAATAAAATTGTGTAAATCAATAAATGAGTTGCTAGTTAATACACCACAACGATTATATAACAATAATACTAATACAGAAATAAATGTATAATCTAAATTTATGATTAATAATAAATAAATAATAATATAGGAAAACAATTCTTATTTAAAAAATAGTTTAACTAATAAAATTATTGGTAGTCCGACAGAAATGTGTCTTTTTTGTTGACATTTGAAACGGGCAAGAGTGTCGCAGGTTTTAATAAAGTTCGGTAAAGCGTTCCACAAGGACGCAGCAGCCACTGCAAACGAGTTATCCCCAGCCTTGCTACGCTTGCGCTTCAAAACGTGTCAAACTGTTGCTTTTTCAAATCTAGGTGTCTGTCAATGAATAGACGAAGACTGTGAACACATCGCGAAGATGTGATTGTTGAAACACCAATGCGAATTCCACTGCTGTCAACGATTGCAGCCGCAGTTTGAAGATACTGTGTCTTGCCGTCCTTCCTACACATAGTATTCCGTGCCATCCGTTTCTACTCTATGCGTCCTCTCTTGAAGATGCGATTTCTTACATGGCAGGCTAGTGCCCACAAAGCCATAGAGCAAATCAAGTTGTCATGCATGGTTGATCGTATCGAAGGCCGCACTGAAATCAGCGAGAACCAAGGTTGTTCCTTGTTCATTGTCCATGTCTGTTTTGATTGCACTTGTAACGTACCGTTTCAGACGAACGTTTTTACTGGAACACCGCGGCTGAAATGCTGATCAGAAACATGCGTCATTATCCTACGCGCGACTACTTTCTCAATCACCTTGGATAATTGTGTGATGTTACTCATTGGTCGATATAGTTGCTCTGTGTGTCTTTGTGAAGCGATGGCATCTTCAGTGACGGATGCACAATTGCAGGTTTCAGCGGTCCTGGCATAGCTTACACCTGAGCATGAAGCAAAAAACAAACTGCAGAAGTTATTGGTGGGATAAGACCACATTAAGGATTCGTTGTGTGACGCAAGATATACGTTCTACTGGGCATCCCATTTTTGGTTTCATAATGTACTATGTATATACTTCAATTTATACCCAGCGTTTTAGCGCGTTATCTACAATACAACTGTAGTTACCATCAAAAGACGCCTCCGTGCCTTTCAATATTGTGAATATTGATGAAATGCCTGGCTTGTTCTCTTGATACCTACTGGTGTCGTACACGAGTAGCACACAGTTCATGATTGCATCAAATTATTTAGCATACTTTGTGGGCATTACGTTACACTAAAATTCGTGAAGATGTGCAACTTGCATGTCCAATAAAATGCTGCTTCAAATAATGATTTTTTTGTATTGTTTACCAAATATTACAACATTTTATGAAATATTACAAAAAAATATATTTCGTTAATATTCTATACATTTTACTCCCATATCGGTAAGACAATGTGTTGGCCTGTATGTTTGGCTCAGTACCATTCGTGGCAGGCAAACGCCGTATGTGGTATAAGGTACCGAATAAGGTGCTATTTAGCTTGGAGGTGTGCACAGTTTGATGACGCGTATTTTAATTGTCATTGAGACAATGTAAATTTCCCTTTGTGGTTAATCTAGTTATATGTATAGCTTGATATAAATCTAACTTTCGTGAAGATTTGTAAGATTCAGGAGATCTATTTGGGGTAAGACCACATTAATGATTCGTCCGCCATTACCGACCGAAAGAGTGCCCTTGAAAATACCGCTTTGGTGTGATGTGTAATTTGTTGTCGAGCACATTGGCATGGCAGATGTCAGTCCAGTGAATACTGAATGTACTACTGCATTAGGTCTTTCTGGAGGCAGCAATAAATATACGCTAGTCGTTCGCGTATTCGCACAGTTGCTATTTTGCAGCACGCACCAATATTTAAAAATCCGTCACCAGATTGGAAGGAAATTGAGGGGTGTCAGGTTTGGGAGGATTTTTCTGAAACATGATGTATGAAAATTTCACGAGTTTTCCACAACACTTGTGTCAATGGAGGTTAAATATGCTGTGAAATTTTCAAGAAAATCGTAATACAACTTTTGCAGGAAATGAAGGAAACGTTATAATGGCCGCCTATATAAAATTTAAATGTGGTCTTACACCTGGTGGATGAGAGGCTGATGGGCCAAGGAAGTGGTTGAAGATAAAACGAGTTGAGTGGATTGTCAGACTGTCCCAAACTTAGTATATTAACATACACAGAACGTGAAATACCTTCACTGGGAATTCATGCCACTGTGTTTTTCTGCCCATGCCCCAAACTCATGGGAAGCTATGGTGAAATTTACAGGGAGATTGGATGGGTTCTTTCTATTTTGTGGTGGTATCCTGTAAGAAATAATCTTGGATTTTCATAAGGCACAGACTTTAGTCACTTGGTGATTCTAATCACGTACCCACTGGACACACTGGACATTGTAGAGTGCAGTAGCGCAGCAGCTAGAGCTTCGGACTCTCGACTGAGAGAACCCGGGTTCAAATCCTGTGTGGCAGTGTCGAACCTTGGGCAAGTTAATTTACTCTACGTTGCTTCAGTTCACTCAGCTGTATGAATGAGTACCTGGCTATAGACAGTGGTGGATATATGTGTACGAATAGTCTTCACACATTAATTGTAGCGTGACTGAATGCTTTCGATTGAACAGGTTTGCCAGGGAGTAAAGTGTAAAGCACTTTGAGCAGTCCTGAGGACTGGATACAGCGTCATATATAAGAACTTACCTTTACTTTACATCAAAGTACATTATACAAATGTGGTTTTATATCCATTTTGCGTTTGCTGTTGGACACATAGTACAATTATCAAAAGAATGATTCATTTATATCTTCTCAATTTTATCTTAATTTGAACAATTGTGAATAACTCTACAGGAAAAGGAAATATTGATTTGTCCGAAATACATAATACAACAAAATAATTGGTATAACAAAAGACCATACAATATATTGCCAAAATAAAGTGGTAAGTATATAATGTATGATCGGGAAATAAAGGATTATGTCATATAAAGGACGGGAGACTCCTACTAAGACTAATTATAGTCATTGTCGTAGGAGACACCCTATGAAATAATTACAAGTGAAAATCCATATGTACGTGGGTATATATATATATTATGTGCATGGTGCCCCACATACCTGATCTAGCTCGAGCTAGGTGGTACGATATCATGCTTAACAAATTAATTAATAATTTTTGTATTATAATTTATTTATTTTCAAGTTTACTAGATTTGTTTTGGAAATTACGTGTCAGCCATAGTATAGATTAGTTTATAAAATCGAAAACGGTTTCGTCAATCGAAAAAAAAAATAAAAAATACTCTTCCAAAACTTGTGAAAATAAACAAATAGTGTAAATATAATAAACTAAATAAATAAAAAAAAAGGTTTGGGTTCGACTATATTGGCCGGGCTACCGAACGTTGCCTATTCACAGGCGCGATCCGGCTACTGCCCAACACGGAGACTTTTGCCTGCTGCGTTTCCGCCCTGGGCCGGTTCGTCCCTCCTTAGACAACCTGGTCACGTCGGGCTCCCCCAATGAGACCATATTGATGCCAAGCTTAGCGCGGACACCCGATCGACATAGAACAACGCCCGGCAGAACCCCCGACCTCAAACCGTCCACCAACCTACGCCTCCAAGTAGCTAGATTACAGAAGCACGCCAACACTCCCAGCCGACAACAAAGGCTCTAATTTTTAGGGTGATGGAAAACGGCAGCATACCCAATGGTTGACTTGCTTATTTATGGATTACTTATAATATTTAGAGTTGTCACTACAATATGTTAAGGATGCAATTATACCTATGCTAGTTTGATGCATTTTAATGCACATTTCTCTATTTTTGGTAAAAATTGCGAATGGAAAACTACTTCCGGTTGACAAACTATCGTCGCGACATCTACCGTCGTAATAAGAACGACGACTTTAGTTATAATTTGATTCAGGAGATGGCAGCACACTACATTTGTTAATGCGTTTGCACAGCTACATAATTACATGATCATTAGTTATTCCCCAATATACATTAATCATTCCCATATAATTCCATTAACGTGTTCAATCTATGTCTATTTTTTATTCATGTCTATTTTATTTTAGGCCTATTTAATGTGCACTTAAATGATCATAATATTATTTTAATGGTCACAATGATCGAAACAAACGGTGGCAATAAAGTGCAGTTTTATTTTGGAATATATTACTGTTCTGTGACAAGGTCACTAGACAGGTGTTTTAGTTCAGATGACCTCCACCAGGATAATTTACAGAACATAGTTCATTAATTCTTCTTCTGCTACACACTTCTCGTGTGGCTAATTATAACACTAATTATTAATAATTTAGTTAATTACTGTTATGCCATATACAGTGGTAACGTGTGGTCAGTGGGAGGGCCTAACTGTTCGTCAGTGGGCTACAACTTACAGCAACCTGTGCAAAATACAACCATACAGGTATTACTTGGTGTACACTCAGTACCACACGTGACCACTATCTCTGAGATAACATTTACTTTTAAGTAACTCAGTTATTATTAATAATTTGACTAGTAACCTGTAGAACAAATGTAATTAGCCACAAGTGAAATATGTAGAAGAAGAAGAATTAATAAACTATGTTCTCTAAATTATCCTGGTGGTGGTCATCTAAACTAAAACACCTATCTAGTGACCATGTCACATTTCTAATAAAAATTACTATGTATTCATGAATTAAAATTACTTATGTGTAATTAACAAACACTCAATAACATTTGACTATTATTAAATTAAGTTTACCTGATCAATCTCAAAGTAAGATAAATTAAACTCGTAATCAGCAGAAATTAATAATGACATTATTAATGTGTGTTCTTATATATTTCATGAAGATGAAACAACAGTGCGTGTGCATCATGCTGCTATAAAACAATAATGTAATACAAGGATTCTTACCTTTTGTCTCACAAAATGCACAGCATATGTATAAATCCAGATTTGACACCAAAGACACATTTCCATGGCACTTGTTTTCACTCCACAAGTGTATTTCGCAACAAGTTCGATTAATATGACTACATTCGTGTCCATGTCCACATAAATAAACCCAATGATCATATTCTGACATGTACAGCTGATTTATAATAACAGTATATAAGGTGTGCATTAGACTTTACCAGAGCACTACAAAGTCAACCTGTCACTGCACTGCCCTGGGTGTCAATGCACAGCAGGCTTGCTGAACACATGAGTTGCACTAGGCTACTGTATAATCTCTGGCCAAGTGAGACTGCCTACCAGGCAGTAAATGTGAATTAACTGATAAGGGCTGGCTTGAGTGGCTTCTAAGATTGTGACATATTTATATAAGATCTAGGAGATTCCTACTTTTAATTTTCATTAACTACTTTTAGTTTGGACTACATCCTTTGGAAGTCCTGGCAGGGAAGATAACACATCTTAACAAGATTTAACAAGATTGCCACCCAGAGAATTAACTCTAGGTGGACAAGGAAGCCATTTGGCTTATCGAGAGTCCAACCCTTTTATCTATGTGGATCCCGCCTGTCTGAGGTATGTGTCGATTTTATTTTTAAACATATTCACACTACTAGCACCCACACAATCAGCAGATAATCTGTTCCATTCATTTACAGTCCTTTGTGAAAATGAAAACTTTCTTATATTTAATCTACTCTGCTCCTTTCTAATGTAACTTCATGTCCTCTAGTCTTTCTATCTTTCTTAACTGAAAAAATATATATTTCTATCAATATTTTTATAACCATTCAATATTTTAAACACTTCTATCTGATCTCCTCTCATTCTCCTGGTCTCTAGTGTTGTTAAACCGCCTTTTTTAGGCGTATTTCGTAACTAAGATCCCTCAGTTTTGGTATCATTTTAGTTGCTCTCCTCTGCACTCTTTCTAGCATATCTATGTCCTTCCTGCGATATGGCCTCCACGCTTGAATACAATATTCTAAATGAGGCCTAACTATTGTTTTGTACAGCGATATTATTAGTTCTTTTTCCTTATACGTTATGTTTCGCCTAATTAATCCAAGGATTTGATTTCCCTTTGAAGCTGCAATTCCGCACTGCTCTGAAACCTTCATATCAGCACTAATGGTTAACCCTAAGTCCTTTTCTTTTACAGTAGTACTTAGTACAGTACCCCCATTGTATATTCTACCTCTTCGTTCCCATGTCCTGTGTGGAGGCATTTACCTTTCCCAAAAAACAGCATTTGCCACTTTTCAGAACATTTGATCAACAGTAAAAACATGGTAAAATGTAGTATAATATGATTTACTGTAATTTACCATGGTTTACTATGTGTATTTTGCATTTACCATGGTATACCATAGTGTAAGCATAATAAAATGTACAGTACGAAGATTACTCTAATTTACTATGGTTTTGTTATGGTTTACCATGCTTACTATGAATTTACCACAGTGTATCGTGGCAAACTTGTGGTAAAATGTAGTATATTATGGTTATTATAACTTACTATGGTTTTACTACAGTTTATTATGGTTTACTATGTCTTCATATGGATTTACTATGGTGAAAGCATAGTAAAATGTAATATACTGTAATTTACTATAACTTATCATGATTTACTATGGATTTATCATGGTTTACCCTAGTAAATTGTAGTACATTTTAGCAGGGACTTATTTAAAAATGAAGAGGTTGAAGTAAACCCGTTTAACCTAGCTGATATAAATAGTGATTACTATGATGTTCATAATATTCTTCCCGCTAAATTTTGCCATATCCGTTTTCATCACAAAGTACTCCATCTCAATATACAAGGACTTTCATCAAACTTTGATCAACTTAAAATATTACTGTCACAGCTATCTGATGCACATGTTGAAATTGATTATATCTTATTATGTGAAACCTTTTTAAATGACAACAATGCGCATCTTTTTAAATTGTCTAATTTTAATTTTATTTACAAGAATAGGAATTTTAAATCTAAAGGTGGTGTCGCGACGTATGTACATGATAATATTCAGTGTAATCACCGTGAAGACCTTGATATCTTCGTGGAGGGGGAATTTGAATCTGTATTTATTTAATCCAGCATTAATGGTCAAACCTCAGTCGTTGGTGAAATATACCGGATCCCTAATTCAAATGTGTCTTCAAATATTCAAAGATATGAGACAATACTAAATAAGATTCAGCACTCAAACCGTCAGGTTATAATTGGCACTGATCAAAATTTTGACTACCTAAAAATGGACTCATATAAACCTTCATCCGACTTACTATACTTACACCTAGCTGCTAACACCATTCCAACAATTACCAAACCAACGCGTATCACCCATACATCCGCTACCCTTATTGATAACATATATGTACGACATACAACTCCATTTGTTCATTCTGGCATATTATATAGTGATATATCTGATCACCTACCTATATTTTGTTTAATTGGCAAGCAGAAGCCTTGTAAAAATCAAATGATGCGTTAATATTCAAACATAGACCTATGTCTGACAAATCCATTGGTCATCTACACTACGCGAAATTGATTGGACGTATTTACACCAGATAGATACAGATAATGCGTTCAGGGAATTCAGTAAACAACTTAACTATGTTATTCAAACATTCGCGCCGGAGAAAATTGCTAAAGTTAATCCCAAATACGTAATACGGAATGAGTGGATAACTAAAGGTCTATTAAAATCAAACAAACTCTATAGGAAATGTATCGGCAAATATAAGACACATTCTACTTATATCCGTTATGTACAGTATAGAAACATATATAATAAACTAAAATAAGTTGCCAAAACAACATACTATGCGAATGAGCTAAACAATTTAAGAACGACTCTAAAAAAACTTGGAAATTACTTAGAACCATGATTGGGAAAAACAACGATAAATCATGCATTTCGTCACACTTTAAATGTAATAACGATATAATTAAGGACTTCATCAAATTTCGAATATATTCTGTAATGTCTTT
Organism: Paraescarpia echinospica; assembly: GCA_020002185.1. Lineage (NCBI taxonomy): Eukaryota > Metazoa > Annelida > Polychaeta > Sabellida > Siboglinidae > Paraescarpia > Paraescarpia echinospica. The sequence goes on from CM034541.1 coordinate 24,197,733, forward strand.
ACTAATGTTGGTTCAAACCATGAAAATGCAATCCCTCAACCCAAAGAGCAATTTACTAAATATCTTCAGAATTTTCCTAAACAAAATCGAGGAAGTTTCGTCATGAGTCCGAACGATATAAATTAAATCAGGCATATTATAATGTCTCTCCAACCTAAGACCAGTTCTGGATATGACAATTTTAGTGTCTCCGTCTCATGAAATTATTCGGTGAGCAAATAGCCTTACCAATACGTATTTTAATAAATAAATCAATAGGAGAGGGAATAGTGCCTGACGAAATAAAAATAGCAAAAATTATACCTGTTTATAAGTTTAAAGCTACTGATGACTTTTCTAATTATAGACCAATATCTTTAATACATTCAATTTTAAAAATACTGGGAAAAGTCGTTCATAGAAGGACTTATGATTTTATACAAAAAAACAGATCTAAGTAAAGCATTCGATACTATCAAACACCAAATCCTATTACACAAACTTGAATATTACGGTATAAGGGGTACTCCACTCAAATGGTTTAAGAGTTACCTTTCAAACAGGAAACAGTATGTTAAGTACAGTTCTAGTGACTCACTTCAGCAGGATGTCCCACACGGTGTCCCACAGGGGTCTATCCTCGGTCCACTTTTGTTTATATTATATATTAATGACCTTCCATTATGTATAAATATGTGCAAAACAATACTGTTTGCTGGTGACACTGCTATATATACAAAACTGGAAAACAAATTAATGAAATATATAAAGATATGAATAACGAACTTGAAATATTAGCTGACTGGTTTCGTGCCAATAAACTATCTTTAAACATTTCTAAGACAAAATGCATGTTATTTTCTAGATCTCGTCCTGCTCAGAACGAAGAATTATTATTAGCGATAGCTAATAACAATTCAGCGAACAAAATGTATTACATTTCTAGGCCTTCATATAGACGACAGACGTGATTGGCATGGACATATAAATGCATGCAAAACAAGCTAACTAGTGCTTTATACATAATTACTAAAGTTAACCGCTACCTTCCAGTAGCTACACTGGACAACAATTTATTACACTTCAGTTTAACCCTACCTGAAATACGGAATCATTTTGTGGGGATCCACATACAAAACACATATCAAAAAATTATTCATTATGCAAACAAAATAGTTCGTTCCATTCTTAAAACAAACTATTGGGAACATTCACATCCCCTCTTTACATGTTTAAATTTAATAAAATTGCATGATATTGATGAAATTGAAGTTGAAAAATGTATGTATAACTATGTCCACGGGAGTCTGCCACATTCATTATCGGACATTTTTACGTTTACCTGTGACATTCACTTTTACAAAACAAGACAAACCTGTACTATACGTCCTATTATCAGTTCTACTCAAAGATCTTCGAACAGTTTGTTATGTAAAGGTCCGATGATCTGGAATAAAATTCCAACTGTTATACAAAATAAACCTAATTTAAATAGTTATACATTATCATTACAGGCAAATGTTGTAAGGGGGTATGGCGTTCTAGTTTAATCTAATTCCACCCGAAACGTCTGACATATGTGTTTGATATAATGTTATTCTACTTAGGTATTATACCATTGCCGAAGCATGGCATAACCACATGTTTTTTTTCTCGCAAGACTACTTATGCGAACATTTATCATCTAATATTAATGTTATTAAGTTTACAGATATGTTCTGTTGATTATAGCACCGTAACCAACACACTACACGTTAAATCATTGTTAATAATAGTTATTTTGAGGATGACGGCGACTGGTTTACTTAATCAATATCATCTTATGTTGGAATAATTAAAACAAACTGGTTACAGCCTTAATTGTCTCCACTGTCAACCTGAAATTGTATATCATTGTGTCAGTTGTTTTCAGGATTGTTTATATTTGTATGTATGATTTATACAATTCCAAATAAAACTACTACTACTACTACTAATACTACTACTACTACTACTACTGACGAAGTTTGACAGTTGTGTTCGAATTTGTGCTCCATCAATATGTTGGGCGCAGGTACTGGATCTGCACAATCTGTAGATATGCTGAATTATGTTGCACAAACCTCGGATCTAACATACCTGTGTTTAGATTTATAGATGACACATATTCGTCGGTTGCGTCTTTCAAAACTATGTAATACGAGTAGAGCCTAAAGGAGTACCGGTAACCAGGCGATGCCCCGCCCAGGGTTATTGGAGCAGACTGCGCAACGCAATCAGCAGATTATTCATTGTTGACAAATAATAATGCCATTAAAATTAACTGTCGTTCGTCTCCCTGCTCTCACGATGCCGTCTTCCAACCAGTCGCTGATGTCCTGCTCCCATCTTCTCCTTGGTCTTCCCCTTCCTCTCTTTCCCTCCACTTTGCCTTCTAGAATTGTTTTCTCTAAGGAATTATGTCTTTTGATGTGACCAAAATAACTCGGTTTTAGTCCTTTTATTCTATTCACTAGTTGGACGTTCTTTATATCAAATTTTTTAAGGATCTCTGCATTGGTTGTTCTTGTTATCCATGGCACTCTTACGAATTTTCTGTAACATTTCATCTCAAACGCTTGTATTCTTCTCATGTCTTCTTTGTTCCGTGTCCACGTTTCGCTCCCGTATAGAGCTGTTGGGAAAACGGAAGTTTTTTTAAATTCTTATCTTTGTTGGTATGTTTTGTCCTTTCCATACATTTTTCTGATTATTTAGTTTCTGCGTTGCTATGGCTATTCTTCTTCTGATCTCTGATGATGTCTTGCCGTCTCCTTGTAGTCTTGCTCCAAGGTATTCGTAGTGGTTCGCATTTTCAACTTGCTCCCCGTTGATTGCAGTTTATGTTTTTTCAATGCATTTGTCAGTGTCCATGTTCTTTTCTTCACAATAAGTAATACGCCCTTGTTCTCACTATGTTCTTTTACATACATGATTAGGCTTGTTAGGCCGAATGTTATAGTGGACAGGGGTGCGGTATCGTCTGCGTATCGTAGGTCTCTGATTTTATGTCCATGAATATTCACTTCATCGAATCTTGTACTTCTGTAATCTAATTCTACATCTCTCATTATGTCTTCTGTGTAGAGGTTGATTAGATATGGAGATAAAATACATCCTTGTCTTACTCCTTTTCCCACTGAAAAAGTTTCTGTAGTTGTGTTTTCCAGCCTGACCACTGCTTGGCTTGTTGGTTGCTATAAAGTGATTTCAAGAGGGCGATTATCTTTGGGTGGAAAGTCATGTCACTGAGTGTTTTCCACATCATCTGATGATTCACACAGTCGAAAGCCTTGGAATAGTCGATGAAGCATATTCTTAGATCATTATTTATCTCTCTGAATTTCAGAATAAACATTCTCAGATTGAATATGTGGTCCCTTGTGCCTCTGTTTTTTTCCTGAAGCCTCCCTGTATACTGCTCAGGGAGTATAGTCGTATATTCTGTTTGCCGCCCGCCCGCCCGTGACATGCGTATTCCGAGAAAGCGCAAAATCATAGTGGCGACCTCTGAAAAGTGGTTCATTACTCAATTAATTGTTTTGACTTTTCTCCGACACGATTAATTAATTAACGCTACCGCTATTTGATCAGCACGGGCCTTTGTTCAGCAATAGCCTTGGTTTTTAGTTAGAGTCACGAACTAACTTTACATAAACGATTAAGCACATTGCATTAGTAAATCAGCTGAGTCAGATTCACAGTAAGCAATCAGTAAATGAATACACTTAAAAGTCGTAGCTTACAGTAGTCATATACAATCTCCCTTCTACACCTGAGTGTTGTTAGTCGTACAGCCCTCATCGTTTTAAAGAGTTTCAACATCTGTTACAATAATCTTTATTGATACTTAATGTTTAGTACAGTACATATTATGTAGTAGTAATAGAAAACATGCAAATACGTTACGTTACAACCAGAACGAAGCAAAACAGTGCTTGTGTTCGTTGTTTGTGTCATAATTGAAATGTAAAGTATAATTCGTGCCAAAGGAAACATAATTAATCTTCATGATAAACTATAGCTAATTATGTAATAGTGCATTATAAGAATACCGTAATACCGAATACCGGGTGCATCTTAGCACGGAAAAATGCATTAAAGCAGAAATTACTGTATGTTTGCTAGAATTTGATGCTTGGTCCTTTGTTTGAACATATGAAGAGTTGTACATGTACATATTCGTCCGCAAGACGTCATAATTGTTTTGCAGAACATGACCAACAAATGCATTGCAATTATATTTATGCATTATACACAAACATGTGTCGCCTGGTTAATATTGAAGTAGTTTGCGTGAATTGCAGAGAAGTCAAATAATTTGGTGGTGGCGTAGCCACTGCAGTGGATTTGTCATCAGTCCAAACTGTGCATGGTCTAACCGAGATGATACGCCTCACGGGTCACGGCAGAGACATAGTGTCGTTTCTAGTTCTGCACGATACACCGGATGGAACGAAAATGTCTGATGATGGATGGCCAATGTTAGCAAAATAATGTTCATAACTTGCTTACACTAATCTCTGCGGGAGTCTCGACTTCCGGTAACGGCGGCTCCACACGCGCAGGCGCACAACGCGAATAGAGGTAGACCCGTAGTTTATACATGCCGTACATTACAAAGTGTAATATGGTGGAACTAACAAACAACACCAGCAACCATATTGCTGCCGTAGTCGGGTGATTCTGGTAGTCCATGACACTGTAAATGTAGACCTTGTCTTCGTGGTTTGTCCCGCCCGCTGCCCAGTATGAGATGGTGAATATGGCGTAGAAGACGCCGAACAGAAAGGTATGATAGAAGTGGAGCATGCGCACTGGGATTCCCGTCACGCACACGTCACATATGACGTAGACGCTGTTGAGTGCGTGCGCAGATACGTTGACTAAATTCAGCTTCCAGCCTGGAAATTAACATAACATAATAATAACACAACTTGTTGAGTGCCATAACTCTAGACAAAAGTCCATTCAGAGGCGCTAAAATACATTAATACATGAACGTTAAATCTAGCTAGTTAAAGAAATGGTAATATACTGCTAAACATGTAAGCATGTTGATATTTAACAAGATTGCCATCCATTGCCTTTTGGCTTATCGAGAGTCCAATACTTTTTTTATTTACATGTATCCCGCTCTTTTAAGATATGTGTATATTTTATTTTTAAACATTCACGCTACTAGCACCAACACAATCAGGAGATAATCTGTTCCATTCATTTACAGTCCTTTGTGAGAATGAGAACTTTCTTATATCTAATCTATACTGCTCTTTTACTAATGTAACTTCATGTCATCCGGTCCTTCTATCTTTCTTAACTGAGAAAAAATATTTCTATCAATATTTTTATAACCATTCAATATTTTAAACACTTCTATCTGATCTCCTCTCAATCTCCTGGTTTCTGGTGTTGTTAAACCACATTCTTTTAGGCGTATTTCATAACTAAGATCCCTCAGTTTTGGTATAATTTTAGTTGCTCTCCTCTGTACTCTTTCTAGCAGATATATGTCCTTTCTGCGATATGGCCTCCACGTTTGAATACAATATTCTAAATGAAGCCTAACTATTGTTTTGTACAGTGGTATTATTAGCTCTTTTTCTTTTACAGTAGTACTTAGTACAGAACCCCCCCATTGTTTATTGTACATCTTCGTTCACATGTCCTGTTTGGAGGCATTTACATTTCCCAAAATCGAACTATATTTGTTACTTTTCACACAATTTTATCAACCTGTCAAGATCATCTTGTAAACGCTGTCTATCTCCATTACGTTTAATCATTCTAAATAATGTTGTATTATCCGCAAATTTCAATACCTTGCTTGGTATGTCATCGTCTAAATCGTTTATATATATATATGAAGAATAATATAGGTCCCAGTACTGATCCTTGTAGTATCCCACTCAAAACTGATTTCCAGTTTGAAGCCTCCCCATCAACTATTACCCGTTGTCTTCTGTCAATTAGCCATTTTGTTATCCAGTTAATTAAAAAATTTCCTATGCCATTGTCCTTTAGTTTAAACAGTAATCTTTGATGTGTCAATTTGTCGAAAGCTTTCTGAAAATCTAAGTAGATGATATCTACTGGTGATCCCTCGTCTACCCACTTAGTGATAACTTCCAGAAAACGTAACATATTTGGTAAGCATGACCTCGCTGTTGAGATGGGTTTAACAAGTTATGTTTAATAAGAAACGCCCCCTTGAACTTAACCTCTAGTACTGGCAGTGAACTAATATCTTCCTTGGTAAACTTCGAACTAAAATATCATTCAGGCAGGTCTTCAGCCATTAAGAATCCCTCTGATATTATATTTCCAGCACTATCTCGTAGAGGACCGACCTTATCCTAACCTTTCTGATTGCTCCGAACATATGCATACAAACTCTTGCTCTTTTGTTTTATATACAAACTAATTTTGTTTCGTAGCTTCTCTTCTAATTTATTATTTCAGTTGTAGCTTGGCTTAGTGCTTCTTTATAAATGGTGTAGTCTTCGCCATTTCCAGTGCGTCTATATGACTTCCACATCATTTGTTTGTACTTGATTTTTTAATGGCTTCTTTCGATAACTATTTCTTTTTGGACTGTTTCCCTTGTTTTTTCAAGGGAACAGATTTATCGACGATGCAATAAATTTCACTCTAAGATATTCCAGCATTTCGTTTCTGTCTTAGTCTTCGGTGTGTTGTTCCAGTCTATCTTTGATAGATATTTCCTCATTTCATTATGTCTTCCTTTGTGGAAATTTCTCCTGGACTGCTTTTTATTATTTCTTTCTGATTTTACTTTGATGGTAAACTGTATCTGGTTGTGATCACTACATCCCAGTGGCTCACATAATTTGACATTGTCAGGTCAAGTAATTCATTCTGTGAGGATAAAACTATGTCTAACACATTCTCACCCCTGGTTGGCTCTAGCACATGTTGAGAAAGGAAACAGTCTTCCCCTAAAACTAAAAACGTGTTGTCCTCACTCCCCGTACTCTGTAGAGATTCACATTGTATATGACCATGGTTAAAATCTCCCATGATAATACAGTCCCGTTTGCTAACTTCCCTTATAGCGTTTTGTACTTTCTCGTACTCTTGTATGCTTATGTTTGGACTTCGATAAACTAACCCCACTGTTAACGTTGAGTTTCATGTTACTATGTTACACCAAACAGCTTTTTCGCAATATGCTTCTCTTTCTAATTTCATGACCCTGGATAGAATCTTTAACATATAAAATAACCCCACCTCCCCTTCTTCCTATTCTGTCTTTTCTAAACATTACATAGCCTGTTAGTCCCAATTCAGCATCTGTTATATCGGTGGTGGCCCATGATTCGGTTATACCTATTATGTGAAGGTCAATATCTTCTACCGTAATGTTTAGTTCACTTCTTTTGTTTACTATGCTCCTTGCATTTAAACAACCACATGTATATCCTGATTCAGAACAGTTTTCCAGGCTGTTCTTTGCTGATTTATTTCTGCTGTCTTTATCTGTGCCTCCAGTTCCAGGCTTCTCTGTGAATCCCCCTGCGAATCTAGTTTCAATAGATGCAGCCTGCCCCACTTAAATGGAGGCCATCTCTCATGTACATATCTTCCCTCCCAACAAAGTATCACCATAAATCTACGAATCCCACCCTCTCTTCTTTACACATCTGCTCAACTAGTGCGTTGATCGCCATCCTCTTGCAGTTTCTATATGTTGGCCCCCTCCTCCCATTACTGGCAAAATTCCTGAGAGAATAATCTGTCTGATTCTTGTGTTCTTTAACTTCCTCACTAACTGTCTGTACTATCCCAGTTGTTCCCCCCTGTCTGCATTATATGTCCCTACTTGTACTAGCATAGACCCTCCCTTGCCATGCCCCAATACCTTCTCTACCCTTTCAGTCACACGTTCTATCCTAGCTCCCGGTAGACAACAACGACGTCCTCCCCTTCGCTTAGTGTCTTATCTGTCTTTCTCAGAATAGAGTCACCCATGAACACCCTCTCATTCCTCATTGCTCCCTCAATCACTGCCTCCGGTTTACATCTGTCTGGTTGTAGTCTTGTTCCCCTGTTTTCTGCTCTCCTGTCACAATGTCTTCCGTTCCATTCTTTCCTGGCGCTGTTTGTTTTGTTACCGTTCCTCCTGTCATCGTCCCTCCCATTTTCTTATGTCACATTTACTCTCATTTCCTTTCTTCCCGTCATCTTTCCTCCCACTGCATTTCCTTCTTTCCTCTCTCATGTCTGTTTCCCTCCTACCACTTTCTCTACGGTCACTTTCTCCCCTGTCACCTTCACGCCTGTCACATTTCCTGCCGTCGATCCTCCAATTTCTTCCCCTCCGATCACCTTCCCTCCTCTCAGTCTCCTTTCCTCACTCTTCTTGCCACTACTCTGCTCCTTCAGTCTCACATTATTTCCAACTCTCTCCCTGTCTTCTCTCTCCATTCCACCTGTCTCCTTGCTCATTCTCATCTCCATCCCCTTTACAGTATCTACCAACCAAGCTGCGTCCTTTTCCAGACATTCCACCTTCCAACACCTCAGATATAGGTCTGATTACTCGCTGTCCGGTTACCGGAAATGTTACTTCACGCGCTGTACCATTTGTTTCATTTTGTAAACTACTTTGTCTAACAATGTATATTGGAACATGAATTTTAGAATATTTCAAAAATACTGAGATATGTGCCGGATGTAAGGCATCGCGCGTTAGTGGATTGTTTGAGTTATTCGAGTACGAGAACAAACATGTTGTCTTTTGGTCGGTGAAGCGTTACATTTGCTGTGTCTGATAATTCAATCTCTCCGTTCACTATATGTGCGAGCGAGTGTGCGTCAATGCGTGTGCGCGCGCGCGTGCACACAAACACATACGCACACGCACGCACACATATAAGCACACACACACAGACACACACACACATCTTGATGTTTGTGTTTTGTTAACTATATCGTCTACTCACCGTCATACACAGCTATCCAATAGACGAGCGTGACAATGAGAGCCGAGGACAGAGTGACGTTCTGTAAGACCCAAACTATCTTCAGAACGACCGGCATCTTTTTAGTACACGCGTTGCCATCTGTAACCGAATCACTTTACCTAAACGTTCCCCCACAATTTCTCTGGAGATCAATTATTGGCTAGATGCAATAAACTGGGAATATACAGATTAATGCATACATGAATAACTACTAAAATCCTTACAGTCTGTGGTAAGTACAATTTTAGACATTTAGCTGAGACCGCCTATCGAAATATTTGCTTGAGAACTGTATATATTGGTACGTAGCCATTGACTGTATTTATAAAGACATTGGTTAATATCACTGGTTAAAAGGCCTGTAACATTTCTATTCACACCGCAATTCGCTTTCGGTGATAACCTCAAAGGCACACTCAACAAATCCCCAAATCAATAACATGACGCCACGGTTTCACTTTCGGCTTATACCTCCAACTGAGTGTCGGTGCAACGAGATTCGGTCACGGGTCACGCATCCATAATTTAAATTATTCGACAGATTACATATCTAAACAGGTCAAATAAATTTATTCCGAGTTCATCTATCCTGCTGGTATGAAAATGGATCCCGTCATGTATGGTCCATTTATAACTGCGTGGAAAACTGACCACCAGTTAATTGTTTTTAATGTGTTGATTTAAGAGTGGTTAATTTGTGTACGTGCTATAACAAAAAACGTGCCCATACTTTACTGATAAAATCCAGCATTGGTCATTTTAATATCTGTTACAACTATTAATATTGTTTTGACAATTTCGTTGGACAATTTTGCATTCCAGAATAGCACCTTTATATCTATAGACATCAGCGAACCACGTCTGTATTTTTTGAAATCTCTAGACACACAAACATGTCCTTTTTTCAAAGAGGGGCTGTATACCACGGGTCCCGTCAACTGTGGTCGGTGTGGGTTACCTTGTGTGGCTGGCTTGCTGCGGGGCGGATGTCGACCCAGGACGAGGATGGCTTGTATGACGACGTTAAGCGTGAGGACAAAGAGGGTCCAGTACGTGAGGAAGATGAACCACTTGGCGCCGTACTCGTATACGACGCCGCTGTAGACGAGGACAAACCCGAAGAAGAGGGCCACGGCGACGCGGTAGACGAGGTAGACGAGTGAACTAATTATGCTATATATGTACAGTATTTATGAACAATGTAGAGTGAGATGTGTACGGCCTACAGTTAGCGAGGATTATGTAAAATGCGATGTAATAACAATAATATATTTTATTTGATATAGCGCCAGATTCATACCTGCTCGTGGCGCTTTACAACATATATAGTGTAGAATTTTAAACAAAAATAGTGTCGAATTTTAAACAATTAATAATTATAATAAGGTATTAAAATACTAATAATAATAATTTAAAACAAATACAGCAATAAAATTGTGTAAATCAATAAATTAATTGCTAGTTAATACAGCACAACGATTATATAGCAATAATACTAATACAGAAATAAATGTATAATCTAAATGTATGATTAATAATAAATAAATAATAATATAGGAAAACAATTCTTATTTAAAAAATAGTTTAACTAATAAAATTATTGGTAGTCCGACAGAAATGTGTCTTTTTTGTTGACATTTGAAACGGGCAAGAGTGTCGCAGGTTCTAATAAAGTTCGGTAAAGCGTTCCACATGGACGCAGCAGCCACTGCAAACGAGTTATCCCCAGCCTTGCTACGCTTGCGCTTCAAAACGTGTCAAACTGTTGCTTTTTCATATCTAGGTGTCTGTCAATGAATAGACGAAGACTGAACACATCGCGAAGATGTGATTGTTGAAACACCAATGCGAATTCCACTGCTGTCAACGATTGCAGCCGCAGTTTGAAGATACTGTGTCTTGCCGTCCTTCCTACACATAGTATTCCGTGCCATCCGTTTCTACTCGATGCGTCCTCTCTTGAAGATGCGATTTCTTACATGGCAGGCTAGTGCCCACAAAGCCATAGAGCAAATCAAGTTGTCATGCATGGTTGATCGTATCGAAGGCCGCACTGAAATCAGCGAGAACCAAGGTTGTTCCTTGTTCATTGTCCATGTCTGTTTTGATTGCACTTGTAACGTACCGTTTCAGACGAACGTTTTTACTGGAACACCGAGGCTGAAATGCTGATCAGAAACATGCGTCATTATCCTACGCGCGATTACTTTCTCAATCACCTTGGATAATTGTGTGATGTTACTCATTGGTCGATATAGTTGCTCTGTGTGTCTTTGTGAAGCGATGGCATCTTCAGTGATGGATGCACAATTGCAGGTTTCAGCGGTCCTGGCATAGCTTACACCTGAGCATGAAGCAAAAAACAAACTGCAGAAGTTATTGGTGGGATAAGACCACATTAAGGATTCGTTGTGTGACGCAAGATATACGTTCTACTGGGCATCCCATTTTTGGTTTCATAATGTACTATGTATATACTTCAATTTATACCCAGCGTTTTAGCGCGTTATCTACAATACAACTGTAGTTACCATCAAAAGACGCCTCCGTGCCTTTCAATATTGTGAATATTGATGAAATGCCTGGCTTGTTCTCTTGATACCTACTGGTGTCGTACACGAGTAGCACACAGTTCATGATTGCATCAAATTATTTAGCATACTTTGTGGGCATTACGTTACACTAAAATTCGTGAAGATGTGCAACTTGCATGTCCAATAAAATGCTGCTTCAAATAATGATTTTTTTGTATTGTTTACCAAATATTACAACATTTTATGAAATATTACAAAAAAATATATTTCGTTAATATTCTATATATTTTACTCCCATATCGGTAAGACAATGTGTTGGCCTGTATGTTTGGCTCAGTACCATTCGTGGCAGGCAAACGCCGTATGTGGTATAAGGTACCGAATAAGGTGCTATTTAGCTTGGAGGTGTGCACAGTTTGATGACGCGTATTTTAATTGTCATTGAGACAATGTAAATTTCCCTTTGTGGTTAATCTAGTTATATGTATAGCTTGATATAAATCTAACTTTCGTGAAGATTTGCAAGATTCAGGAGATCTATTTGGGGTAAGACCACATTAAGGATTCGTCCGCCATTACCGACCGAAAGAGTGCCCTTGAAAATACCGTTTTGGTGTGATGTGTAATTTGTTGTCGAGCACATTGGCATGGCAGATGTCAGTCCAGTGAATACTGAATGTACTACTGCATTAGATCTTTCTGGAGGCAGCAATAAATATACGCTAGTCGTTCGCATATTCGCACAGTGGCTATTTTGCAGCACGCACCAATATTTAAAAATCCGTCACCAGATTGGAAGGAAATTGAGGGGTGTCAGGTTTGGGAGGATTTTTCTGAAACATGATGTATGAGAATTTCACGAGTTTTCCACAACACTTGTGTCAATGGAGGTTAAATATGCTGTGAAATTTTCAAGAAAATCGTAAGACAACTTTTGCAGGAAATGAAGGAAACGTTATAATGGCCGCCTATATAAAATTTAAATGTGGTCTTACACCTGGTGGATGAGAGGCTGATGGGCCAAGGAAGTAGTTGAAGATAAAACGAGTTGAGTGGATTGTCAGACTGTCCCAAACTTAGTATATTAACATACACAGAACGTGAAATACCTTCACTGGGAATTCATGCAACTGTGTTTTTCTGCCCATGCCCCATACTCATGGGAAGCTATGGTGAAATTTACAGGGAGATTGGATGGGTTCTTTCTATTTTGTAGTGGTATCCTGTAAGAAATAATCTTGCATTTTCATAAGGCACAGACTTTAGTCACTTGGTGATTCTAATCACGTACCCACTGGACACACTGGACATTGTAGAGTGCAGTAGCGCAGCAGCTAGAGCTTCGGACTCTCGACTGAGAAAACCCGGGTTCAAATCCTGTGTGGCAGTGTCGAACCTTGGGCAAGTTCATTTACTCTACGTTGCTTCAGTTCACTCAGCTGTATGAATGAGTACCTGGCTATAGACAGTGGTGGATATATGTGTACGAATAGTCTTCACACATTAATTGTAGCGTGGCTGAATGCTTTCCAGAGAAGTCACGATTGTGTTCGATTGAACAGGTTTGCCAGGGAGTAAAGTGTAAAGCACATTGAGCAGTCCTGAGGACTGGATACAGCGTCATATATAAGAACTTACCTTTACTTTACATCAAAGTACATTATACAAATGTGGTTTTATATCCATTTTGCGTTTGCTGTTGGACACATAGTACAATTATCAAAAGAATGATTCATTTACATCTTCTAAATTTTATCTTAATTTGAACAATTGTGAATAACTCTACAGGAAAAGGAAATATTGATTTGTCCGAAATACATAATACAACAAAATAATTGGTGTAACAAAAGACCATACAATATATTGCCAAAATAAAGTGGTAAGTATATAATGTATGATCGGGAAATAAAGGATTATGTCATATAAAGGACGGGAGACTCCTACTAAGACTAATTATAGTCATTGTCGTAGGAGACACCCTATGAAATAATTACAAGTGAAAATCCATATGTACGTGGGTATATATATATTATGTGCATGGTGCCCCACATACCTGATCTAGCTCGAGCTAGGTGGTACGATATCATGCTTAACAAATTAATTAATAATTTTTGTATTATAATTTATTTATTTTCAAGTTTACTAGATTTGTTTTGGAAATTACGTGTCAGCCATAGTATAGATTAGTTTATAAAATCGAAAACGGTTTCGTCAATCGAAAAAAAAAAAAAAAATACTCTTCCAAAACTTGTGAAAATAAACAAATAGTGTAAATATAATAAACTAAATAAATAAAAAAAAGGTTTGGGTTCGACTATATTGGCCGGGCTACCGAACGTTGCCTATTCACAGGCGCGATCCGGCTACTGCCCAACACGGAGACTTTTGCCTGCTGCGTTTCCGCCCTGGGCCGGTTCGTCCCTCCTTAGACAACCTGGTCACGTCGGGCTCCCCCAATGAGACCATATTGATGCCAAGCTTAGCGCGGACACCCGATCGACATAGAACAACGCCCGGCAGAACCCCCGACCTCAAACCGTCCACCAACCTACGCCTCCAAGTAGCTAGATTACAGAAGCACGCCAACACTCCCAGCCGACAACAAAGGCTCTAATTTTTAGGGTGATGAAAAACGGCAGCATACCCAATGGTTGACTTGCTTATTTATGGATTACTTATAATATTTAGAGTTGTCACTACAATATGTTAAGGATGCAATTATACCTATGCTAGGTTGATGCATTTTAATGCACATTTCTCTATTTTTGGTAAAAATTGCGAATGGAAAACTACTTCCGGTTGACAAACTATCGTCGCGACATCTACCGTCGTAATAAGAACGACGACTTTAGTTATAATTTGATTCAGGAGATGGCAGCACACTACATTTGTTAATGCGTTTGCACAGCTACATAATTACATGATCATTAGTTATTCCCCAATATACATTAATCATTCCCATATAATTCCATTAACGTGTTCAATCTATGTCTATTTTTTATTCATGTCTATTTTATTTTAGGCCTATTTAATGTGCACTTAAATGATCATCATATTATTTTAATGGTCACAATGATCGAAACAAACGGTGGCAATAAAGTGCAGTTTTATTTTGGAATATATTACTGTTCTGTGACAAGGTCACTAGACAGGTGTTTTAGTTCAGATGACCTCCACCAGGATAATTTACAGAACATAGTTCATTAATTCTTCTTCTGCTACACACTACTCGTGTGGCTAATTATAACACTAATTATTAATAATTTAGTTAATTACTGTTATGCCATATACAGTGGTAACGTGTGGTCAGTGGGAGGGCCTAACTGTTCGTCAGTGGGCTACAACTTACAGCAACCTGTGCAAAATACAACCATACAGGTATTACTTGGTGTACACTCAGCACCACACGTGACCACTATCTCTGAGATAACATTTACTTTTAAGTAACTCAGTTATTATTAATAATTTAACTAGTAACCTGTAGAACAAATATAATTAGCCACAAGTGAAATATGTAGAAGAAGAAGAATTAATAAACTATGTTCTCTAAATTATCCTGGTGGTGGTCATCTAAACTAAAACACCTATCTAGTGACCATGTCACATTTCTAATGATAACTATTGAAAATGAATTGGTATAATGCCTATATAGCGACTCTTGTTTTTTCGTTTTGGAGCTCAGTAAGTTCCTTAGAATAGAGGCGCTATACAAAAGTATGCATGTGGTACTTAGTAATAGTAGTGTAGTAGTAGTAGTAGTAGTAGTGCAATAGTAATAGTAGTGGTAGTAGTGTAGTAGTAGTAGTAGTAGTAGTAATGAAGAACATTGAAAATATACTCGAAGAAATAAACCAAAAAAATGTAGAACGAACAAATTGTTTCAACTGTCATATTTCCATTTAGTGCCTGTTTGATAATATTATTATTGTAGTAGGCTTATTGTTTATTTGTACGTGATGTTTACGGACTGGACCCTACTATGCTTATCTTCATCGATCGGGTCATTGTTTAAATGGGAACTTATTTACTTACTTAACAACAATGCTTCATACATTCGCTAACTCCCTCACTCACTCACACACTCACTCAAACACTCACTCACTAACTCACTCCTCACTCGCTCGCTCACTCACTCACTCACTCACTCACTCTCTCATTCACACACTCTCTCACTCACACACTCACTCACTCATTCACTTACTCACACTCTCTCACTCACTCACTCACTCGATTACTACTAGCTTCACGGTCTGTCTGACTCTACTCTAGTGACGAAATTGAGTGTCATGGAAAGGATAACTTTTAAAAGAAAAAAAAACTTGATTTGCTTAGAATACCGTAAATAGAAAGAAATTGACTGAAGGTTTGGGAGAGGTTTAGTTTCCACTATTGAACGTTGGCAATTCACAGTCGCGAATCGGTCACACTACCATAGGGATATTTTGCCTGCTGTGTTTCCGTCCTAGGAAGATTTATATCAGACTTAGCGCAGGCGTGCGATCGACAGAGAACGTCAACCGGCAGGACCCCCGGCCAATGCCTCAAGCCAACATGGCGACTGTATATTACGCGCTATGTTGTACGTCGACATAAACAATGCAACAAAAACAAATATGACTTGACGCACAATGTACATTGTGCATCAGTAATGGTTATGACGTAACCGAAGTGCCTGTTAAAAAGCCGCGTGTGACATCATTACTTCTAAAATTATCAAGAACGAGCGAACGAGAAGAAAAAGTCCAAGGTCGACTAACACTAACAGCACAGCCACAGGTACGAACACAATTTTAGGCCGTGTTCACACATAATTGTCAACTGAATTACGATGCGGATCGACTAATTAGGTTCTGTTCACATACACAAAGTTAGGCCGGATTAAAGCGCCAACCGAATTAGTGCACCAGGGGGCGTGGTGTGCTGGTCATAAATTAGCCTCAATTATCCAGCAGCTCTCATGGCATAACATTCGGAGCCAAACTATCGTTCTGGCGAAGTCACGCAGCCAGGCGAGAGTCGGTTAAGCGAGACTAGTCATAAGTCATACTCTGCGCGAGAGCAGCCCTCTGCCATGCAACAGCGCCGCCATCGCCGAATCAAAGCAAACGATCGAGCGTTCACATTGGCTTGATCCGCATCCTAATTCGGTTAGTCGAATTCTGATTCACCGATTTTCTCGCATTAAAATTCGGGTAGGTTAATGCGGATCAAGGGTGTTCACATTGCGCTACCCGAATTGGGATCCGCATCCTAATGCGGATTAAAGTTGTATGTGAACACGGCCTTAGACTTAGTTTGCAACACAATAGAAAAAGCAACATCAACACCACTACTTTTGTAACACCTTAACTAAACGTCTAAAGGTTTCGTGATGAATAACAAACCCGTGGGACATTACCCGGAAGTCGGGGCTACCACATTATCCAGAAGAAGAATACATCCGTTGTTGTCAGGTAAACACCAGGGCCCGTGTGCATTGAGACCAGATAAAGTTAAACGCGGATAGCCGCTATCCGCGGATAGCTATTCGCTTTTAACTTCTGTTCCCATATCGTATGCACAAGTCACAAATACGGCTGTGGATAGCTACCCGGTCGTGTTTAGCCACATAAGGAAGTTTTGGCAATGCAAAGGAGTAAACGCGCAAATGCCAAGATACGCTAACAGTGCGATTGATTTATTGTTGAAAAACAGCATATTTTATGCAAATACGACCTTAACTAATATGAAAACACGTTTTTAGAACACAGCAACGATGGTTGGATTGCGAATGGCGGCTAAATGTTATATTTTTATTTGATAACGTTTTATGATCTGCATCATGTCCCTGAACATGCAGTGGACATGTATTCGTTATACCAAAGTTTATTTGGTGTTGTTTTCGTCTGGCAGATTTTACCTGTTTACCGACAACATCGTAGACGTAATTTTAAATACCTTCCTCTTGTTGACAAATTCATGCTCATTCTCTGTGGTACGTAATTTAAAAACTGTTACTTATTGGGTTTTAACATGTTGGCATGTATTCAGTGTGGGTGCAAACATCAGTTGCATGGTAAGGTTTTGACTCCCTGGTATTGAAGTATAATGGGGCTGTTGAAACATATTTTGTACTTACGTAACCTCAGCACAAAAGCGTCTTCGTTATATTATGACTTAACAGTGTACTGTCTGATTCGTAAGCTAATTAACCTCAAGAAGCAATGATGAAATGTTAAGTAATTATACTGAATTATACATAAGGCACCCCTGCTAAAAATTTACTATGGTTTACTACAGTAAATTTACTATGGTTTACTATAGTAAACTAGTGTTTTTGCGGAATATTTACTACGGTTTATTATAGTGAATACCACAGTTTACTATGGTAAATATCACATTTTACTGTGGTTTACTATAGTGTATACCTCATTTTACTCTGATTTACTATGGTGAATACCACATTTTAGCACAATGTACTATGGTAACTATCACGTTTTACTATGATTTACTATAGTGAATACCACATTTTACCACATGTTTAATCACAATATACTATTATGAATATAACATTTTACTATGGTTAACTACAGTGAATATAACATTTTACTATAGTTTACTATGGCGAATATAACATTATAATATGGTTTATCACAGTCAATACTATGCAAACAGGGTCTACGTATGTCGTAAAACTGAAAAAATCAATGTAAACAATGCATTTAGTATAATGAAATACTTTATTAACTATATATACATGTTTACATGTTGACACTTCATGAATCACTTTGCAGCAATATTGTCTGCTTCTTTGCAATGGTACCGGTATTTCCGTATTGTGTCCATGAAGTGGCAAAGCTCTCACTCCTGGAATTTGTGTTGCTCTGCACCTGTGTAATAAAAACAAACATATTTATGTCTAAAAATGACAGTCTGCATATCAGGTCTTGCCAGCATACATGAGTAATACTTAACCAGTGGATGAGAATTAACTGGCTGCTAGTCATTAAAGTGGCAGTAATTAAGGAAATCACCTAATCACCAATATCCCCTAATTAAGCAGCCTTTAGAGAGGACCACCAATTTAGATAGTGCAGTTGCCTGCTGCATCCTTGGAAGTTAGAAAGTCCTGATAAGGAAGATAACACAGATCTCTGTGCATTTATGGTACTTCATTGTGGGAAATTGTGAACTGTTATTCTAAAAAAGTTAACCTTAATTTACACTGTTAACCATAGCACCAAAATTGCATGTTATATGTAGGCCTATACTTGCATCAATCAGTTGATAAGTTTGCCTTACAGCATAATTCTAAGTATAATAAAAATTACTATGTATTCATGAATTAAAATTACTTATGTGTAATTAACAAACACTCAATAACATTTGACTATTATTAAATTAAGTTTACCTGATCAATCTCAAAGTAAGATAAATTAAACTCGTAATCAGCAGAAATTAATAATGACATTATTAATGTGTGTTCTTATATATTTCATGAAGATGAAACAACAGTGCGTGTGCATCATGCTGCTGTAAAACAATAATGTAATACAAGGATTCTTACCTTTTGTCTCACAAAATGCACAGCATATGTATAAATCCAGATTTGACACCAAAGACACATTTCCATGGCACTTGTTTTCACTCCACAAGTGTATTTCGCAACAAGTTCGATTAATATGGCTACATTCGTGTCCATGTCCACATAAATAAACCCAATGATCATATTCTGACATGTACAGCTGATTTATAATAACAGTATATAAGGTGTGCATTAGACTTTACCAGAGCACTACAAAGTCAACCTGTCACTGCACTGCCCTGGGTGTCAATGCACAGCAGGCTTGCTGAACACATGAGTTGCACTAGGCTACTGTATAATCTCTGGCCAAGTGAGACTGCCTACCAGGCAGTAAATGTGAATTAACTGATAAGGGCTGGCTTGAGTGGCTTCTAAGATTGTGACATACTTATATAAGATCTAGGAGATTCCTACTTTTAATTTTCATTAACTACTTTTAGTTTGGACTACATCCTTTGGAAGTCCTGGCAGGGAAGATAACACATCTTAACAAGATTTAACAAGATTGCCACCCAGAGAATTAACTCTAGGTGGACAAGGAAGCCATTTGGCTTATCGAGAGTCCAACCCTTTTATCTATGTGGATCCCGCCTGTCTGAGGTATGTGTCGATTTTATTTTTAAACATATTCACACTACTAGCACCCACACAATCAGCAGCTAATCTGTTCCATTCATTTACAGTCCTTTGTGAAAATGAAAACTTTCTTATAGCTAATCTACTCTGCTTCTTTCTAATGTAACTTCATGTCCTCTAGTCTTGCTATCTTTCTTAACTGAAAAAAAATATATTTCTATCAATATTTTCATAACCATTCAATATTTTAAACACTTCTATCTGATCTCCTCTCATTCTCCTGGTCTCTAGTGTTGTTAAACCGCCTTTTTTAGGCGTATTTCGTAACTAAGATCCCTCAGTTTTTGTATCATTTTAGTTGCTCTCCTCTGCACTCTTTCTAGCATATCTATGTCCTTCCTGCGATATGGCCTCCACGCTTGAATACAATATTCTAAATGAGGCCTAACTATTGTTTTTTACAGCGATATTATTAGTTCTTTTTCCTTATACGTTATGTTTCGCCTAATTAATCCAAGGATTTGATTTCCCTTTGAAGCTGCAATTCCGCACTGCTCTGAAACCTTCATATCAGCACTAATGGTTAACCCTAAGTCCTTTTCTTTTACAGTAGTACTTAGTACAGTACCCCCATTGTATATTCTACCTCTTCGTTCCCATGTCCTGTGTGGAAGCATTTACCTTTCCCAAAAAACAGCATTTGCCACTTTTCAGAACATTTGATCAACAGTAAAAACATGGTAAAATGTAGTATAATATGATTTACTGTAATTTACCATGGTTTACTATGTGTATTTTGCATTTACCATGGTATACCATAGTGTAAGCATAATAAAATGTACAGTACTAAGATTTAGTCTAATTTACTATGGTTTTGTTATGGTTTACCATGCTTACTATGAATTTACCACAGTGTATCGTGGCAAACTTGTGGTAAAATGTAGTATATTATGGTTATTATAACTTACTATGGTTTTACTACAGTTTATTATGGTTTACTATGTCTTCATATGGATTTACTATGGTGAAAGCATAGTAAAATGTAATATACTGTAATTTACTATAACTTATCATGATTTACTATGGATTTATCATGGTTTACCATAGTAAATTGTAGTACATTTTAGCAGGGACTTATTTAAAAATGAAGAGGTTGAAGAAAAACCCGTTTAACCTAGCTGATATAAATAGTGATTACAATGATGTTCATAATATTCTTTCTGCTAAATTTTGCCATATCCGTTTTCATCACAAAGTACTCCATCTCAATATACAAGGACTTTCATCAAACTTTGATCAACTTAAAATATTACTGTCACAGCTATCTGACGCACATGTTGAAATTGATTATATCTTATTATGTGAAACCTTTTCAAATGACAACAATGCGCATCTTTTTAAATTGTCTAATTTTAATTTTATTTACAAGAATAGGAATTTTAAATCTAAAGGTGGTGTCGCGACGTATGTACATGATAATATTCAGTGTAATCACCGTGAAGACCTTGATATCTTCGTGGAGGGGGAATTTGAATCTGTATTTATTTAATCCAGCATTAATGGTCAAACCTCAGTCGTTGGTGAAATATACCGGATCCCTAATTCAAATGTGTCTTCATCTATTCAAAGATATGAGACAATACTAAATAAGATTCAGCACTCAAACCGTCAGGTTATAATTGGCACTGATCAAAATTTTGACTACCTAAAAATGGACTCATAAACCTTCATCCGACTTACTATACTTACACCTAGCTGCTAACACCATTCCAACAATTACCAAACCAACGCGTATCACCCATACATCCGCTACCCTTATTGATAACATATATGTACGACATACAACTCCATTTGTTCATTCTGGCATATTATATAGTGATATATCTGATCACCTACCTATATTTTGTTTAATTGGCAAGCAGAAGCCTTGTAAAAATCAAATGATGCGTTAATATTCAAACATAGACCTATGTCTGACAAATCCATTGGTCATCTACACTACGCGAAATTGATTGGACGTATTTACACCAGATAGATACAGATAATGCGTTCAGGGAATTCAGTAAACAACTTAACTATGTTATTCAAACATTCGCGCCGGAGAAAATTGCTAAAGTTAATCCCAAATACGTAATACGGAATGAGTGGATAACTAAAGGTCTATTAAAATCAAACAAACTATAGGAAATGTATCGGCAAATATAAGACACATTCTACTTATATCCGTTATGTACAGTATAGAAACATATATAATAAACTAAAATAAGTTGCCAAAACAACATACTATGCGAATGAGTTAAACAATTTAAGAACGACTCTAAAAAAACTTGGAAATTACTTAGAACCATGATTGGGAAAAACAACGATAAATCATGCATTTCGTCACACTTTAAATGTAATAACGATATAATTAAGGACTTCATCAAATTTCGAATATATTCTGTAATGTTTTTACTAATGTTGGTTCAAACCATGAAAATGCAATCCCTCAACCCAAAGAGCAATTTAGTAAATATCTTCAGAATTTTCCTAAACAAAATCGAGGAAGTTTCGTCATGAGTCCGAACGATATAAATTAAATCAGGCATATTATAATGTCTCTCCAACCTAAGACCAGTTCTGGATATGACAATTTTAGTGTCCCCGTCTCATGAAATTATTCGGAGAGCAAATAGCCTTACCAATACGTATTTTAATAAATAAATCAATAGGAGAGGGAATAGTGCCTGACGAAATAAAAATAGCAAAAATTATACCTGTTTATAAGTTTAAAGCTACTGATGACTTTTCTAATTATAGACCAATATCTTTAATACATTCAATTTTAAAAATACTGGGAAAAGTCGTTCATAGAAGGACTTATGATTTTATACAAAAAAACAGATCTAAGTAAAGCATTCGATACTATCAAACACCAAATCCTATTACACAAACTTGAATATTACGGTATAAGGGGTACTCCACTCAAATGGTTTAAGAGTTACCTTTCAAACAGGAAACAGTATGTTAAGTACAGTTCTAGTGACTCACTTCAGCAGGATGTCCCACACGGTGTCCCACAGGGGTCTATCCTTGGTCCACTTTTGTTTATATTATATATTAATGACCTTCCATTATGTATAAATATGTGCAAAACAATACTGTTTGCTGGTGACACTGCTATATATACAAAAACTGGAAAACAAATTAATGAAATATATAAAGATATGAATAACGAACTTGAAATATTAGCTGACTGGTTTCGTGCCAATAAACTATCTTTAAACATTTCTAAGACAAAATGCATGTTATTTTCTAGATCTCGTCCTGCTCAGAACGAAGAATTATTATTAGCGATAGCTAATAACAATTCAGCGAACAAAATGTATTACATTTCTAGGCCTTCATATAGACGACAGACGTGATTGGCATGGACATATAAATGCATGCAAAACAAGCTAACTAGTGCTTTATACATAATTACTAAAGTTAACCGCTACCTTCCAGCTACACTGGACAACAATTTATTACACTTCAGTTTAACCCTACCTGGAATACGGAATCATTTTGTGGGGATCCACATACAAAACACATATCGAACAATTATTCATTATGCAAAAAAAATAGTTCGTTCCATTCTTAAAACAAACTATTGGGAACATTCACATCCCCTCTTTACATGTTTAAATTTAATAAAATTGCATGATATTGATGAAATTGAAGTTGAAAAATGTATGTATAACTATGTCCACGGGAGTCTGCCACATTCATTATCGGACATTTTTACGTTTACCTATGACATTCACTTTTACAAAACAAGACAAACCTGTAATATACGTCCTATTATCAGTTCTACTCAAAGATCTTCGAACAGTTTGTTATGTAAAGGTCCGATGATCTGGAATAAAATTCCAACTGTTATACAAAATAAACCTAATTTAAATAGTTATACATTATCATTAAAGGCAAATGTTGTAAGGGGGTATGGCGTTCTAGTTTAATCTAATTCCACCCGAAACGTCTGACATATGTGTTTGATATAATGTTATTCTACTTAGGTATTATACCATTGCCGAAGCATGGCATAACCACATGTTTTTTTTTCGCAAGACTACTTATGCGAACATTTATCATCTAATATTAATGTTATTAAGTTTACAGATATGTTCTGTTAATTATAGCACCGTAACCAACACACTACACGTTAAATCATTGTTAATAATAGTTATTTTGAGGATGACGGCGACTGGTTTACTTAATCATTATCATCTTATGTTGGAATAATTAAAACAAACTGGTTACAGCCTTAATTGTCTCCGCTGTCAACCTGGAATTGTATATCATTGTGTCAGTTGTTTTCAGGATTGTTTATATTTGTATGTATGATTTATACAATTCCAAATAAAACTACTACTACTACTACTACTACTACTACTAATACTACTACTACTACTACTACTACTACTACTACTACTGACGAAGTTTGACAGTTGTGTTCGAATTTGTGCTCCATCAATATGTTGGGCGCAGGTACTGGATCTGCACAATCTGTAGATATGCTGAATTACGTTGCACAAAACTCGGATCTAACATACCTGTGTTTAGATTTATAGATGACACATATTCGTCGGTTGCGTCTTTCAAAACTATGTAATACTAGTAGAGCCTAAAGGAGTACCGGTAACCAGGCGATGCCCCGCCCAGGGTTATTGGAGCAGACTGCGCAACGCAATCAGCAGATTATTCATTGTTGACAAATAATAATGCCATTAAAATTAACTGTCGTTCGTCTCCCTGCTCTCACGATGCCGTCTTCCAACCAGTCGCTGATGTCCTGCTCCCATCTTCTTCTTGGTCTTCCCCTTCCTCTCTTTCCCTCCACTTTGCCTTCTAGAATTGTTTTCTCTAAGGAATTATGTCTTTTGATGTGACCAAAATAACTCGGTTTTAGTCCTTTTATTCTATTCACTAGTTGGACGTTCTTTATATCTAATTTTTTAAGGATCTCTGCATTGGTTGTTCTTGTTATCTATGGCACTCTTACGAATTTTCTGTAACATTTCATCTCAAACGCTTGTATTCTTCTCATGTCTTCTTTGTTCCGTGTCCACGTTTCGCTCCCGTATAGAGCTGTTGGGAAAACGCAAGTTTTTTTAAATTCTTATCTTTGTTGGTATGTTTTGTCCTTTCCATACATTTTTCTGATTATTTAGTTTCTGCGTTGCTATGGCTATTCTTCTTCTGATCTCTGATGATGTCTTGCCGTCTCCTTGTAGTCTTGCTCCAAGGTATTCGTAGTGGTTCGCATTTTCAACTTTCTCCCCGTTGATTGCAGTTTATGTTTTTTCAATGCATTTGTCAGTGTCCATGTTCTTTTCTTCATAATAAGTAATACGCCCTTGTTCTCACTATGTTCTTTTACATACATGATTAGGCTTGTTAGGCCGAATGTTATAGTGGACAGGGGTGCGGTATCGTCTGCGTATCGTAGGTCTCTGATTTTATGTCCATGAATATTCACTTCATCGAATCTTGTACTTCTGTAATCTAATTCTACATCTCTCATTATGTCTTCTGTGTAGAGGTTGAATAGATATGGAGATAAAATACATCCTTGTCTTACTCCTTTTCCCACTGAAAAAGTTTCTGTAGTTGTGTTTTCCAGCCTGACCACTGCTTGGCTTGTTGGTTGCTATAAAGTGATTTCAAGAGGGCGATTATCTTTGGGTGGAAAGTCATGTCACTGAGTGTTTTCCACATCATCTGATGATTCACACAGTCGAAAGCCATGGAATAGTCGATGAAACATATTCTTAGATCATTATTTATCTCTCTGAATTTAAGAATAAACATTCTCAGATTGAATATGTGGTCCCTTGTGCCTCTGTTTTTTTTCTGAAGCCTGCCTGTATACTGCTCAGGGAGTATAGTCGTATATTCTGTTTGCCGCCCGCCCGCCCGTGACATGCGTATTCCGAGAAAGCGCAAAATCATAGTGGCGACCTCTGAAAAGTGGTTCATTACTCAATTAATTGTTTTGACTTTTCTCCGACATGATTAATTAATTAACGCTACCGCTATTTGATCAGCACGGGCCTTTGTTCAGCAATACCCTTGGTTTTTAGTTAGAGTCACGAACTAACTTTAGATAAACGATTAAGCACATTGCATTAGTAAATCAGCTGAGTCAGATTCACAGTAAGCAATCAGTAAATGAATACACTTAAAAGTCGTAGCTTACAGTAGTCATATACAATCTCCCTTCTACACCTGAGTGTTGTTAGTCGTACAGCCCTCATCGTTTTAAAGAGTTTCAACATATGTTACAATAATCTTTATTGATACTTAATGTTTAGTACAGTACATATTATGTAGTAGTAATAGTTACAATCAGAACGAAGCAAAACAGTGCTTGTGTTCGTTGTTCGTGTCATAATTGAAATGTAAAGTATAATTCGTGCCAAAGGAAACATAATTAATCTTCATGATAAACTATAGCTAATTATGTAACAGTGCATTATAAGAGTACCGTAATACCGAATACCGGGTGCATCTTAGCACGGAAAAATGCATTAAAGCAGAAATTACTGTATGTTTGCTAGAATTAGATGCTTGGTCCTTTGTTTGAACATATGAAGAGTTGTACATGTACATATTCGTCCGCAAGACGTCATAATTGTCTTGCAGAACATGACCAACAAATGCATTGCAATTATATTTATGCATTATACACAAACATGTGTCGCCTGGTTAATATTGAAGTAGTTTGCGTGAATTGCAGAGAAGTCAAATAATTTGGTGGTGGCGTAGCCACTGCAGTGGATTTGTCATCAGTCCAAACTGTGCATGGTCTAACCGAGATGATACGCCTCACGGGTCACGGCAGAGACATAGTGTCGTTTCTAGTTCTGCACGATACACCGGATGGAACGAAAATGTCTGATGATGGATGGCCAATGTTAGCAAAATAATGTTCATAACTTGCTTACACTAATCTCTGCGGGTGTCTCGACTTCCGGTAACGGCGGCTCCACACGCGCAGGCGCACAACGCGAATAGAGGTAGACCCGTAGTTTATATATGCCGTACATTACAAAGTGTAATATGGTGGAACTAACGAACAACACCAGCAACCATATTGCTGCCGTAGTCGGGTGATTCTGGTAGTCCATGACACTGTAAATGTAGACCTTGTCTTCGTGGTTTGTCCCGCCCGCTGCCCAGTATGAGATGGTGAATATGGCGTAGAAGACGCCGAACAGAAAGGTATGATAGAAGTGGAGCATGCGCACTGGGATTCCCGTCACGCACACGTCACATATGACGTAGACGCTGTTGAGTGCGTGCGCAGATACGTTGACTAAATTCAGCTTCCAGCCTGAAAATTAACATAACATAATAATAACACAACTTGTTGAGTGCCATAACTCTAGACAAAAGTCCATTCAGAGGCGCTAAAATACATTAATACATGAACGTTAAATCTAGCTAGTTAAAGAAATGGTAATATACTGCTAAACATGTAAGCATGTTGATATTTAACAAGATTGCCATCCATTGCCTTTTGGCTTATCGAGAGTCCAATACTTTTTTATTTACATGTATCCCGCTCTTTTAAGATATGTGTATATTTTATTTTTAAACATTCACGCTACTAGCACCAACACAATCAGGAGATAATCTGTTCCATTCATTTACAGTCCTTTGTGAGAATGAGAACTTTCTTATATCTAATCTATACTGCTCTTTTACTAATGTAACTTCATGTCATCCGGTCCTTCTATCTTTCTTAACTGAGAAAAAATATTTCTATCAATATTTTTATAACCATTCAATATTTTAAACACTTCTATCTGATCTCCTCTCAATCTCCTGGTTTCTGGTGTTGTTAAACCACATTCTTTTAGGCGTATTTCATAACTAAGATCCCTCAGTTTTGGTATAATTTTAGTTGCTCTCCTCTGTACTCTTTCTAGCAGATATATGTCCTTTCTGCGATATGGCCTCCACGTTTGAATACAATATTCTAAATGAAGCCTAACTATTGTTTTGTACAGTGGTATTATTAGCTCTTTTTCTTTTACAGTAGTACTTAGTACAGAACCCCCCCATTGTTTATTGTACATCTTCGTTCACATGTCCTGTTTGGAGGCATTTACATTTCCCAAAATCGAACTATATTTGTTACTTTTCACACAATTTTATCAACCTGTCAAGATCATCTTGTAAACGCTGTCTATCTCCATTACGTTTAATCATTCTAAATAATGTTGTATTATCCGCAAATTTCAATACCTTGCTTGGTATGTCATCGTCTAAATCGTTTATATATATATATGAAGAATAATATAGGTCCCAGTACTGATCCTTGTAGTATCCCACTCAAAACTGATTTCCAGTTTGAAGCCTCCCCATCAACTATTACCCGTTGTCTTCTGTCAATTAGCCATTTTGTTATCCAGTTAATTAAAAAAATTCCTATGCCATTGTCCTTTAGTTTAAACAGTAATCTTTGATGTGTCAATTTGTCGAAAGCTATCTGAAAATCTAAGTAGATGATATCTACTGGTGATCCCTCGTCTACCCACTTAGTGATAACTTCCAGAAAACGTAACATATTTGGTAAGCATGACCTCGCTGTTGAGATGGGTTTAACAAGTTATGTTTAATAAGAAACGCCCCCTTGAACTTAACCTCTAGTACTGGCAGTGAACTAATATCTTCCTTGGTAAACTTCGAACTAAAATATCATTCAGGCAGGTCTTCAGCCATTAAGAATCCCTCTGATATTATATTTCCAGCACTATCTCGTAGAGGACCGACCTTATCCTAACCTTTCTGATTGCTCCGAACATATGCATACAAACTCTTGCTCTTTTGTTTTATATACAAACTAACTTTGTTTCGTAGCTTCTCTTCTAATTTATTATTTCAGTTGTAGCTTGGTTTAGTGCTTCTTTATAAATGGTGTAGTCTTCGCCATTTCCAGTGCGTCTATATGACTTCCACATCATTTGTTTGTACTTGATTTTTTAATGGCTTCTTTCGATAACTATTTCTTTTTGGACTGTTTCCCTTGTTTTTTCAAGGGAACAGATTTATCGACGATGCAATAAATTTCACTCTAAGATATTCCAGCATTTCGTTTCTGTCTTAGTCTTCGGTGTGTTGTTCCAGTCTATCTTTGATAGATATTTCCTCATTTCATTATGTCTTCCTTTGTGGAAATTTCTCCTGGACTGCTTTTTATTATTTCTTTCTGATTTTACTTTGATGGTAAACTGTATCTGGTTGTGATCACTACATCCCAGTGGCTCACATAATTTGACATTGTCAGGTCAAGTAATTCATTCTGTGAGGATAAAACTATGTCTAACACATTCTCACCCCTGGTTGGCTCTAGCACATGTTGAGAAAGGAAACAGTCTTCCCCTAAAACTAAAAACGTGTTGTCCTCACTCCCCGTACTCTGTAGAGATTCACATTGTATATGACCATGGTTAAAATCTCCCATGATAATACAGTCCCGTTTGCTAACTTCCCTTATAGCGTTTTGTACTTTCTCGTACTCTTGTATGCTTATGTTTGGACTTCGATAAACTAACCCCACTGTTAACGTTGAGTTTCATGTTACTATGTTACACCAAACAGCTTTTTCGCAATATGCTTCTCTTTCTAATTTCATGACCCTGGATAGAATCTTTAACATATAAAATAACCCCACCTCCCCTTCTTCCTATTCTGTCTTTTCTAAACATTACATAGCCTGTTAGTCCCAATTCAGCATCTGTTATATCGGTGGTGGCCCATGATTCGGTTATACCTATTATGTGAAGGTCAATATCTTCTACCGTAATGTTTAGTTCACTTCTTTTGTTTACTATGCTCCTTGCATTTAAACAACCACATGTATATCCTGATTCAGAACAGTTTTCCAGGCTGTTCTTTGCTGATTTATTTCTGCTGTCTTTATCTGTGCCTCCAGTTCCAGGCTTCTCTGTGAATCCCCCTGCGAATCTAGTTTCAATAGATGCAGCCTGCCCCACTTAAATGGAGGCCATCTCTCATGTACATATCTTCCCTCCCAACAAAGTATCACCATAAATCTACGAATCCCACCCTCTCTTCTTTACACATCTGCTCAACTAGTGCGTTGATCGCCATCCTCTTGCAGTTTCTATATGTTGGCCCCCTCCTCCCATTACTGGCAAAATTCCTGAGAGAATAATCTGTCTGATTCTTGTGTTCTTTAACTTCCTCACTAACTGTCTGTACTATCCCAGTTGTTCCCCCCTGTCTGCATTATATGTCCCTACTTGTACTAGCATAGACCCTCCCTTGCCATGCCCCAATACCTTCTCTACCCTTTCAGTCACACGTTCTATCCTAGCTCCCGGTAGACAACAACGACGTCCTCCCCTTCGCTTAGTGTCTTATCTGTCTTTCTCAGAATAGAGTCACCCATGAACACCCTCTCATTCCTCATTGCTCCCTCAATCACTGCCTCCGGTTTACATCTGTCTGGTTGTAGTCTTGTTCCCCTGTTTTCTGCTCTCCTGTCACAATGTCTTCCGTTCCATTCTTTCTTGGCGCTGTTTGTTTTGTTACCGTTCTTCCTGTCATCGTCCCTCCCATTTTCTTATGTCACATTTACTCTCATTTCCTTTCTTCCCGTCATCTTTCCTCCCACTGCATTTCCTTCTTTCCTCTCTCATGTCTGTTTCCCTCCTACCACTTTCTCTACGGTCACTTTCTCCCCTGTCACCTTCACGCCTGTCACATTTCCTGCCGTCGATCCTCCAATTTCTTCCCCTCCGATCACCTTCCCTCCTCTCAGTCTCCTTTCCTCACTCTTCTTGCCACTACTCTGCTCCTTCAGTCTCACATTATTTCCAACTCTCTCCCTGTCTTCTCTCTCCATTCCACCTGTCTCCTTGCTCATTCTCATCTCCATCCCCTTTACAGTATCTACCAATCAAGCTGCGTCCTTTTCCAGACATTCCACCTTCCAACACCTCAGATATAGGTCTGATTACTCGCTGTCCGGTTACCGGAAATGTTACTTCACGCGCTGTACCATTTGTTTCATTTTGTAAACTTTACTTTGTCTAACAATGTATATTGGAACATGAATTTTAGAATATTTCAAAAATACTGAGATATGTGCCGGATGTAAGGCATCGCGCGTTAGTGGATTGTTTGAGTTATTCGAGTACGAGAACAAACATGTTGTCTTTTGGTCGGTGAGACGTTACATTTGCTGTGTCTGATAATTCATTCTCTCCGTTCACTATATGTGTGCACACAAATACATACGCACACGCACGCACACATATAAGCACACACACACACAGACACACACACACATCTTGATGTTTTGTTAACTATATCGTCTACTCACCGTCATACACAGCTATCCAATAGACGAGCGTGACAACGAGAGCCGAGGACAGAGTGACGTTCTGTAAGACCCAAACTATCTTCAGAACGACCGGCATCTTTTTAGTACACGCGTTGCCATCTGTAACCGAATCACTTTACCTAAACGTTCCCCCACAATTTCTCTGGAGATCAATTATTGGCTAGATGCAATAAACTGGGAATATACAGATTAATGCATACATGAATAACTACTAAAATCCTTACAGTCTGTGGTAAGTACAATTTTAGACATTTAGCTGAGACAGCCTATCGAAATATTTGCTTGAGAACTGTATATATTGGTACGTAGCCATTGACTGTATTTATAAAGACATTGGTTAATATCGCTGGTTAAAAGGCCTGTAACATTTCTATTCACACCGCAGTTCGCTTTCGGTGATAACCTCAAAGGCACACTCAACAAATCCCCAAATCAATAACATGACGCCACGGTTTCACTTTCGGCTTATACCTCCAACTGAGTGTCGTTGCAACGAGATTCGGTCACGGGTCACGCATCCATAATTTAAATTATTCGACAGATTACATATCTAAACAGGTCAAATAAATTTATTCCGAGTTCATCTATCCTGCTGGTATGAAAATGGATCCCGTCATGTATGGTCCATTTATAACTGCGTGGAAAACTGACCACCAGTTAATTGTTTTTAATGTGTTGATTTAAGAGTGGTTAATTTGTGTACGTGCTATAACAAAAAACGTGTCCATACTTTACTGATAAAATCCAGCATTGGTCATTTTAATATCTGTTACAACTATTAATATTGTTTTGACAATTTCGTTGGACAATTTTGCATTCCAGAATAGCACCTTTATATCTATAGACATCAGCGAACCACGTCTGTATTTTTTGAAATCACTAGACACACAAACATGTCCTTTTTTCAAAGAGGGGCTGTATACCACGGGTCCCGTCAACTGTGGTCGGTGTGGGTTACCTTGTGTGGCTGGCTTGCTGCGGGGCGGATGTCGACCCAGGACGAGGATGGCTTGTATGACGACGTTAAGCGTGAGGACAAAGAGGGTCCAGTACGTGAGGAAGATGAACCACTTGGCGCCGTACTCGTATACGACGCCGCTGTAGACGAGGACAAACCCGAAGAAGAGGGCCACGGCGACGCGGTAGACGAGGTAGACGAGTGAACTGCCCCCTCCCTGCAACACCGGGTAGAGTAAAGGTGAGTTCTTATATAGCGCAGTATCCAGTCATTAACACTTCATTCCATGGCAGACTGTTCAATCGAAAACCATATCGATGTTCGTGGAAAGCATTCAGCTACGCTGATATTAATGCACGAAACCTATTCGTACACAAATATCCACCACTGTCTATAGTATTCATTCACGTAAAGTCAACGAACCTGTCCAAGGTTCGAAACGGCAGCACATGATTCGAACCCGGGTTCTCTCGATTGAGGGTCCAATGCTCTAGTTATTGCGCCACTGCATGATTGAGAGTCCGATACTATAGCCATTGCGCCACTGCATTAGTGTCTTTATAATGGAAACATTGTTAACGCGAAGTAGTCTGTTGCGTTACTTAAAGTCAACCAGGGCGGTAATCATTAACATGAAGTTCGCAGAATAAGTTGTACTCCGTCCCAATTTGCGGTCAGATGTGTGGGAACTGTCCAGTTGAAAGATATTTACGGATAGTGGCACCTGCCTCAACAATAAGTGCCAACAACTGCTGTTTATTATTTGAATGTTTTGTTTGCAATTTGGACATTTCCAGGTCGCAACATTCAAACTGCGAACAATCTGTCGGGCTTGCTAAACGCAACGTTCAGTATATTCAATATAGTTATTCTAGTTTTAAGAACATTAAATTTTAAATAGATGACTCTATTTAAGGAGAAGGTAAATAGCATTGAGGTGGCCACTGGTGCAACGATTTCATTAACTAAGACTGGTGCTGTTTAATAGAGCAGTGTCTTGTTTAAAAATTAAAAAGGTAATGCCTGTAGTAGGGATATCGAATCACATCGTTGTTACGTATGGAAACTGCCGTTATGCTGACATAAGAGGGTGATATCTAGACATGATCGAGTA
Organism: Paraescarpia echinospica; assembly: GCA_020002185.1. NCBI lineage: Eukaryota > Metazoa > Annelida > Polychaeta > Sabellida > Siboglinidae > Paraescarpia > Paraescarpia echinospica. Next base: position 24,230,864 of record CM034541.1, read on the forward strand.
ACGGCAACACACCGTGTGTTACTCCCGTTATATGACGGCAGATGATTAACTTTTTAATTAACACTCATAATTGGACATTGCCCACGGCCTTCCATTATGTGTCACTACGCCACTGGCTCCTTCAGTTCCAGCTACAGTTCAGTTCGATTTGCAAAATGTATCGTTTGATGTAAATGTAATGGTAAGAAACACGGCCACGTGTACTCCAGTGTAATCATATTAATGATCACCATGAAATCGTCATCATAACCACCATCACCGCAACTGTCACCATCATTATCAGCAGCAGCAGCAGCGCCACCATCATCATCTTCATGTTATTTAATATAGAGCTATAAAAATAACTACAATATCAAGGCATTCGCTGTATACAGATAGTGTAAGGCGCGGAGTGAATCGCACCGAGTTTCAATGAAATATCCACACGTATGTACGTGCATTCGTTTGTACGTAGTTACTACGTACGTACATTTATACGGTTGGAGACACATGATGTAACAAATATATTTAAGACAATTACGTTCTTGTCTTTATACTACCTGGGGAAGGGCGTGGTTACAATCAGATTTAAAAACAATTCCTACATATTCATGTATGCAAGTTGCGAATATAGGTAAGATAATTTAGGGGTCAGAACAAGCGAAGCGGATGTTAACGATGAAAATAATAGTAATATACATCTAATATCAACAATGATGACGGTGGTAACCATTATGTTAGTACAAATTATTATGAACTCTCCTTTCATGGTTCAGTCATTCACGGTAATATATGCAGCTCTGGTGTTTCGAGTGCAATTCGATCAGAGCTAAATACCGTACAATAATATAATAGAAAGCTTTCTTGCAGCCGTCACGGGTACCCGACAGATATATTTACTAGGATCGTTTTCGACACACACAAATATCACGAACGCAAGGCATAAATTAAGGCTGTTAGGCTTCGTAGTTACGTTATTCACATTCAGTTCAGTTTCATTATGCCTGTACAATACGTGGTGAGTGAATGTGTATGTGACACAGAGAAAATGCGTGCGTGCGCGTGTGTGTATGCGTGCATGCGCGTTCGCGTGTGCATATACATGTGTGCGTGCATGCGCGCGTGCGGCGTGTTTGTGGTTGTGTGTGTGTGTGTGCGTTGTGGGTGTGCGGGTAGGGTGGGTGTATGCGTACGTGTACGTACGTGTCGGGTCGGGTGCGTACGTGTTCGTATGTGTGCGTAGATAAGTGGGTGTGAGTGGGCGTGCGTTTTTGTGTTCATTCCTGTGTTCTGGGTGTGGGCAAGTAACAGTTCATATGCCACACACATCCGCGAGCGTTAACTAACCATTCGAAATGTTATGAAACGATCGACACTTCTTGTTAACACTACGATGTCGTGTGTGTACGGGCACCATCACGTCCAACACCATTACCAGACCAGCCTGTCTAACACAACCCGGATGCACTCCGCACCAAGCTGACCATTCACATACAACAACCTTATAACTTGATACATGTCATGTCGCCGGCGACAGGTGGACGGAAGGCGCGTGGGGCTACTGGCTGTGTGACCAAATAAACACCTGAACTCGGCCCACTTACCTGGGATTCGACAAAAACCCGTGGATCCGGGTGATCCAATCCAAAATTCTTGAGTTTACACTCTCTTCCACACACATCCATGATTCTGGGTGTTGTAACGACAGTGCAGGGTGAGTATACATGTGTCAACAGATCTGACCTTACGCTGGCTATAATCTGTGCGCGGTCACGCATGACGTGTATCACCCTGTTCAGCGAACCGCGACGGGGTCGTCTATTGATAAAGTTTTGGTACGGTGCTATCTGCTGGAAGCACCCTCTAAAGGTATTAACATAATCACCCCGTGCCGAGATTTGCCAGTTATTGCGATATAAATAGGAGTCATGCAAGGAGAGGTCGTCGCAATATATATGAGGCGCGGTTGTCTAGTGTTTAAAGCTCCCGAGGACGAGGTTAGATTCAACCTGCCGCATTTTTTAAACATGGGCAATTCTGTTCATTTGGTCTTTTCCATGTGGTGTCTATGATTATATGCCAGGGGAAGTAAAATATCTTACACCCGGATATGGAAAACTATTGTGGACTCCCATTGTGGTGGTCTAATATCAACAATATCACGCCAGTGGTTTACACATAATTTATTTTCAAAGTGGGAATTCTAGTAAAATCTTACAGTTCCCGACTGCTGACATATTGAGACCCCCCCCCGATTTTTCCGCATAAGCGCCTAGAACTTCTTTGAACCTGACGCCGCTGTGACATCGAATGCTCCTGTTTCCTCGTTTGAATATGCCAGCTCATCTGTTGGGTTCTCGTACTCACGTTGATACAGAGTTACACTTGTGACAACTGTTAAAATGCCATACGGTGCATTATGTGCACATGACATGTTTAGTAGTTACAGCGCCAATACAAATTCGGCGACACAAACTAGAGTAATATTTTTTAATTTGGCGACTGGCGAGTTGAGACGATTTGGCGCTGGTGACGTCAGATTTTGTACCACATTGGCGCTGTCCGTACAAATTAAAATATGTGTCTTCAACAAGGTTATTATAGTAAACTGCTGGCATAATACCCATGTTTGTAGTTGCAAATCGTTACATTTTATTAACTCTTAGATGCATATACCCAAAACGATGCCTTTTGTTTCCCGTTAAACGAGATGTGTGTACGTGATTTTGTTGACATTTAACACACGTATCAATGACGCGGTGACTGTGGCTGAGAAGAAATTTTGAATTTTCTCAGGTCCCGGTTTCATATAATTTCACAAAACGTTAGCATGTCCACTACTTGGAAAATCAACGGTGCCCTCTACCCTACAGTTTAATTTTGAGTCTTACGCAGATTTTCTTAAATTCCATGGCCTTTCGTGAGTAGGAGAGACGGATCACGACATTACATCGGAATTGGAATGGACGTAGATGCTTAAAAGCGTTTTTTTATTTGTGGAAACAGCCGACATTTTTCAAGTCGACAATATGTTAGCTACGCAAAATCAGCTGCGCCGTGACCTAACGAGATCTAGTCGATATATCCCATTTTACATGCCGAACTCCCTTTGAGCATGCGCGGCAAACCAGCGGATGTAGATAATCATACAGGTTCGTTCACGGGTCTTACGTATTTCTCTTACCACTAGGCAGGTGTGCACTTTTCTGGGTTGATTCCTGATCCACTGTTAGAATGTGGAAAACACATCAGGGAAATGGATCAGATGGACCGAGGATGACAAGTGAACAATAACCTAATTGATACAGTAAATATCCTTATCAGTAATAATTTATTTCATAATAGCAGGTCATCAATACAGTTTATTTACGTATTGATTATAAAATTAAAACGTATAACATAAGCATAAAACGCAAAAAGCGTAACATTAAAATACTAGTTAACATCCGTGCACGATAGTGTGGAATTTATGCCGAGTACAAAATATTGCAGAATAAGCAAAATAAATAACACATGCATATGACCAAAAATAGATAAGCGAGCGAAATATGAACAACTCGGAACGCGTCCAAAACTTGCAATTCTACGGTCACTAGCACCCTCACGGCTCGTCCTGTCCCGACGATTTTGGTATCATTTGAAAGGATGCACATTTTTTAAGCTTCATCTATATTTCCCGTTAACCGTTCATAGAACACTTATAAATGGACCTACAATCGTGCCGTTTTCGGTGTTCTGTACGGTTCCGAACGATGTTGGCGGCGGGTACTCAGTACAATAATCTTCCGATTGCGGCGCTGTTTTCCCCATTTGCATAGGTTCAGACATGCGCACTTCACCATTTCTTTCATGTTATAAGCTCCATCCACTTTTAAGACGCAACGAAACTTACGTGCTTTGATCGCAGCAAAGCCGATCTATATCTACGTCGGCGAGACGTCACAATAACGTACGCCAACCAACGGGTCAAAATTCGTTGCGTTGATCGCAAAATTAGGATTCCACATGTTCGGAAGCAGTATGCGGACGCAATATGCGTCGAGCGACAAAAATGGACATAGTTATAATTAACAGGTGTTACTCTACGTATGCGAATGCGGATGTGTTTTGTTTATCGCATGGATGCGGATGCTTAAAATCGATTAGCTCCTAATAGCGATTGAAATTGTACCCGCAAACGAATCGGATGGGCAATCATGCAAGAGACGTCACCTTGGACAACCTGAAGTGTATTGGACCTCCTTCCCGTCTCTTGATGGCCAGGTGAATACATATTCCATCATGACCATGTAGTTGTAGTCTACGTACCCACCACTTTAAGTCTTTACGTACTACCCAAGTATGCAATCCATATACACTAAAGTAATTCATTTATATTTGATGCATACCATACTTTTGTTTTCAACTAATTTAAAGTCTAGTAATTATGTAATGCATGTGTATTGTGATCATGTACCAATTAATATAATTGGGGTATGTTTAATACACACTTTAAACACGTTTTCAAATGTGTTATTACATAAATGGGATTGCCATTATGCACCATTACTGATACTCTTTCTCTTTACGAACTGAGCAAATTGCTGCCCAATTACCATATTACTTTTACATATTTAATTATAGTTAAGTATGCATGTGTACATTTCTGAATGTCTGCAAGGGCATACGGATGTAAGCAAAAGCCTTACAACACATTAGTTGGCTAGCATTTATAAATATTTTCACATAAATTCTTCTTCCAAATGAACAACATTCTAATAATTTTACACCCATCCTATCGCAAATATTCATAATAAAGCTTGAATACCGCGATTACATTACTGTACTATATTGAAAATAGTCTTCCCTTCCTTTGTGCATGTTCTAGGATGTTATTATATAAATGCAAAGGTAATTGATGTTCCACATTTGTATGATTGATGCATTTAAATGAAACACACCATTTATCAGACTGAACGAAACATGGCCGTCGTTTGTTATCTACCCCGACCAGCACCGGAGAAATCCAAAGTCAACGGGATCCGTCCGTAATACATAGGCTACGTATGTATATAACATGCAGGGAGCGGCTATATTACAACATTGACCCTATTTGCTTCGTGTTTACAATGTGTTAAGATAACGGTATGACAACGTTTACAATTAATGGATTTCGCGACTGTCCTAATCAGTATCAGTCTAAATTGAACGCTAAATAATATAATCTGGATAAACGTACGTATACGTAGGGCCCTGCCTACCTGTTCGTAAAATTAGTTTGAATACGTATAGCCCTGCCTACCTGTTCGTAAAATTAGTTCGTATACGTATAGCCCCTTTCTAACATATAACAAGCCCTGGCATCTCCCCGCGAAAAACAAAATGAAAAGCGCGTGGCATATGTGTCAAACGCTCCTTGACCTAGCGACCAATCACGAGCAGCGCGCGTGGCTTAAAAGCGCCTGTTGTTTTTCGTAAGTGAATTGCAAAGACGCCGCCCGGACTGATAGAATCCTAGCTTCAGGAATTTTGTTGGGTGCGGTCTAAATATAACTATATCGGGGTGCCTTATCTATGAGTAATTCTGAATCACTTGCCTCGCCTTGACCGCCTTTCACCAAAGCTTGACGGCCCATGCGGGGGTGGGGGGTCAAAGGGTGCACAAACAGTTGGGTTTCGTTCAAGTCGGGGGTTTCTAACAATTGTGTTTACTTCTTCTGTAGGGTCCAGCCTTTGCATTATTGACACAATATTGATGTCTGTTTGTAAGCATGACCTGACTATTAGAAGGAATTCTTGATGTAGATAAGACATTATTAACTAGAATGATGTGAAGCAGTTTAAATAGTTTTGCTTTTTTCTACTGTTGTATTCCTTACCTTAGGATACCTTAGGACTGTTCTGATCGCAGGATCCTCTCGGTTCCTCAATGATCAGATCTTCTTCTTCGGGGTCTAGTATTAAGAGTTAGTGTTTTCTGGTTCCAGTGTTTAATGTTAGTGGGGCTTCATAGTCGTATAATATCTCCTGGGTTGACCAGAATTTATCAAGGCGGTTTTTAAATGAGTTTATTGATTTAGCTTGTATTACTGAATCAGGTAAACTGTTCCATGGTTCAACCACTCTAAGCGGGAATGCATGTTTTCTAATGTTTAGTTTTGCTCTTTGGTTGAACAGTTTAAGGGAGTGTCCTCTGTTACTGGATCGTGATGCCACATCCTCCCATTTAGGAAGGTTTGGTGCAGATTTGTTATCATATATGTTATGCATTATGTTATACACTTCAATCATCTCCCCTCTTAATCTACGATATGTTAATGTGGGTAACTTAAGTAATTTAAGTCTTTCAATATATGGTAAGTCCCTCATACCAGGTAGTTCTTTTGTGGCTCTTCTCTGGACATTTTCTATGGCTATTTTATGGTTCGTCTTATATGGATACCATGCTGCTATTGCATAATCTAGGTGGGATCTACATAGTCTTGTATAGTGGCAAGAAAGTGTATGTATTTAAGAATTGAAAAGTTCTGATTACTTTTGTCATTCTGGTTGCTTTATTAACCACTTGGTTGATGTGATCATCACATGAAAGTTTTGAATAAATAATTACTCCTAAATCTTTTTGTTTGTCTGTGGTGACAAGAGCATGTTTGACATTATTTGTTGCCATGAAATATTTACTTTCACCGATATTATTTTTCCCAATTTCCATGTGTAGACATTTATCGGGATGGAATTTTAACAACCACTTGTCGCTCCATTGTTCTAGTATGCTTAAATAATGTTGAAGTACATCCTGATCATCTATATGTGTTATTGTTCTAAATATCTTTATGTCATCGGCAAATAGAAATGTATTTGAATTTGTTAGATCTGGGAGGTCATTAATATATAGAACAAAAAGTAAGGGTCCTAGAACGGAACCCTGGGGTATCCCTGATATCACCTCTTTCCAGCTAGACTCATCTTCATTTACTGAAACTTTTTGTTTGTTATCTGTGATGAATGATTCTATCCAGTTAATCAGTTCTTCTGAAATATTGAAGATTTTTAATTTATAAATTAATCTTTTGTGTGGTACGGTGTCAAAGGCTTTTTGGAAATCCATATATATAACATCAGTGTGGTTGCCCTTATCCATTTTTTTAGTCCAGTCATCTGTTATTTTAATTAGTTGTAGAACTGTTGATCGGCCATATATAAATCCATATTGTTTTTGACTAAATAGATTATTTACTTTCATGTAGTTTGTAATGTGATTTCTGATAATGTTTTCCATACATTTACAAACTATGCTTGTTAAACTTTTTGGGCGGTAGTTACTAGCTAGTTTCTTGTTTCCTTTTTTTATAAATTGCTGATATTTTAGCATCTTTCCAGTCATTGGGAATGCAGGAAATTTTAATCGACGTTTCAAAAATTTGTTTTAAGGGTTGACAAATACTTGCAGACAACTCATTTAGTAGCCTGGTGCCTATTCCATCTGGGCCAGGCGGCGTGCTTATATTCAGTTGTTTTAACGTCAGTAGTATTATATTTTCAGTTAATTTTAATTTGTCCATCGCATGTTTATTGTTTACTTTGGGTATGGTTGGTATAGGCCCTGACTGTTCTTTGGTGAATACACTGGAGAAATAGTCAGCAAGTATATTTGCTTTTTCTTCATCTTCATTAGTTGTTTGATATTTTAGGTTGGGGGTCTCTGTTCAGTTCCCAAATTCCTTGTTTGATTGTAGGTTTTGATTTATAATATTTCCAAAAGACTGGGGTTTTTCTTGGTCTGGGATGCTAAGTTTCGTTCAAATTCCTTTCGGAGCTTTCTGGTTAGAGCTCGGATTTTATTTCTGATTTTACAATACTCTAGATATTTTGTTCCATCCCTTGTTTCCATGTATCTTGTCCATAATCTATTTTTACGTCTAATTAGTTTTCTTGTATTAGCATCCAGGGGGAAGTTTCCCTTACTATTATTTGGAACTATTTTTTGAGGTACATATTTATCTTCTAGTGAGTTTAGTGCTGTTTTGAAGATTTCCCATTGATCATTAATATTATCCTTACAGTCTTTAAATTTGTCTTCCCAGTTAATATTTGAACATTCTATCCTCATTACATCATAGTTTGCCACATTATACAGCTTCCTTTTTTTAGTATAATTACTTGTTTAAAGTTGCACACCATACTGAATTTGAATACACAATGGTCACTTTTGCCCAGAGGGCTAAGGTACTCTAGTTCTACATTATCTTCGTCATTAGATAGAATCAGATCTAACAGGTTTGTGTTAGTTGTGCCTCGTTCTTTGGTGGGGTTTGACGCGTGTTGAACCATGAAGGTGTCTCTAAGGCATTCCACAAATTTAAAGTTTAAATTGTTGGGGTTATTTGATTTGGTCGTCCAATGATTCCAATTTATGTCAGGGAGGTTGAAATCTCCAGTAATTACGATGTGAGAGTATTTATGTTGTGATATTGATCTGATCATATTTAGAAGTTCTACATTATTTTCTTCAGATCCCCCATCGCTTCTGTATATGCATCCAAAAAGAAGTTTGCTTTTACTCTTTAATTTGATTTCTATAAATAAGCATTCTTTGAAAGTTGTGATTAGGTTTATATACTCTGCATGCAGGGAATTTAGCACATATATTATAATACCTCTTCCTTCAGTATTTTCTAATTTTTTTGAAAATAACATGTAACCTTCTAGGGAAAATTCTGGTGTTGTTACAGAACATTTAGGGTTTTTGGGTTTTACTTCATTAATTGCTATTATGTGGGGTTTTAGTTCTTTGGTTCTTTGTTCAAATTAATTTTGTTTGTTCCTTAATTGGTCAGCATTGGTGTAAAAACACTGAATGCTGCCTATCTCATTAATATTATGCTTGTTTACCGTTTTCCCATATGTTATTCTAGATGGATGTGCACTCTTTATTGGCTTTTCCTTATCTTTTTTATTCTTCTTTCCCATGCTGGACCCCTCACTGTGTACAGGTATTCCCCCGACTCATCTACTGCTTCCTGTCTCTGCTTCTTCATAGAGCTTTTTAGATTCTTCTCTTTCTTGTTTGGTTTTGTCGTGATAAATTTATATATTTTTGAACTTATCATTGTCCTTGATGTGATGGAATTTTCGAAGAAGGGTGCGTTTTTTGTCAATGAGCGTTACTGTAATCAGTACTGGTCTGGGGCTGTTTGCATTTTCTTTGGCTTCCCCGAACCGCCGGATTTCTGTGATGTCAGTGTCTGTAAAGTTATTGTCTATTTCTGTGCAGATTTCTAGGATTTGTTCTTTGTCATGTTGTTGTCTTGTGGTTTTTAGTTGTGATGTTGTTTCTGGCAGGTTGAAGATGATTACATTGTTTAGTCTTTTTTATCTTTCTTTTCTTACAATGTTTTGTTCCTTTACTTGTAGTTGTACCACTTCTTTCACTTCAGTTGGGCTAATGTTAACTTTGTTTGGGCTTGTGTTGGGCTCTGTTCTTCTACCTTGGATTCTGAGATAATTTCTCTCACTCTTTTCTCGTCAACTTTGGATCCAAGTTCTTTTTCTATTACATTTATTCTTTCTTCCACTTTCTTTAGGAATTGTTCGCACCTCTCCTCACAGCTCTTTTCCTTCTTGAGATTTGTCATTACTTTTGAGTCACAGGGCGGACAAAACCAATGTATTTGCTGTTTGTCTATCATTAGTTTATATTCTTTATCGTTTATGTCCACACATTCAATACAGAAATGTTTCTCGCAGAATTCGCACTCTGGCAGTTTATGGTTTGGTCCTTTGAAGTTTTGTTTACACCCTGTGCATGTCCAAACTAATCAACAATCCATTGAAAATCAGTTTTACTTTTTGTCCTTGTTTTTTGCAGGTTGCCATGACCTACTTTAGTTTTATATCCTTTATTATATTATTTATTTAGTATTTTATAGTTGTGCAAGGTGTCAAGGCAGTGCTGGGAGAAGATGATGAGTAGTTATAGAATGATGCCCAGGGCGACTCTGGGTTTAATGAGTTGCCTGCCTTGATGAACGAGCCAGATTAGTATAAAGTGAATATTTGTGCAGGATGGTTGAAGAAATGTGTTTATGTCTAACTAATGTTTATGACTAAATAATTTATAATGTTTGTCTACATAATTGTAGTGGCTTTAACTAAGTTTGTATGTTAAGCGTTGCTTAGGGTGCTTTCTTTTGTTTACTTTTAATTGTGGCGGGAAAATTTGGAATATGAGTTGCGTTATAGTTACGATCCTAAGGGTAGAAGTTTTCTATTTTCTGGTATTAATAACAGTATGGGGTTTAAGTATTTACTAAAGAGCTTTGAATTTGTTAGTTTATGATGAGATTTAGTGCCGCTAGTGTTGCTACGTACGCGCCTTGTACCGGAACCGGAAGTTGTAATGTATACTATTGCATTTATTTTTTTAATTCGTTGAATATTGTGAATACTTAATGTTTATTGTCATTAATATTATTAGGGAGTAATGGTCTATTTATTCCATTTGGGATATTGGAATAACCTGAGAGTGTACTTTTTTACTTTTCTATCCAAATAGGTTTTACTTTTACTTACGTACTCTCTTGGGGGTACTTTTACTTTTACTTGAGTAGTTTTTTGGAGCTATTTTTACTTAGTTTTACTGACTAAGTTAATTTATTGGAGTACTTGTACATCAGCACTGCTGATGTGTGGGTAAATTTAGTACACATCAGACTATTCTACGCGACACTTCTTCGCCCTGTCATCTTAAAAAATAGCTAACGGCCGGTAAACATTCCCGTGCATATCCTCACAAAGGGGCGGTCACGCTCCGGTGAAAGACGGTCAAGTCGCGTGGTGTTTATACGGAATACTCATACATTAGGTATTGAATGCGCTGGTCGTTCCGCCCCAGTGATTTGTAGAGCGCACCTGTAGGAGGGTGTGAGTTGGTGGTCTGTGAGCGATTTCACTGTTACAGCGTGGGCGATTCTTTGGACGACGTCGCGTTCGCCCATGCATAACGACCTGTTGAGGATTTCCCGTCGATTCCATCCCACGTTCGCCCACGCGTGACGACCTGATGAGTGTTTCCCGTTGATTCCATTCCATGTTCGCCCACGCGTGACGACCTGATGAGGGTTTCCCGTCGATTCCATTCCATGTTCGCCCACGCGTGACAACCTGATGAGGATTTCCCGTCGATTCCATTCCATGCTCGCCCACGCATGACGACCTGATGAGGTCTTCTCGTTGATTCCTTTCCGGTCATGTTATGACGTTTTGATTTTGCCTTCCGTTCGGACAAGTCAACTAGTTGTTTGCACTAGTGAGTTTTAGAGATGTAAACCGCCAACTAACTATGTGCACACACGACAGGTCACATAAGATTTTTCTTCAGTACAGATGTATACCCCTTTTTCTAACATTGTAGATTATTTTAGTTACTATAAGTTGTATTATTCTGTGTTAAAAAAAAAAACATATTGATTTATTTACTCCTGCGTGGGATTGTTGACTTCTGCTGGTAAAACTTCTTTTGACGTGAACAACGGCTTCTATTCTCTCCTTTCAAGGTCAGGCAAAGTGGAACATCGACTCCAAATACGAACTTCCCGGTTAACATTCCGACTTCTACCTGACGGCTTACTGCCCTCATGGGTGAATAAACCCAATACGTTTATTTGTCATTAGTTAGTTTGGTGATCTGAACACACCTAAACTTGTGATCTTCTGAGGTGAGGTCTACAACGTCTGATACACGCAGTGTGTCTGCGTGTGTCTCAAGTAGGAGGCGAGGATTCACTTACACTTCTTCTTCATATTCACTTTATATATATATATATACATATATAACAAGCGAATGTGCCAGATACCTTCTCAGACGGCCTTGCGGCGAATGGGATACTGCGCCAACACTAACACGGCTTGTAAGACGACGTTGAGAGTGAGGACAGTGAGGGTCCAGTACGTGAGGTAGACGAACCATTCGACGCCGTCCGGGTAGATGACGCCGCTGTAGACGACGATAAATACGAAGAAGACAACCACGACGACGCGGTAGACTACGTAGGTAATGGATGAGCCACCTCCCTGCATCAACGTGTACCATCGTTACGCTCGACTGAGGGGTTTTGCTAAATTAGCGTGATGAGGATACGCCGTTGTTATCGTACGATTGTGTAAGTGTGTGCATGCTTGTGTGTGTGTGCGCGCGCGCGTGTGACTGTGCGTGTGTGTGTGGGAGTGCGTGCGAATGTGATTAATAATTATGATACATGTATACATTCTTTTGTATTGATGTGTATTCATATGGTTTTGTTTTTTGGGTTGTGTGCGCGTGCGTGTTGCGCACGCGTATATGAGCGACGCAAACGAGTAGTATTAGCTCAATAATAAAATCACGGCGTGTGCAAATGCTTCAAGAGTAGTCGAATCGGTGTTTGGATACACATAACTGACTAGAGGTATGCCACGAGTGAAGTGTAAACCCATTTGAACGGTACCAAGGACTGGATTCAGCCCTAAATAAGAAGTTACTGGACCTATACATGTCCGGTAATCGGTGTGTATATATATATCATAAATAATTGGTACACGTATACTCATCCGTATGTCCAACGCGTAGCAGCGCAGGCCCACATACACATATACAATCAGTCACGGGTCATACGTTCACAAGCTTCGTGTGATCTGTTATATTCATGTAAACACCGCGCTGGTTTTTGTATAATCCAGATTTGGATAGCTTACCTGTGGTTCAACGAAGAGCCGAGGGTTTGGGTATTCCAACCCGAAGTTTTCACAACGATATTCTGTTCCGCACATTGCTACAGCGTCAACAAACTCAACGGACACAACGTGACACAGACATCGACTGTCCGCTGGACGACTCAAATCCCACAGGTGTAAGGTGGAACATCGTGACACGAGTAATTGGCTGTGTGGGAGTATGCATTGAACCGTGACATGAATCGGGGGCGGGGCGAGCAATGTGTCTGAGAAATACTGTGACTTCGCACGAAGCAATTGGAATGACATTGTTCTTGTTCTTATAACATTACCCTGTAGCGCAATGAGTGTCAAGCGAGAAAACTGGAGTTGGAATTTTCTTCCTGCGTTTTAAAGCTTGACAAGTGTGCTACGTCCACATTGCCGCAGTTCTCTCATACGTATAAATGAGTGCCTTACTATGTGCAATGACATATGGAAACGGTCGTATTCGTGCAGTACAAATATGAACTCTTCTGGACCAAGATCCATACGCCAATAGGCATGTTAAATGGATATAGTTGTGAAAAAAATATATTATCATGGGAAGGTACAACGCAATTATTATTTTTAACTGTCCGATTTCCAATATCAAATGCGCATAAATACAATAATCAAAGTACACAGTTAAACATGTTAATGTTGAGACGTAGTGTCTTGTAGCTATCAAGACAGTATCTCCGTCGTGATTCAGCAGAATGAAATTAAATATATTTTTCTGAGTTCTCTTAATAGTAGTCGTGTGACTAGACAACGTTCTCGGAACAATTCTGATTAATTACTAATTTGGCCGCACAAAACTGCGTATTAAATTAGCTATTTACATTGTCTGTTGTACCTGGATGGGATCGGATATTGGACCAATTGTTGGCATTCCCAAACTACACAATACTTACCGCGGGAGATGATGACAATCAACCTAATTAAGCACTACAAGTCGAATACAGAATATAAGCGCGTTGGTCTTACAAATTGGAATTCTGTTTACGCCATAACGCAGCAGGAGGTTGCAACGACCAGTGAAATTAAGGAAGAATGGAGTGTCGTTTTGTTTGCGCATCATGCATCGCAGGTGTGGATGGAAGAGGAAAATTACTCGGTCAGGAAGCTGCCTTGGAACAAGTCGCGTTTTGACTGTCTTCACGTATCTCTGTAGGTAATTCATATGCATTACTGCTACTCAGCTACAACCGTTATAATTACCACTCTCTATTGACATAGGCCCTACTTTCATATTGACAACAAACGGAACACACATTTATTACACTCGCGTCCAGTAAGCTCTGTCAAGACGCGAACAACGTGTTCAAAATGTCGCAAACGACGACGCTGTTGTTTACGTCATCGCGGGACAACGACTGGTGAACAGTACAATTGTCGTAGCCGTCACGTGACCTATTGCCTAACAAAAGCTCCGTCAAGCCATAACAAATGGATGCCGAACACGTGGAACATTCAGGCATTCGGTCGTATATTTTACTGAAATGCTGACCCTAAAAGTTTCTTTATAACAAAACGTAAGGCACATTTTTTTGAAGTGACAACTGTTTACGGGAATGCTACAAATAGGATATGTCATGCCGCAATAGTAGGCAATTCACATATGTAACCGTTATCAACATTGTTGGCAAAGGTAAAGCCTGACGGAGGTCACGCGCACAATTTTGACTGTGCCGTAGGCAAACCGTGACGTAGCGGATCAATCAAATGCTTTTAAACCGACTACAGCTATATAAAACGTAGTCACCATTCTGAATTTGTTAAAATCATTTGGAGTGTGAAATAAACATCAAATGGTAGCATAATAGCACAAGTAATCGTTCTTGTCCGATTACTTGTGCTACTACACCGTGTCATTTTAATACAGCTGTATGCAAAGGTGCACTGTTATATATCTATGCATGTACCATATTGTCAGATATTGTCGTTACCGTTATCTACGATTTATGTGGTTGTATACTATGGTGAAACGCTGGCATGTTAAATCATTTATTTTCCCAGTAACGTCAGAAACGAGCAAAACAGTTTAAGATGAATCTGCGTTATTTCGTATATCATCCAGATAAAATATGAAAACATTGGGACATAGCAACAGTATTTCCTCCAAGGTACCGAGGTCCACTCGTCTCTTTCAATGTTCATTCGCTACCTTCACCCGTTGGCCTCCGATCAACCAACTGATGATGCATTTCAAAAACACGAAGGTAGTTATTTAGCTATATTTATTTACGTGTTTGGGATATACTTATCTAGGGGATCGTTCTCTACAGGATTCCACTGCGGCGGTCAGCCTAGATTACCCAGGCCCCGTGAGGTGGCGCCATCTTTGTCGCACTCCCATTTTTCTCGGCGAGTTCACAAAAGCGAACGAGTGTCGGATTAGCGTGATTAAATTATATGACTGTGGTGTTATGTTCCCTCTTCCATGAGGGAACGAGTTTAACATCAAAATACTGTAACGGTGGTAAGTGATGCCCTAGCTTTGGTGATCCGTGGGTGGGTGTAAGCATGCGGTACACTAATGGCTTCTGTCGAAAAACTCGTAACAGTAATGTTTGTATTGCAGAGTTCCCGAGAACACCCATCAGAGAGAATCCTGGCTGCTGACCAAGCCATGTCAAGCAATATGGACATCACGGAGCAATCTAGCAACCATGTGTCCAAGTCATTCGCGGGTGAGTTATAGCTACCACTTGACTTGCCTTGGGTGGCCGCTTATAACAAAACCCGTACAACATCAGCCTACACGTTGGTGCGGTCGGTTTAGTCGTCACCAGAGTTCGCAAATAAAATTTAATTAAAATGAAAATTCGCTTTCCTTTACAACTCTTTACCGCCTAAAATAAACTGCTTTAATAATAGTTGTCACAAGCTGTTGCTGAGTCTGGGGTGGATTGTTCATTCCCATTTCACAATATCTTTCTTATAACCGGCGATAAAACAGCAAAAAGCAAATCTGCAATAAAACAGCAGATAAAAAAGAATTAAACATTGCATGCATTGCATGCACATCACTTATTATACTGTTATGCAAAAACATGGCACAAAACCTGTGTGTTTTTATGATGCGCTTTCAACACTAACAGTTACATTGACACAGCGGCAGCTGAGTTAATCATGATGAGTTAATCTGTTTGATGGACAATGACACGGAGGAGTTTTTGAACCTGTTAAGACTGCACTGAGGAGTGCGGTAACGTCTGCCGGATGGCAGAAGTTGAAATTCATTATGTACAACATGTTTTATATCGGAAATGATCTTGACTGACTGTTTCCTGAATATCTGCTCAAAAATCTCATGAAGGGAGAAACTTGTAATTTGTACGGCAGTTCTTACCAAATGAGAAAGCTGTGATTTCAACTGAACAGACATATTGCCAAACTAAGCAGTATTCTAATTACGCTTTCAATAATGGAGCGATGAAAGATGACAAGTATTTTCTCATCAATAGTAAAGGCTCTCAGTCTGCGGAGAAAATACAACTGCTGATATATTCATTATTTTGCGAAAACAACCTAAAACAAGACAAGCGAACCAATCAAACAGCGGAAGGGCCTTTAAAGGTCCTCCAGTACATACATGTCTGAAATTGAAAGCTTTGCACATTGGTGTGACAACAATAACCTCAAACTCAATGTCAACAAGACTCAAGAGATGGTTTTTGATACTAAATGTATTGTTGCCGATCACTTGCCTGTTTTATCCACGGTGAAGAAATTGCCCAGATCAAATACCTAGGTGTCCATCTTCATAACAAACTTAGGTGGAATGTCCATGTTCATAGTGTGTTCTCCAAAGTCTACCAGCGGTTGTACTTTCTCTGCAGACTGAGAGCATTCGGTGTCGATGAGAAAATACTTGTTCTTTTTTTTGCTCCATTATTCAAAGCATACTGGGCTATGGGATTACTGCTTGGTTTGGCAGTCTGTCTGTTCAGTTAAAATCACCGCTTTCTCGATTGATGAGAACTACCATGAAAATCACAGGTTCCACATCTCCCATGATCTTCCTTTAATATATTTTTGAACAGACACTTAGAAGACAGTCAGTCAATATTATTTATTATACTAAACATGTGCTGCATAATGAATCTCAGCTCCTGCCATCTGGCAGACGTTATATAACTCCTCGGTGCAGGCTTAATCGATACAAACACTCATTCGTGTCACTGTCTATTAAACAACTTAATTCATGATGCCTGCTGCCACAGTGTCACTTGTCGTTTTTAGAATAAGTAATGTGTATACATGTATTATTTATTATTTATTTGCTGTTTTTATCGAATGGTTTTATGTACATATTGAAGTCATTTCTGTTCTCACACGAGACAAATTTCTCAACTCCATAGTTGAGACAATAAAGCATTATTATATCTTATCTCTTATCTTAAAACGATCTGACGTTAAGGTATGTAACAAAAATGGCCTTCCTCCGTTTGACGCTACTGTGTGATACTCATGCACACACACACACACACACACACACACACACACACACACACACACACACACACACACACACACACACACACACACACACACACACACACACACACACTCACACACACAACCACCCACACGCACATACAAACACACACACATTCACACACACACACACACACACACACACACACACACACACACACACACACACACACACACACACACACACACACACACACACACACACACACACACACAGACAGACTCATACACATATACACACATATACATACGCACGCACGCACGCACAGAGAGAGAGAGGGGGGGAGAGAGGGAGAGAGTGAGAGAGGGAGAGAGGGAGAGAGAGAGGGGGGAGAGAGGGAGAGAGATAGAGAGAGAGAGGGGGAGGGGAGAGAGAGAGAAAGAGAGAGAGAGAGAGAGAGAGAGAGAGAGAGAGAGAGAGAGAGAGAGAGAGAGAGAGAGAGAGAGAATCATAAGACACTTTCCCGGAGTACTTACAAACGGTTATTATGATTTATGATAACTTTTAAAAGTTACATAAAATGGCCCAAACCTGTCAGCGGACCTGACGACCTTGGAACAATGACAGAAACTATGAGTAACGTTACGAGCACTCAATTGACGTCCATCGAACATAAGGTGCGAACCATAAAAACAGTAATAACCTTTAACCAACGGGGAATTTAGAAAATAAAGACGTTGCTTATTATACGAATGGTCGTAGAGTAATCTCTGAAAGTTTGGTACCTGAGATGCAAATCGTGTAGGAGGGAATCGTCAACATACCCACTGTCTACACTTGCTCGATTACAGTTAGATCCAGCGCTGCGATATGTCACTGCGTTCGATCAGGTGTTTAGATGGTTCTTTAGACAACAGTGAACGCGACGACGGTGGAGGAGGGGCGACGGCGGAAGATTATATTTGGCATTCTGACGACAATTCCTGTCTTTCTGCTCCTGGGTCTCGCCATCGGAGCTTTTATCTCCAACGTCACCAAGCACGGCGCCAGTCGCATCATGCTCAGAGCTCAGGTAAACACACCCGTCCGTCTCGCTTAATGCCGGGATACACTGCCAAATTTCGCCGGGCCCAGCCAAACCTGATCAGATCAGACCAAACCAGACCAGACTAGACCACGTCAGACCAAACCAGACTCCCTCTACTGCAATGTACACCGAACCACACCGACTGAGCCACACTTGAAGTCGGTGTGACGTCATAATTAGTAATCTTGAAAACGTTTCACTACGTCGATGGTAGTCGGGGCTAGTCGATGTCGGTCTGACGTGATTTGGACTTGTCTGGTCTGGGCTGGTCTGGCGAATAGTCTACCCCGGCCTTTAGAAATAAGTTCACAAAGTCCAAATAAATGTAATGCGTTTAGCACTGGTTCAAACCCCTCTACCACTCGTCAATAGGTCGTGTGGGACGTGCGATATATACAATACAAAATGACAATGGCACACTAGGTGGCACCAATGTAGCAATTTATTTCCTCAATTAGAACCAGCATTTACGTGTACAAGTAATGGTATATAATTATTGGTTTGGATAATGCAAACACTTTTCTAATTGTTTTACTGAAGATGAAAGAATGCCTAAGATAAAATGTGTGAATCACTTATCACAGCGACCTAGACGTTACCGTTTACAATTCATCACAGGCTCTCCTGCTTGTGACAAACGGAGGCGCCTCATCATAGAGCCTGACTAATCTATGCTAAACAACAACAACAATTATTATGATAATTATGCCCGCTAATTCCAGGTAGAGGAACTCTATTGGCTCCCTTTAAAACAATGCCGTATGTGTTGTTAGATCAGCGATGTTGTCTACAACATGCAGCGGGAGCGCAACATGGCGTCCTTCTACCTGAGCTCCCACAACCGCATCAAGAAGGCCGACCTGGTGCAGCTGTACCGGGTGACGGACCTGTCAATCGCCGCCCTCGGCGAGTGGCCGGTCGGCGACAGGCAGTTCCAGTCGAAGGAGGCCTTCATGGGGTAGCTCAACGAGCACCGCTACGTCATCGAGTGAGTTCACCGAATACTCTACCTTCATCGTCGTCATGATGGATTGGCTCGTCACGTCCGTCACCGTGCCCTAGGCGAGCCACGTCTACCAGGAGTTGGTTGTCATGCTGGAGACGATCGAGGCGAACAACGCCTTCGGGCTGGTGCGTGCTTACGGCGCCATCTGCTACACTACGGGCGGCTTCAAGGTTCTCGCAGACACGATCGCCGCCATGCGTCTCGAGCTCACGCGCGACGACGTCATCGAGAATGATGCCGACCTCAGGCCAGACTTAGAGCGCGCTCTCTGGTGGTTCGACAACACGACGCTGTACATGGACAACCTGCGGCGGATGACGGCGAACGTTCGCACGACGGTCGTCGAGAAGATGAAGGACATGAACCAGGAGGAGGTGAACTTGCTCGTGATCCTCGCCATCATCTTCCTCGTGTCCGGCATTATGGGGCAATGGGGCATGAAACAATCCAACTGTTGGATGACTACGAGCAGAGCTCCACGACGCTCAGGGACTGGTAAGTCTACAAGCAGAGCTCCACGACGCTCAGGGACAGGTGAGTCTACAAGCAGAGCTCCACGACGCTTAGGGACTGGTGAGTTTATAAGCAGAGCTCCAGGACGCTCAGGGACAGGTGAGTCTACAAGCAGAGCAGCACGGCGTTCAGGGACAGGTGACTTTACAAGCAGAATCGCATTCAGGGACAGTTGAGTCTACAAGTAGAGCAGCACGGTGCTCAGGGAAAGGTGAGTTTACAAGCAGAGCACCACGGCGCTCGGGGACAAGTGAATGTAAAAGCAGAGCAGCACAGCGTTCAGGGACAGATGAGTGTACATGTTGAGCAGCACGGCGCTCAGGGAGAGGTGAGTGTACATGTTGAGCAGCACGGCGTTCAGGGATAGGAGACTCTGTAAGCGGAGCAGCACGGCGTTCAGGGATAGGTGGGTCTATAAGCATAGCAGCAGCGATATAAACCGCAAGTGCAACGCGGACCGCCAGTAAAGTGGCGAGTACAGTACGCATGTGGACAAAGGATGCGTGCGACGCCCTAAAGGGATGTTTTGATTGCACTGACTGGTCAGTGTTTACAGACACAACATGTGACCTCAATGAACTAGCAGACACAGTGTGTGAATTCATTAATTTCTGTATTGACAGCATCGTTCTGTTACGCTGACGTTCCATCTGTGGCGCAGACGTTCCATTTCGCGGGGTACCAAGCTAAAGATGTTCAATGTTCTCGTCATTCCCATCCTCCTATAAGCCTCCGATACTTGGCAACTAACCGTTCAACAGGCCAAGAAAAATTGATGCTTTCACCTTGAAGAGCCTCCGACCCCTCGAGAACATAAAGTGGTTCCATTACATCAGCAATAACACGATCATGGAACGTACCGGTCAGCAGCATACATCAATACTCATTACCCTGTGATGCCTTCGATGGTTCGGCCACCTGCAACGTATGGCATCAAACTACCCTGTCGCTCTATTGTACCAATTCCACCCACAAAACACCGCCTGAAAACGTCCCCGTTGGCGCCTTGCCGTCGATGGATCAACTGTGTAAAGTAGGATTTGAATGTAGAGAAAGACAGAGATAAGTTATTAGAGATACGGAAGGAACTGAAGATATATATATATATATATATATATATATATAGAGAGAGAGAGAGAGAGAGAGAGAGAGAGAGAGAAGGAAAGTGAAATTAGAGTATAAAAAGAAAATAGAAGAAAACTTTCAGACAAACAACATGAAAAAAGTGTGGGAAGGGCTGAACGAGATGAGCGGTTATAAAACACAAAGGAAACCAGGTCAATTCTACCTCTACTGACTAAGCCAACTACCACAATGGATTGTATGCACGTTTTGGATTGTTATGATGTTGGTTGGGAGCGGGAGGGAATAAAAGACAGACTGGTAAAAGCGCCTACACATGGACAAGGGGAAATTACTGTTACTGATGACGAAGTTGTTAAGGTGTTTAGAAAACCCAAGCCAAACGAAGCAGTAGGTCCAGATGACGTCAGACCAAATGTATTGAGAACAAGTGCAGAACAGCTGTGTAGAATGTTTGTCATACGTTTTATCACTCGCTCACAACTTTACGGTTTCCGTTATCTAGAAAAAAAAGCCTTGCATTGTCCCTGTGCCAAAAAAGCAGCCAGTGAAAGTGATGAGTGATCTGCGTCCTGTAACTCTTACATCCTGTGTCATGAAAGTGTAAAAGAGAGAGAGAGTTGTATTTGTTCACCTTCAGGAACAAGTAGCAAATTTTATGGATCCTTTTCAGTTTGCTCACCGAAAGAACAGAAGTGTAGATGATGCTATTTTACATTTAAACAACGTGTACTCCCATTTAGAAAAAAACCTGGCACATGTATTCTCCCGATGTTTTACGATTTTTCTAGTGCATTTAATACCATTCAGCCTCACATACTCTCAGAAAAAACTGTTATCCATGAATGTCCAGGCATCCACCATAATGTGGATTTTAGATGATCTTACAAACCGTCCACGGTTTGTCAAAGTGCAGTCAGGACGCAAATCTGCAAGTCACCAGCAAGCACTTGCTTCAGAACAGAATTTTATATCAGACGTTATATATATACAGGTACGCCACAGATGACCGTTTTGTCACCGTTTTAATTTTTTCTGTATACGGCAGATTGTCGAAGCTCTCACGATGATTGCATGGTTGACAAATACGCTGACGACACCGAACTGACAGGACAGATAACTGACGACGATGACACCCACTACCGACAGGATATTGACAGCTTTGTTCAGCGGTGTGACCAGAACCTCCTGGAATTGAACGTTTGTAAGACAAGAGAAAAGTTGACAGATTTTAGAAAATACAAAAATGTGCTTGATTTAGTTGTAATCAAAGGAGTTGAGGTCGAACGAGTGGAGACATACAAATATATTGGGGTTGTATTTGATAACGTTTTAAGCTGGAATGAGAACATAGACACCTTTGTCAAGAAAGCACATACTCGATTATACTGTTTAAGAAAATTTAGACCATTTGACATATGTTCTCAGATTTTACAACTATTTTTATTTCTTCCATTTCTAGTGTACTTTCTTTTAGTTATGTCTGCTGTGGTGGAAATGTTTCAAAGCAGGATAGGGACAGACTGGGTACGATTACAAAGAAGGCGGAAATTGTCGTATGCAAGAGACAGGACAGGTTTGACAGACACTACCAGGGACGAGTGACAAACAAACTGACAGACATACTTCATGACGACACCCACTCACTGAAGACGGACTTTGACAATAGAGTCATTGAACGTAGCGGGCGTTTCCGAGTGCCTAGGGCTAGAACGACAAGATACGCTAGTTCTTTTGTGCCTTCTGCGATCAGTGCCTAAAACCAGAAGAGAGGAAGAACAAGGAATGAAAGAATGAATAAAAGAGTGTAGGCGTATGTGGGTGTTTTAGTGAATGTACCGGTACTTGGTTGTGATTTATATAATGTGATTTTTTATATTTTACTCTAGCATGTTTATGTTTACATTTGTAATTGTATGGGTTGCACAAGCAGAAACGCAATGTCAATGCGAGGATCAATAAAATATTCTTTATTTTTATACACAATACACACACACGCATACGCACACGCACTCGCACACACATACACTCACACATAAACTCACACACACACCCACACACACACGCCCACACACACACAAACACACATATACACACATATACATACACACACACGCACACACACACACTCACACATACACACACACTCACACACATATACACACACGCACGCACCCATACAGAGAGAGAGAGAGAGAGAGAGAGAGAGAGAGAGAGAGAGAGAGAGAGAGAGATACTCATAAGACACTTTCCCGGAGTATTTACAAACGGTTATTATGATGTAAATTCCAAAACATGTTTGCGCTAAGGCAAGTTACATCACACGGCCCCATCCTGTCTGCGGACCTCACAACCTTGGAACAATGGCAGAAACCACACACACGCGCATGCACGCACGCATGCACGCACGCACACTCGCACACACACACACACACATATATAATTATATAAACGAAGGAGGGTTGCAGGGAAAAACCGAAATACGCCGATTCGGAGACAGTTTCGACGTATAATGTCAATGTCACTGGCTTAATGTTATTGTTTCGTTCACCAGGGTATCTTCGCTCGCCTTGCTCAAAGCGTTCTTGAACCAGATCGGTCTGTATCACCTGCCGTCGAAGATAGCGAACGCCGTCATTTGCGAGAAAGCTGTACCGCCGAAACTGTACGGGCAGGTAACCGCGATGTCCTTGCGCGTGACGGGCCTGCCTCCTGCCTCCGCCGCAACCGCGGACGAGGTAAGACACCTTTGTCGCATCCAGTCGCCTGCCGTGTGTGATTGTCTCGACAAAGTTATTTCAGATATTGATCCGATCAATTGTTCTTAACTACGATAGACACAGGGATTATCTAAGTGCCGATGAATTACGCTGAAAAACATGAATGAAAGTAATCACCGAATAGAACATCTGCATCTATTGCATGTACATATCTAACATTTTAAATGTTTATTAGTTTTTGTAATGAAATGTTTTTGATAATTCCAGGACAGTAATATATTATGTTTTCTAACCGCGCTTCAACAGATAAACAATATACTGAACGAAGTGCGCCTCTGCATCAAAACCCAAGTGTCTAAACATGATCTCACCTGGCTGGATTGCGTAAGCTACGATATCTATATTGTGACCGGTAGGTTATTATTTGTTATTCACGCCATCACTGTTGAGTATATGACAGTGTTGTTCTCTTCTTCGTACTTGCCCAAAGTAGCC